>CM053037.1:116559509-116959509 GCA_028564925.1 Lithobates sylvaticus
CCGGCCTCCTCCGTCACAGCCCCTGCGCTCCGGTCCTCTCTCTGTCCGACCGTGTGTAGGCAAAAGTCTCCGCTCCGCTGCTGCTGACAATGAGGGGTGAGAGTCTCTCTCTGTCTGCTGCAAGGCCCAGGCTTCAGGCCTTCAGCAGTCCCGGTCCGCACAGGTGTCTCCTCACTCAGTACTGTCTGCGTCACCAGCCCAGTCAGAAGAGGAAGAGGCGGTCTCCCCTCTTCCCTTTTATCACCTCCCCCAGCAGCCTCTCGGGCGGAAACAAACAGCCTCCCGGGAGCCTGGGGAATTATGGGGACTGTAGTCTTCTCCCCTAAAAGGGGAACGACCCCGCTACACACTCCCCCCACTTTGAATCTTTGGTCCCCAAAGACATTGTTCAATCTACAAGCTTTCTTTGAGACAACACGTTCACATAATTCAGACAGGGGAGCTTCCCACCAATTAGCATAGGATGGGGAGCTGCCCTGTCTACAGGTCACTTCAGTGTGGGCGACCTGTTTAACTGTGCCAGAGAGTGAGCTGGGGTTGCAGTCCACCAAATGAACAGTGGATGGGTCAGGGCGTTCAGCACTTCTCCTTGCTGTGGTAACAGAGTCCTCTGAACTTTCTCCCATCTTGGGGTAAGTTAACTTCTTGGGAGGCCTCACAACTCTGCGAGCTCTCTGTTCTCTTGGGACTTCTTCAGGAACACATTCTGGCAACATCACTGGTTCTGGAACATCTACTTCTTCTTCTTCTGAGTAGAGACCAGGGATATCTTCCCAGCACTCAGGCACAACACTGAGTGGAACAAACTCTGTAGCTTCTGGGTTCAATGTTTTATCTTCCACCTCCTCAGTAAGTGGAAGATCTATGGCGGAATTTCCTGGAGTTGAGGAAAGCCATAGCCATTCAAGTTCTCCTCTTTCTTCTTCAGTCTGTTGGGGGCCTTGTCCACCCCTAGCTCGGGAGATCTGGGACCGAGTGTTAGGCCTGGGGGTATCCAGAATGGAAACAGATTCAGGTAAGTCTCTCGCTGGAGGTATTCTGACTGCTTCAGTGAGTGGGAGCAAGTGATTCCTATGCCAGGTCTTCAAAGGCCCCACTCTCCCTTCTGGCTTGAGCAGTTCGTTTAGGGGTTTTGCAATGCGGGCAAACCCATCCACAAACCTGCGGTAGTAGGAGCAGAACCCCAAGAAAGACCGAAGTTCTGTAACTGTTGTGGGTCTTGGCCACGAAGTAACTGCCTCCAACTTCTCAGGGTCTGTAGCCACTCCTTTTTCAGACACTATGTGTCCCAGATAGTTCACAGAGGACTGATAGAACCGACACTTCTCGGGGGAAAGTTTGAGTCCCTCTTCACTGAGCCTCTTCAATACTTTCTCCAATCTGGCTTCATGTTCTTCCAAAGTCTTTCCAAAGACAATGACATCGTCCAGGTACACAAGGACTTCTATGAGGTTCATGTCTCCAACTGTCCTTTCCATAAGGCATTGAAATGTAGCAGGAGCTCCAGATAGGCCCTGAGGCATCCTGTTGAACTCAAAGAACCCTACTAGGGTTATGAAGGCAGTCTTTTCTCTATCTTCTGGATGCATTGGGATTTGATAGTACCCACTCTTGAGGTCCATCACACTGAACCACTTAGCTCCAGATAAACTCTGTAAGGCATCCTCTATCCTTGGCGTGGTGTACTGGTCAGGAATGGTCCTCCTGTTGAGAGTTCTGTAGTCAATGCAGAGCCTCAATGACCCATTCTTCTTCCTGACCACCACTATGGGGGAGGCATAGGGGCTTCTGGACTCCCTAATCACTCCCGTCTTCTTCAGTTCCGCAAGCTGCTCCCTCAGATCCTCCAGATCTGCTAGCGGGACTCGCCTCACTCTCTCTCTGAATGGCTTGTCCTCTTGCATGCGGATTCGGTGGGTGGCACTCCTCGCACACCCCACATCAAACTCATCTTTAGAGAAAATCTTCTCCCATCTGGTCAGCTGGGCCTTGGCTCTCTCTTTCCAAGCTCCAGGTAGGTTTGGGTTTTCCATGGAGAGTTTCTTCCAAACATCTTCTCCTTTACCCGTCCCCTTCACTTCTGACCAGCCAACTGGGACAGCTGGGCTCACCTGTCCCAGTAACATCCTGGCAGGGATCTCCACGGGCCGCTCCGTGGGGTTCCTCACACTGACAGGGACTCTTCCTCTGGCCTTCTTCAGGTCCTTCAATGAGATCACTTCTGGTATCACTTCCAGACCTGAGTGACCCTCCATTGGGTCGGGTTCCAACATTACAAAGGGGCCAGGCTGTTCCCAATTAAGTTTCACCGTGGCCCTCAGGCAGGTCACCTCTCCAGGCTGTAACACCGCTCCTTCTTTTCCAAGCCTCCATACCTTGCCTATCCCCTCACTTGGGGTCTTCTGCTCTAGGACCAACCGCTGGTAGGCCGCCTTCAGCATGGGATGGATCTTGGGAGCTGAAAGATTCTCTTTCTTCACCAAGGGGGTCAGAAGCCTTCTGACTAGATCCGTGTTTGTCCCTATGATCAGGGAGGTCTTGCTGGTTCCAGGCGGGCGAGGGCACACCACTGCCATGGTGTCGAACACTTCAGCCTTTCCAGCCACGGATGGGTCAAAGGTCAACCGTATGGGTAGGTATCCATCATAGGGGAAACTCTGAGTTCCCAATACCCTTATCTCCAGCTCTTCTATCTTCTGTATGGGCAGATGACTCAGGTATCTGTCATAGAAGTCCCTGTACAATAGGGTCACTTGTGCTCCAGTGTCTAGGAGGGCCTGTGTGTACACTCCTTCCACTTGGATGGGTACAGTAGGAGATGGACCAACCAACTCTTCTGGATAGGGCCGAGTTGGTGCTGTCCTCTTCTTTGGACTCTTTTCTTTACAAGCACTGGATTTGCGCTTGATTCTTTCCTGAGCCTAGTATGCATTAATTTTCTCCCTCTTTATGGGAGTGTGAACCCGTTGAGGGACATTGTTATCTCTCACTTTTAAGGGTTCTCGCTTGGGAGTGCTGTATTTCTTCGGAGGGGTCTTGCCCCCTTTCTCTGGAGTGTACCTTGGTTGAGGATCCCTGGGTTCCTTCCGAGGGGTTTGACCTCCTCGCTTTCTTTTCCCGTTATACTTCTTGGAGCTCACTGAAGGTGATGGGCACCCGGTTGACTCCTTCACCGGGGCCCTTTGGCGTTTCCCACCGGCTGGCGGCTATCTGCTTTCTTCTTCTTGGGACTGGAGCATACAGCTGCAATATGGCCCACTCCCCCGCAGTTAAAACAGATCATCTCTCCGTAGTCAGGTGGGGATGCTGGTGCTTCTTTCTTGGGACTGGGCGTCTCTTTCGCCACTAGAGACGTCAGTATCTCCCTCATCTGGGACATCTGCAACTTCAGGGCATCTACTTCTGTCTCTCTTTCAGGGGTTAAGGCCGACCTGACCGTGGCCACTGGAAGTTTTGTAGACCCCATCACTTGCTTTTCCCGTTTCTCTTGCAACATGGCCTCTTCTTCTCTGACCATTCGAATGAGATCGGGGTAGTCCAGGCTCTTCCCATCCTGCCGGGTTCGTAGTATTAGTGCGACAGGGTCTAGGGGTTGGGCTCCCCTCATCACCTGCTGGGCACGGGCTTCATCTACCTTCCCCGGATCTATCCCCTTCTTCAGGATAATCCTATGTAGGATCTTGTCTATACGTCCCATGTACTCCGACAGCTTCTCCCCTGTCCTCTGGTAACAGTGTTCCAGTTGATAGGTAAGTTCTGTGACTTTTTCTGTCCCACCAAACACACTTTCCAGGATGTCTAGGTAGTCCTGGGCAGTGCAATCCTTCTTGCTTGTCTTCAGGTTGCGTATGGCCTCTAAGGCAGGCCCTTTTAGGCTCTCAACAATCCTTTGCTTCTTTCTACCTTCTGGGACCTCCCATTCTTCTAAGGCCTGTGTGGCGCCATCTAACCACTCTTCAAATCCCTCTTCTCCCGAGGGTACAGGTTTCCTCCCTGAAAACATCCGGAGTTTCCTGTATCCCGACATCGGGTAGTCCCCGGGGTCTCTTCTGCACTGAGTCACAATCTCCCCAAGGACAGCGCACAGTTCTGCACTGAGAGTGGTTTGTACAGGTGCGGGATTTTCCGCGCCCTTCTGCTCTTCCTTCTTTGGGGATAGCATAGTTTTCACTGGAGAACAGTCTCCCTTGCGCGGCAGCGCATGCAGCAATTGATAGGTCTGACCATCCAATGTCTCACTTCTCCATTCTACTAGGGCGTATGTATACCCGGCATCATTTCTCATATGCATTATCCGTGACTTGTGGCCTGGGGATAATGACATTATGAGCTGCTTGACTGCCTCTTCCTGCCATATCCCTGGCAGTTCAATGACTGCTGCTGCGGCTGGATCAGTGCCCCATAAAGTGTACCACCGTCCCACTTCTGTCGGGTCCATGCCGGTACCTTCTGGCGGCTTTTCCCGCTGTCTCAGGATCCCGGACGAGCCCCCACGTGTAGCGATACCCCCAGTTAAGAGGGCCGCAAGTTTGTTTTGGGTCCCTGAGTACACCTCCACCAACCCCCCGGCAATTTGCTCTACCCGCTCTGGCACAGTTAATCAAGGGGTATGTATCTAGGCACATATAAATATCACTTATACTTTAAGTGTAATGGATTCAAACTCACAAGCAGACTGCTAGCTGAAATAACTGTCTTTACTTTGGTAATATGAAAAGAAATGGTAACATGCATTTAAACATTTGACTTACAATACACATGAACAGGTCCCTGCAGTATGTGCTATAAACATGTACACATATGTGGGCCTGGAGAGCAATGGGGAACGGAACACCAAGTGTAGCGACCGTCTGCTATGCACCCCCGAGGTGCAACAAATCTAACTGCGCCTACCTAACGGACCAGGCCTGATCCCTAGCAATAGAGCTCAGTCCTTGAGAAAATACAGTATTCTTCACCGGCAAGAGAACTGTTGAGGTGGTGCACATGTAGCTTTAAATGGTGTGTTTGTAATCCACAGAAAGAAAACAATCTGCTGCTCTGAGGTAATTGTGCCTTGGCAGTTCAATAGGCATGGAAGTGAATGTGACAATGTATGATGAGCCTTTCAGCTCGCTCACCACTCCAGGGTACCGTCCTCAGCTCCGGGACCTCCACTGGCGGCGTCCGGCCTCCTCCGTCACAGCCCCTGCGCTCCGGTCCTCTCTCTGTCCGACCGTGTGTAGGCAAAAGTCTCCGCTCCGCTGCTGCTGACAATGAGGGGTGAGAGTCTCTCTCTGTCTGCTGCAAGGCCCAGGCTTCAGGCCTTCAGCAGTCCCGGTCCGCACAGGTGTCTCCTCACTCAGTAGTGTCTGCGTCACCAGCCCAGTCAGAAGAGGAAGAGGCGGTCTCCCCTCTTCCCTTTTCTCTACTATACACATATTTGCCCAGCAATAGAAAAATAGGGGTATGATTATGTCCACAGGTAAACCGATCACACATAGAGATCTCATTCTTACCCTTCTAAAACATGTAGAAAAAACAACTATTTGTAAATGTGCAGCACATGGAAAGGGAATAGATCCAATTGATCTGCATTAGCAGACAAGACAGCAAAGGAAGCCAATGAAGGACAGCAAATAACACACATATGCTATACAGATCTCCAAGTAAATAATGAGGTACGGAAAGCTATTGATGAAACAAGGTTATCAGAAATGCAGATAACATAGCAGGTGAAAATCAAAAGTGGTTATCTACAGGGTCAACACTGGTCAATGGTATATACACATGTACAGAAGGTAAACCCAACTTATCTACATCACTATTCAGGTATGCTGTGTTATTGAGTCATGGGCAGGCCCATACCTCAAAAAGAGGGGTGGTACAGGGGTGTACACAACATATGGGTTTACAAAACTACTCTAAAAATTTTGTCTCACATGTCCGATTTGTAATAGATACTATTAGGGCTGAAACAACAAATCGATTAATCGACAACTAATCGATTATGAAATTAATCGATTACCATTTTCATAATCGATTAATCGTCCAGTAACATAATGGGGTTAAAGAAAAACTAAAATGAGCCCTTTTATAGTACAAAAATATAATCACTACTGTAAATATTACTTTCACTGTTCTACGGTAAAAAAAATTGAACCCCTTCCAGTAGTGATTAGCTGCTTTTTTGTACTATAAAGGGCTAATTTTAGTCTTTTTAACCCCATTATGTTACTAAATGTCTCAGGCCTGGTTCACATCTATATGTTTATTGGTGCTTTTTGCAGAAACGCACTACAGTTCATTTACATGGTTTCCTATGGGACTCGTTCATATCTGTGCTTTTTTTCAGCCGCTGCATATTTGGAAAGGGTCAGGGACTTTTAACGCAAAACTGTGATTTTTTGGTTTAATATACTTCAATGGAGAAGCTGCAGAAAAGAATGTAATGCGTTTTTTTTTCAGCAATTTGTGTTTTTTAATCTGCCCAGAAAAAAAAAAAAGCAAAAACGCAAATTGCAGTAAAATCACGTGAGCAAAAATCAAAACGCACTGCAGAAACAGATCAAAAGCAAAAACTGCATAGGTGTGTACCGAGCCTTATGCTGGCCTCACGGATCAATTTTCAGGTGAGAATATTCAGATGAAAAATCTATGTACATTCGCTGAATGAAAGAATTTTGTTTGAAATTTTCACTTCATTTCTGAACAAAAACCACATACACTGTCTGAAAATTCCTTTGACCAAGAAGTTTTCTATTATTTCCAAATTTTACCGTCACTGTGGTTGAAAATGAACGTCAATTTGACCCACTTTTTTTTTTTTAAAGGTTATTAACCGATTAATCGAAATAGTAATCGGCCAACTAATCGATTATGAAAATAATCATTAGTTGCAGCCCTAGATACCATGCACAAGGTGCCCTAAGACCCTTAAGGGGTCATTTCCCACAACCCCCTTATCCCTTTCACACAATATGCATGGATTTTATTGAATTGAACAAATGTGAGAATAAGTATTGTATGGTTATTGTTGACAGGTCAAGGGATCCCCTCTCTGATTTACAGTAACAATGGATCCCATTTTTGTAAACTAAACAATACAACAAATTGATATATGGTACAATATCTGACCTACTAGGGAGAATCACCATTTAGGTTATAACCCCTGGTCAGAACATCCCAGCCTCAGAGCCAACTCCGTTTCAACTTAGTCCTTCCTTGTTTAAAACAGATTTTACTTACAAGGAACAATTAAGTATAGAAACAGGATTTGGAGACAAATGTGAATGGATAGAATGGGTCAGATACATAACCCAAGCAAAGGGGTTAAGTGATTGTATTTTTTGTACAAACCCAAGACCACAACTAACCACCTTTCCTCTCCCTGAAGAGGAAATAAACTTGACTTGTATAATAAGACTGTTTTCAGTAGACATGTGCAATTAGTTTAGTACAAATTCGTACGAATTTTTCGAAATTCGTACGAATTTTTCGAAATTCGTACGAATTTTTCGAAATTCGTACGAATTTTATGAAATTCGTACGAATTTACAAATCCGTAGTACGAATTTTTTCGAATACGAATTCCGTACGGAATACAAAATTCCGTTTACGAATTTCGTCGCCAAATTATTCGAATCCGACTACCAAATATCGAATTTCAACTAATATGAAAGAAATTATTATAGCGGATATAACGAATGATTCGAATGAATTCGAGTGATTCGAATGACAAAGTGTCCCTTTTGCAGGAAAAATTCCGTTTACGAATTTCAGCTCCAAATTATTCGAATCAAACTACCAATATCGAATTTCAACTAATTTTAATGCATTCGAATGATTCGAATGAATTCGAATGATTCGAATGACAAAGTGTCATTTTTGCAGGAAAAAAAGCTATTTAAAATCACTCGCGGCTATTGCCGGCTAATGAATTGTTGGCTCCGTAACAGTCATTCATTGATAAAAAAAAAAAAAAAAAAAAAATCCCCCCAAATTCAATAACCAGGCCCTTCAGGTCTGCAATGGATATTAAGGGGAACCCCAGCCAAAAAAATGTCATGGGGACTTCCCTATGGCTTTCCCCATGACGTCAGAGGGGGGCGGGGTCACCAGGTGCCCTCCGTTATAAAAGACCTGTCAGCCGGAGCGAAGCCTCACACAGCGGGAGCCTCCCATTGCGAGGAGCGGCCCGAGAAGAGACGCCGACGCCATGGAAGAAGATGCCGGACGAGAAGGACGAGAAGACCAGAGGAAGAAGAAGCGGATCGGAGGAAGAAGAAGAGGAAGAAGATGCCAGAAGGAGAAGATGAAGAAACCGAAGGATGAAGAAAGGAAGACCAGAAGAAAGAAAGAAGTTTTTAATAAAGGAATTGTCAGACCGTCTCCTGTCATTTTTTAAATTGTTGACACTTTTTTAGTGAAATGGTAGGGGTACTTTTGTACCCCCTTACCATTTCACACAGGGGGGGCAGGATCTGGGGGTCCCCTTGTTAAAAAGGGCTTCCATATTCCGATAAGCCTCCCTCCTGCAGACCCCCACAACCAATGGCCAGGGTTGTGGGGATGAGACCCCCAAAGCACCCTCCCAATGTTGAGGGCATGTGGCCTGGTACGGTTCAGGAGGGGGGGGCACTCTCATCCCCCCCTCTTTTCCTGCGGCCTGCCAGGTTGCGTGCTCGGATAAGGGTCTGGTATGGATTTTGAGGGGGGCCCCACGCCATTTTTTTTGGCCGGGGTTCCCCTTAAAATCCATCCCAGACCTGAAGGGTCTGGTATGGATATTTAGGGGGACCCCTACGTCATTTTTTTTAAAAATTTGAAGCGGGGGTTCCCCTTAATATCCATAGCAGACCTGAAGGGCCTGGTTATTGAATTTGGGGGGACCCCCACGCTTTTTTTTTATCAATGACTTCAATGAATGACTGTTCTCTGTGTTACGGATCCGACAATTCATTAGCTGCGAGTGATTTTAAATAGCTTTTTTTTCCTGCAAAAATGACACTGTGCAGGAACAGTTCTCTATATTAGATATACTGAATCTCGAATTTATTCGAATCATTCGTTATAACCGCTATAATAATTTCTTTCATATTAGTTGAAATTAGATATTTGGTAGTAGTTGGATTCAAATTGTTCTCTGTGTTACGGGAACCGGCAATTAGCCGCAAGTGATTTTAAATAGCTTTTTTTCCTGCAAAAATTACACCTTGTACAGAGACAGTTCTAAGCACGGGAAACATGCCCCCCCTTCACAGGCATACTATATATATATATATATACTATATACTATAGAGTAGTATGCCAGTGAAGGGGCGCATGTTTCCCGTGCTTAGAACTGTCTCTGTACAAGGTGTCATTTTTGCAGGAAAAAAAGCTATTTAAAATCACTCGCGGCTAATTAATTTTCGGTGTGGGGTCCCCCTCAACATCCATACCAGACCCTTATCTGAGCACGCAACCTGGCAGGCCGCAGGAAAAGAGGGGGGACGAGAGCGCCCCCCCTCCCTCCTGAACCATACCAGGCCACATGCCCTCAACATTGGGAGGATGCTTTGGGGGTCTGAGACCCCCAAAGCACCTTGTCCCCATGTTGATGTGGACAAGGGCCTCATCCCCACAACCCTGGCCATTGGTTGTGGGGGTCTGCGGGCGGGGGCTTATCGGAATCTGGAAGCCCCCTTTAACAAGGGGACCCCCAGATCCCGCCCCCCTGTGTGAAATGGTAAGGGGGTACAAAAGTACCCCTACCATTTCAACAAAAATGGTAAAAATGACAGGAGACGGTCTTTGACAATTCCTTTATTAAAATCTTCTTTCTTCTTTCTTCTGGTCTTCCTTTCTTCATCCTTCGGTTTCTTCATCTTCTCCTTCCGGCATCTTCTTCCATCTTCTTCTTCCTCCGATCCGCTTCTTCTTCCTCCGGTCTTCTCGTCCTTCTCGTCCGGCATCTTCTTCCATGGCGTCGGCGTCTCTTCTCGGGCCGCTCCTCACAATGGGAGGCTCCCGCTGTGTGAGGCTTCGCTGCGTCTGACAGGTCTTTTATAACGGAGGGCACCTGGTGACCCCGCCCCCTCTGACGCACGGGGACATCATGGGGACTTCCATATGGCTTTCCCCATGATGTCAGAGGGGGGCGGGTCACCAGGTGCCCTCCGTTATAAAAGACCTGTCAGCCGGAGCGAAGCCTCACACAGCGGGAGCCTCCCATTGCGAGGAGCGGCCCGAGAAGAGATGCCGACGCCATGGAAGAAGATGCCGGACGAGAAGGACGAGAAGACCGGAGGAAGAAGAAGCGGATCGGAGGAAGAAGAAGATGGAAGAAGATGCCGGAAGGAGAAGATGAAGAAACCGAAGGATGAAGAAAGGAAGACCAGAAGAAAGAAGAAAGAATATTTTAATAAAGGAATTGTCAAAGACCGTCTCCTGTCATTTTTAAAATTTTTGACACTTTTTTGGTGAAATGGCCCTTACCATTTCACACAGGGGGGGCGGGATCTGGGGGTCCCCTTGTTAAAGGGGGCTTCCAGATTCCGATAAGCCCCCCGCCCGCAGACCCCCACAACCAATGGCCAGGGTTGTGGGGATAAGGCCCTTGTCCCCATCAACATGGGGACAAGGTGCTTTGGGGGTCTCAGACCCCCAAGGCACCCTCCCAATGTTGAGGGCATGTGGCCTGGTACGGTTCAGGAGGGAGGGGGGGCCGCTCTCGTCCCCCCTCTTTTCCTGCGGCCTGCCAGGTTGCGTGCTCGGATAAAGGGTCTGGTATGGATTTTGAGGGGGACCCCACGCCATTTTTTTTTTTTTTTGGGCTGGGTTCCCCTTAATATCCATACCAGACCTGAAGGGCCTGGTTATTGAATTTGGGGGGACCCCCACGCTTTTTTTTTTATCAATGAATGACTGTTCTGAGGCGACAATTCATTAGCAGCGAGTGATTTTAAACAGCTTTTTTTCCTGAAAAAATGACACTTTGCGCAGGAACAGTTCTCTATATTAGATATACTGAATCTCGAATTCATTCAAATCATTCGAAGCATTCGTTATATCCGATATAATAATTTCTTTCGTATTAGTTGAAATTCGATATTTGTAGTTGGATTCGAATTGTTCTCTGTGTTACGGGAACCAACGATTCGTAACGATTCGTAACTTTACTAACGATTCGTAACGATTCGAGAAATTTTTTTACGATTCGTACGAAATTTGTATTTCGTACGAATTCGAACGGAATTTCGTACACGAATTACGAATTTTTTTATATACGAAACGGAACGAAACAAAACAAATTTTTCGACAGTTCCCATGTCTAGTTTTAAGAAAATATTACTGGGTCAGAATGTGTAAATGAGAAAAAGAGCTACCCTAAGACTAAAATGCAAAGTATACCCCTTTCAGTACAACCACTACCAGGAAATTTTACTTGTTTCTCTAACAAAGATAAGTATGGTACAAAGGTTGGCACTCTATCTCCTGAATACTGTGTAACTACAACATCAACTAAAGACATTAAGTACCAATTAAAATGGTTTCAGGAACAAAAACATTAACTGGCTGATGTTTGGTGGCTGTGTGGGGACAAGAAACTAAGGCCCAGACTGCCACCTAGATGGGAGGGTAGTTGTACCCTTACCTGCTAGTTGTTTCCCTTTTTTATATTGTTCCTATGACTAACAAATTGATAAGACTACCAGGTAAACACTATTTTAAGTAGACATGTGCAAAAGGAAAAAATTTGTTTTGTTTCGTTTCGTTTTAATTCGTTAATTAATTAATTTCGTTTAGTTAGATTCGTTAAATTTGTTAAATTCGTTTTCGTATTTTGTTTAGTTTTCGACCGATTTTCGAATTCGAAAATATTTTGTGACCCGACTTTGGGTCCACGTATCTCTACTTGATGATAGAAACACCAAATTTGGATATGTTGTAGTGCTAGTTCTACTGTGTTTGCATACCAAATTGGGGGTTTCTAGCTACAAGTGGCCCCGAGATATGTGGCCCCAAAGTCGGGTCGAAAAATGTCATTCTCTGCTGCAGAAAAGTGCTTGACATTTTGCGACCCGACTTTGGGGCCCCGTATCTCGGGGCCACTTATAGCTAGAAACCCCAAATTTGGTATGCAAACACAGTAGAACTAGCACTACAAACTTTCCAAATTTCTATCACCAAGTAGCCCCGAGATACGTGGACCCAAAATCGGGTCACAAAATATTTTCGAATTCGGTTGAAATCATTTCAAATGCAGTTGAAAAAATGTCAAATGCAGTTGAAATCATTTCAAATCATGTTGATAATATTTCAAGCGGATTCGAAAATATTTTGCGACCCGACTTTGAAAAAAAAAAATGAAATTGATTCTAACAGTCTGCAGAAGATCTGCAAAAAAAAAGAAGTGAAATGGCTGTTAATAGTCTACAGGAGATCTGCTATTAAATTATATATTTTTTTTATTCTGTTCTAATCTTTTCTATTTGAATTATACATTTTGGAAGATGGTTATTTACTTATATACATCTGTCACATAAAAAAAAAGATGTGAAATGGCTGTCACGGATGTCGATCGCAAGGCAAGTACATATGCTGTATCTCACTGTCCACTTGGCACAACACCTGCCACAAGCGCCAAGACACCTGCCATGAGTGCCACGTGACCGACCACAAGTGCCACGTGACCTGCCACGTGACCAAGTTGTGGATTGTCCACTTGCCATGTCACCTGCCACAAGTTATGGGGTTCCTAGCACCAAGTGACCCCCAGATATGGGGGATATGTCAAGTACTTTTCTACAGCAGAGAATTACATTTTGTGACCCGACTTTGGGGCCACGTATCTCAAGGCCACTTATAGCTAGACACCCCAAATTTAATATGCAAACACAGTAGAACTAGCACTACAATCTCTCCAAATTTGGGGTTTCTATCACCAAGTAAACCCGAGATACGTGGACCCAAAGTCGGGTCGCAAAATATTTTCGAATTCGGTTGAAATAATTTCGAATGCAGTTGAAAAAATTTCAAATGCAGTTGAAAAAATTTCAAATGCAGTTGAAAAAAATTCAAATGCAGTTGAAAAAATTTCAAATGCAGTTGAAAAAATTTCAAATGCAGTTGAAAAAATTTCAAATGCAGTTGAAAAAATTTCAAATGCAGTTGAAATCATTTCAAATCATGTTGATACTATTTCAAGCGGATTTGAAAATATTTTGCAACCCGCCTTTGAAAAAAAAATATGAAATTGATTCTAACAGTCTGCAGAAGATCTGCAAAAAAAAAGAAGTGAAATGGCTGTTAATAGTCTACAGGAGATCTGCTATTAAATTATATATTTTTTTATTCTGTTCTAATCTTTTCTATTTGAATTATACATTTTGGAAGATGGTTATTTACTTATATACATCTGTCAAATAAAAAAAAAGATGTGAAATGGCTGTCACGGATGTCGATCGCAAGGCAAGTACATATGCTCTATGTCATTGTCCACTTGCCACAACACCTGCCACAAGTGCCAAGACACCTGGCATGAGTGCCACGTGACCGACCACAAGTGCCACGTGACCTGCCACGTGACCAAGTTGTGGATTGTCCACTTGCCATGTCACCTGCCACAAGTTATGGGGTTCCTAGCACCAAGTGACCCCCAGATATGGGGGATATGTCAAGTACTTTTCTACAGCAGAGAATTACATTTTGTGACCCGACTTTGAGGCCACGTATCTCGGGGCCACTTATAGCTAGAAACCACAAATTTGGTATGCAAACACAGTAGAACTAACACTATAACCTCTCCAAATTTGGTTTCTATCACCAAGTAACCCCGAGATACGTGGACCCAAAGTCGGGTCGCAAAATATAATCCGGTTGAAATAATTTCAAATGCAGTTGAAATAATTTCGAATCATGTTGATACTATTTCAAGCGGAGTCGAAAATATTTTGCCACCCGAATTTGAAAAAAAAAATGAAATTGATTCTAACAGTCTGCAGAAGATCTGCAAAAAAAAGTGAAATGGCTGTTAATAGTCTACAGGAGATCTGCTAAAAAAAAAAAAATAGATGCTAATAGTCTGCAGGAGATCTGGTGAGAAAACGAAATAGATACTAATAGTCTGTAGTTGTAGTGCTAGTTCTACTGTGTTTGCATACCAAATTTGGGGTGTCTAGCTACAAGTGGCCCCGAGATACGTGGCCCCAAAGTTGGGTCACAAAATGTAATTCTCTGCTGCAGAAAAGTACTTGACATATCGCCCCTATCTTGGGGTCACTTGGTGCTAGGAACCCCACAACTTGTGGCAGGTGACATGGCAAGTGGACAATCCACAACTTGGTCACGTGGCAGGTCACGTGGCACTTGTGGTCGGTCACGTGGCACTCATGGCAGGTGTCTTGGCACTTGTGGCAGGTGTTGTGGCAAGTGGACAATGACATACAGCATATGTACTTGCCTTGCGATCGACATCCGTGACAGCCATTTCACATCTTTTTTTTTATGTGACAGATGTATATAAGTAAATAACCATCTTCCAAAATGTATAATTCAAATAGAAAAGATTAGAACAGAATAGAAAAAAAATATATAATTTAATAGCAGATCTCCTGTAGACTATTAACAGCCATTTCACTTCTTTTTTTTTTTGCAGATCTTCTGCAGACTGTTAGAATCAATTTCATTTTTTTTTTTTTTTTCAAAGTCGGGTCGCAAAATATTTTCGAATCCGCTTGAAATGTTTTCAACTGCATTTGAAATTTTTTCAACTGCATTTGAAATGTTTTCAACTGCATTTGAAATGTTTTCAACTGCATTTGAAATTTTTTCAACTGCATTTGAAATTTTTTCAACTGCATTTGAAATTTTTTCAACTGCATTTGAAATTTTTTCAACTGCATTTGAAATTTTTTCAACTGCATTTGAAATTTTTTCAACTGCATTTGAAATTTTTTCAACTGCATTTGAAATTATTTCAACCGAATTCGAAAATATTTTGCGACCCGACTTTGGGTCCACGTATCTCGGGGTTACTTGGTGATAGAAACCCCAAACTAGCACTACAACATATCCAAATTTGGGGTTTCTATCACTAAGTGACCCTGAGATATTTCGAATTTCGTCCGCGATTTTTCGATTCGAAAAAAATTCGGATTCGGTTAAATTCGTTAGTATTGTAATTCGGTAATTCGGATGCATCCGAATGTCCGAAAAATGAAAAATTCGTCCGAATTTCGATTCGGAACATAACGAAATGCACATGTCTAATTTTAAGTGACTTAAGTGTCCAGGATCATTTGACAACCGGGTGTATATAGACTTAATAGGTGTTCCACTAAGAGTTCCGGATGAATTTAAAGCGCAAAATCAAGTAACAGCAGGACTCACCTCACTTTTCCTATGGGTACAGCCCAATAAGAACGTCGACTGGATAAACTACATCTACTACAACCAGCAGAGGTTTGTGAATTACACCAGAGATGCTATCAAAGGTATAGCAGCACAATTGGATGCCACCTCTTTGACAGTGTGGCAGAACCGTATAGCATTGGATATGTTGCTGGCAGAAAGAGGCGGGGTATGCAAAATGTTCGGCACCTTCTGCTGCACTTTTATTCCAAACAATACGGCACCTGATGGAAGTATCACCAAGGCTTTGCAAGGCCTACAAATGTTATCCCAGGAACTAACTGAGAACTCTGGTGTAGAGAACCCCCTAACAGGACTCTTCGAAAAATGGTTTGGTAAATGGGGTGATCTTGCAAAGAGTTTGTTCATCTCTATTGTCATGGCAGCCACGGTCCTTATGCTGTGTGGATGTTGCTGCATTCCCTGTATTAGGGGAATTCTTCAAAGACTGATTGACACATCTTTAACTAAGACTATGCTTTTTTTTATACCAACACTGAACTATACCCGGAACCTGATGAAGATGAATTTACAGTTCTTTCAAAAGACTTATCTGTCTAAATGATAATACCTGGTAAAACAAAGAACCTGGATATTTGAATTATTGACATTATTAGTATAAGAGGAGGGAGATGTCAGGGAAATTGAGTGTTATACCTTTAAATGTCAATTTTGAATATGCATATTAATATTGCTTCATCTTCATTAAGTTTAAAATGCTTAGAAATATATGTTTCATATAAACCTATATGCTTTAATTTCATGTAGCTTAGTTAAATGCTTAGACTTGCATAATTTGAAAATACATGACGTTGCAAAAAGGGAGTCTTCTAAAGTCAGTATTCTGTATAAGAATTTAACAATTGTGAATGTGAAAGTCTGTAAACGGACATCTCCACCTTTCCTGTCATTGTTCAGAATAAAGTGAGAATACATGTGACTGGAACGTTCTGTGAGGAAAGGGGGGGGTGTCCGAGGGGTATAAAAGAGAGGGACCATACAATGTTAAGACAGAAATGGATTTTTGAAGCCTGAACGTACATGTAACCATTTCTCTTGCATATGCAAATAAATGTCTTAACTTGAATCTAGAGACGGTCTGAGAATACAGATTATTCCCCAACAGATAGGCAGTATAGGCCTTTGGCTCCCTGATAGGTAACAGGAAAACCACATCAGTCTAGAGGGGAATTATTCAGAGTGATTCTTCTTGTTTTAACTGGAAGCAGTAAGTAGTAAATCTTCAGTCAGAAATGCCAAGTAACAGAAGAAGCAATAGTCTGCAGTAAAGGATTCTACAGGGAAATCCATTAACTAGGCCAAGGCCATGCATGATACCCCACAAAGTGAAATCTCTATGGGCATCTCATATACCTCCCTTGTTTCATCCAAGTTGTATTCCGACAATAAAGAGAAAACTAAATCTTTGACTGTTTAATGTCTTTAACATGGTGAATGGGAGGTCGGCAGCAAGGTGATTGGCGGATTGCTATAACCAACTCCAGGTGCCTACAAGAGGGTTAACATGCCTTCCTGTGTACCTGTGTAAATACTTGTTTTTTCTGTCTGCGCTCATACCCTAATGTTAATTGAGCTAGCCAGATGCACAATGTTACAATGTTGTGATGTTACACTGTCCTTAGGTTGACCTGGGAGCTGGAGGAAGTAACTAAGCTGTAACATTTTTCCCATCATTTTCAGCAAGGGCTTCTACAGGTCAACCAACATGGATATGGATAGAAAACTGTTTAAAAAACTGAATTCAGAGGGTTGCGGTTAACTTAATTTTATTATACGGTGGCTGTTTAACGTGGAATACCGTTGTTATGGCAGCAGATAGCTGCCATAACCCCTGTATCGTTTTAAACACTGGGCGGTCCGCTTTCAGATTGTAGCGGGGTCGTTCCCCTTTTAGGGGAGAAGACTACAGTCCCCATAATTCCCCAGGCTCCCGGGAGGATGGTTGTTTCCGCCCGAGAGGCTGCTGGGGGAGGTGATAAAGGGGAAGAGGAGAGACCGCCTCTTCCTCTTCTGACTGGGCTGGTGACGCAGAGACTACTGAGTGAGGAGACACCTGTGCGGACCGGGACTGCTGAAGGCCTGAAGCCTGGGCCTTGCAGCAGACGGAGAGAGACTCTCACCCCTCATTGTCAGCAGCAGCAGAGCGGAGACTTTTGCCTACAAACGGTCGGTCGGAGAGAGGACCGGAGCGCAGGGGCTGTGACGGAGGAGGCCGGACGCCGCCAGTGGAGGTCCCGGAGCTGAGGACGGTACCCCGGAGTGGTGAGCGAGCTGAAAGGCTCATCCTACACTGTCACTTTCACTCTATGCCTATTGAACTGCCAAGGCACAATTACCTCAGAGCAGCAGATTGTTTCTTTCTTGTGGATTACAAACACACCATTTAAAGCTACATGTGCACCACCTCTACAGTTCTCTTGCCGGTGAAGAATACTGTATTTTCTCAAGGACTGAGCTCTATTGTTAGGGATCAGGCCTGGTCCGTTAGGTAGGCGCAGTTAGATTTGTTGCACCTCAGGGGTGCATAGCAGACGGTCGCTACACTTGGCGTTCCGTTCCCCATTGCTCTCCAGGCCCACATATGTGTACATGTTTATAGCACATACTGCAGGGACCAGTTCATGTGTATTGTAAGTCAAATGTTTAAATGCATGTTACCATTGCTTTTCATACTGCCAAAGTAAAGACAGTTATTTCAGCTAGCAGTCTGCCTGTGAGTTTGAGTCCATTACACTTAGAGTATAAGTGGTATTTATATGTGCCTAGATACATACCCCTTGATTAACTGTGCCAGAGCGGGTAGAGCAAATTGCCGGGGGGTTGGTGGAGCTGTACTCAGGGACCCAAAACAAACTTGCGGCCCTCTTAACTGGGGGTATCGCTACAAGATTAAAATGGTTTCTGCAACGGATTTGCCGCAAGACCACTTTTATCGACTGCCAGACAGGTGCCCTCTGCCCTCCCCGGTGGTCTCCGCCGGGGAGCGGGTCCTCTCCCCTCAGTAACATGGAGCTGAGTGAGGGAAAGATGGCCCCCACTCAGCTCCATACCATTGGATGACGGAAGCGACATCAAACGTCACGCCTGCCCAATGGTCTTAAAGAGGAATTATTTTTATTGAAAAAAAAATTTATATATAATATATAGAATAAAAGTGACCCAAAAAGTGGTTAATGATTCTTACTCTGAATGGTCTAAGTCTATCAGAAGTGTACCCCAAGGTTCAATGTTGGGACCCTTCATTTTTATATATCTTTATAAATGATATAGGGTCTGGGATTAAAAGTACAATTTCTGTCTTTGCAGATGATACCAAGCTATGCAGTGGAATAACATCCTTACAGGATTTCTCCAATTTACAAGCCAACCTCAATGCAATGTCTAATTGGGCAACTAAGTGGCAAATGAGGTTTAATGTTGATAAATGTAAATTTATGCACTTGGGGGCTAAGAATATACATGCATCATACATGCTAGGGGGAGTACAACTGGGGAAATCCATAGTTGAGAAGGATTTGGGGGTTTTGGTAGATCATAAGCTCAATAATAACATGCAAGGCCAAGTTGCGGTTTCCAAAGCGAGCAAAGTCCTTTCTTGTATTAAGAGAGGTATGGACTCCAGAGAGAGAGAGAGATCATTTTGTTCCTGTACAAATCATTAGTAAGACCTCATCTGGAATATGCAGTTCAGTTTTGAGATTGCAGCTCCAAATACGGAAAGGTTTCTTCACAGTAAGAGCTGTGAAAATGTGGAATAGACTCCCTCCAGAGGTAGTTCTGGCCAGCTCAGTAGATTGCTTTAACCACTTGACCACTGGGCACTTAAACCCCCTTCCTAACCAGACCAATTTTCAGCTTTCGGTGCTCTCACACTTTGAATGACAATTACTCAGTCATGCAACACTGAACCCAAATTAATTTTGTGTCCTTTTTTTCACACAAATAGAGCTTTCTGTTGGTGGTATTTAATCACCGCTGGGTTTTTTAATTTTTGCGCTATAAATCAAAATATACTGAAGATTCGGTAAAAAAAATAAATAAAAATTCTTTGTTTCTATTAAAATTTATTGCAGAGTATTGGCAGAGTATATTGGCAGAGTATTGGCGAGTATTGGCAGAGTATTGGCAGAGTATTGCAGTGTTGCAGTGTTGCACAGTGGTGGCAGAGCATTGCACAGTGGTTGCAGAGCATTGCAGTGGTGGCAGAGCGTTGCACAGTGGTTGCAGAGCGTTGCACAGTGGTTGCAGAGTATTGAACAGTGGGGGCAGAGCGTTGCACAGTGGGGCAGAGCA
This sequence comes from Lithobates sylvaticus, assembly GCA_028564925.1. Classification (NCBI taxonomy): domain Eukaryota; kingdom Metazoa; phylum Chordata; class Amphibia; order Anura; family Ranidae; genus Lithobates; species Lithobates sylvaticus. Next base: position 116,579,199 of record CM053037.1, read on the forward strand.
TTGCACAGTGGGGGCAGAGCGTTGCACAGTGAGGGAAGAGCGTTGCACAGTGGTTGCAGAGCATTGCACAGTGGGGCAGAGCATTGCACAGTGGTTGCAGAGCATTGCACAGTGGTTGCAGAGTATTGCACAGTGGTTGGTGGCAGAGCATTGCACAGTGGTTGGTGGCAGAGCATTGCACAGTGGTTGGTGGCAGAGCATTGCACAGTGGTGGCAGAGCATTGCACAGTGGTTGCAGAGCATTGCACAGTGGTTGCAGAGCATTGCACAGTGGTGGCAGAGTATTGCACAGTGGTGGCAGTGTATTGACCAGCGCTGTGGGCACTACACATCCAGCCCACAGCGCTGGTCCCATCTCTCCCCCTCTCCGCTTCTCTCCTCTCTGTACCGATCGGTACAGAGAGGAGAGGGAGGAACCGGCGTCATGGCGTGACGCCGGTTTGTGTACATGTGATACATGTGTACCACTATCAGCGGCCGTTTACCGTGATCCGTGATGTTCCCGAGTGCGCGCCCCAAGGGGCGCGCGGGAACAAGTTTCTGGGAGGACATCCGTAGGACGTTCACCCAGGATAAGCCGACCGCGCTGTAGCCGTCTTTTGACTATAGAGCGGTCGGCATGTGGTTAAAAAAGACCTGGATTCGTTCCTAAATGTACATAATATGACTGGGTACTGACATTTAAAGTTAAAGTTGATACAGGGAATATCCTATTGCCTCTTGGGGGGGGATCAGGAAGGGATTGATTCCCCTGCTGTAGCAAATTGGAGCATGCTTTACAAATCTGACAATGCTCACATGCAAATATTGCGATAGTTCTAGGAAAGGACGAATGTCTGAATGAACTTGGACAAAGTGAGCATGTCAGACAAGTTCAGGGCTCTCTGTGCAACCATATGAGGATAGTCACCCACTATACCTGACAAAACAGGACAAAGCGACAGGGTAGACCAATGTCTTCCCAGAATCTCTCTCACTTTCGACCATTGTGACCCATAATGGGTGATAAATCTCACAGGTTCTCGTTGTGGGGTTTGTCTTTGGGAGAGGGAAGAGGAAAGGGAGGGCCTCCGTTCCTTTAGAAGGGAGGATCCCTCTGTGTTCATCACTCTTCTCTTAGCTGCCTTCAGTACCTTGAGACTATATCCTCTCTCCCTAAACCTGGCATACATGTCATGTGCCTCCTTTTTAAATTGCAGGTCATTTGTACAGTTCCTCCTTGTACGGAGGAATTGACCCATTGGAATGCCTTTCACTAAGGACATAGGATGGAAACTGTCTGCCCGAAGTAAAGTATTAGCTGCCATAGATTTGCGAAAGGTAGAGGTTACCAGGAGGCCATCCTTCTTTGAAATCCTGAGGTCAAGGAAGGGAACCGAGACAGGGTCAAATCCAAACGTAAGCCTAATATTACGGTCATTGTCATTTAACTCATCTATAAACTTGTGCAACTCTGTCTCGGTTCCCATCCAGACCATCAGGATATCATCAATTTATTTTATCCAGGACCCCACCAGACCATCAAAAGAACTGGATCTATATACTTCTAGTTCCTCCCACATTCCCAGGTGTAGGCAAGCGTACGAAGGCACCCATGGCGCACCCATAGATGTGCCTGACACCTGTTGATAGTTGACATCACTAAATTCAATAAAGTTATTATGCAGGACAAAATTCAGGAGATTGAGGATAAATTGATTCTGATGAGCCATCTCTGGATAAAATTTATATAGAAAAAATTCTACAGCTCTTAATCCCCATTGATGAGGTATCGATGTATATAATGACTCCACATCGATGCCAACAAGGTTCCACTCATCATCTACCTTGATATTATCATACTAGGAGTGTGGCTGAATTTTTGTTTGTGCTGCTCTTTACTAGTTATCCTGTAAGTGTTTGCCTGTACTTCGCTGAAATTACCCGTGTGGTGGTTTTACACTATGTTGGCTCCTTTGGCTTCCTTTGAGGATATATGCATGGTTCTGTGAGCCATTAACCCCTGAGTGTTTGGTTGATTGGAATGGCAGAGGACCGCATTGGCTTGCAGGAAAGGCTCTTAAAGACATACACACAATAAGAGTTTTTTGATTTCCAGCTAGAGATCAACATCTTTTGGCAAGAGGCAGAGTTTGTGTGGTGGTGGAACTATTGTGAGGGACACTTTCTGCTCACTGTGTCCTGAAGTTAGGATTTGCACTTCCTGCTCCTTGGTTCTTAAAGTCTGGATCTACCTCATGGATTTCACTTTTTGTATTTCACCTTTTACATGCATTGTGTGTCATGCATTTGTTTGCACATATATATGATATTGGGCTCCATTCACAAAGAGGTATCTAGCACTCTAAGAAATGTGGTAAAATGCATTTTTCAAAAGGTTTTTTAGCATTAGCACAAAAATACTTTATTTACTAAAATACCGTACACGGTATTTGGCTGTGTTTTTCAACATTTTTCACATGAAACAGTGCAGTAATTTCTGCAGATGTGCGTTAATTTATCACAGGTGTCGTCCTATCCAGCAGGTAGCGCTTCTTTTCTGGTGCACACTTCTCAGGGTCGAAGTGAGCGATGGTAGTGGAGAGAGAAACAGAAGAGAATATCACTCAAATCGTCCTCCCTGCTCTTCTCAAGATCTCCTACTCTCAAGCTCTCTCATCTCCTCCTCCCATGCTCGTCTCCAGAGCCTTTTCCATCCTCTGGAACTCGCTACCTCAACCTGTCCGGCTATCCCCTACTCTTGCTACCTTCAGGCGATCCCTAAAAACTCATCTCTTCAGGAAAGACTATCACGTCTCCAACTAATCTCCTACCACTTCCATCAGCTCATTCCCCACAGTTACAACCTTTTGTACCACCTACCCCACCCTATTAGATTGTAAACTCTTCTGAGCAGGGCCCTCTTAATCCTCTTGTATTTTATTGTATTATAACTGTATTGTCTCCCTTTTTATATTGTAAAGCGCTGCGTAAACCATGGATGCACACTAGCATAAAAAACGTTGCTTCTATAGGAGTTTTGTGTTCTGCCTGTAGAAGCAGTTAAATGTTATCCTATGTGTCCATGCACATTAGGAGTTTTAGCTGTATATGTTGAGCTAAACGTTTAGAGGCAGGAAAAAAAAAACTCCTGGTTCGCGTTTCTGATTGGAGGTTACTGGCAGAAAAAACATAAAACTCTCCTAAACTAGTCTAGACTTTGTACAAAAAATGCTCTATATGAGCTTTTTTTACTCTCAAAAGAACAGATTTTTTTTAAGCCAAGTGTGCATGGAGCCAAAAGCCCCATACACACTATTAGATTTTCTGCCAACTTTCCTAAACTACGAACCTTGCTAGAAGGAGAGATGGGTTTGCTTTAATAGCATATTAAATAAGGGCATGAGTCAGTGCATCCCATTGGGAAATACATTTAAAAGAGTGAACAAAAGTCCTAGATGGCTTAACTCCAATGTAAAAATGCATATAAAAGCAAATCAGCATTCAGACTTTACAAAGAATGCAACAAGAAATGTAAGGGTGCAATTAGGGTGGCTAAGATGAAACAGGAAAGACACATAGGGGAGGTGAGCAAAAAAAATCCCAAGAAATTCTTTAAGTATATAAGCAGTAAAAAAGGGAGGACAGGCCATATTGGCCCTATAAAGAATGAGGAAGGAAATCTGGTTACAAATGATGGGGAGATGGCGAAGGTATTGAATTTATCCATCTCCCCAGTCTTCACTAGGAAATCGGGGGGCTTCAGTAACCAAAACTGCAGTATTTATCCTCATGACACATCACAGGAAGAACCTTCATGGCTAACAGAGGACAGAATTAGAGATAGACTTGGAAAACTTAACATTAACCACTTCATTACCGCCCATAGTCATATGACGCCCACAAGGTGGATCTACCATCCTGGGTGGGCGTCATATGACGTCCTCGCATTCCCGGCCGCCTGGGGGGCGCGCACGCGCCGCCGGCGGCGCGCGCGCACGCCCGCGGCATCGCTCGGGACACGGTGCGAGTGCCCGGCGGCCGCGATGTCCGCCGGGCACCCGCGATTGCCCGTTAAAACAACGGGACCGTGCGGGAACGTGGAGCTGTGTGTGTAAACACACAGCTCCGCGTCCTGTCAGTGCAGAGGAGACATGTGATCATGTGATCCCAGTACAGAGGAACACATGATCGGTCTCCTCCCCTTGAGTCCCCTCCCCCCACAGTTAGAATCACTTCTATTAGGGAACATATTAACCCCTCCAGCGCCCCCTAGAGTTAACCCCTTCCCTGCCAGTCACATTTACACAGTAATCATTGCAATTTTATAGCAACGATCGCTTTGTAAATGTGAATGGTTCCAGAAATGTGTCAAAAGTGTCCGAAGTGTCCGCCGCAATGTCGCAGTCACGAAAAAAAAATCGCAGATCGCCGCCATTACTAGTAAAAAAAAAAAAAAAAAAATTCAATAAATCTATCCCCTATTTTGTAGACGCTATAACTTTTGCGCAAACCGATCAATATACGCCTATTGCGATTTTTTTTACCAAAAATATGTAGAAGAATACGTATCGGCCTAAACTGAGGAAATTTTTTTTAAAAATGGGATATTTATTATAGCAAGAAGTAAAAAATATTGTGTTTTTTTTCAAAATTGTCGCTCTTCTTTTGTTTATAGCGCAAAAAATAAAAACCGCAGTGCCGAATCGCAAAAAGTGCTCTGGTAAGGAAGGGTGTTTAAAAGCCCTGTATTGAAGCGGTTAATAAGTCATCGGGACCAGATGACTTGCACCCCAGGGTCCTTAGGGAACTCATTTATGTAATTGCCAGACCGTTGTTCCTAATTTTTACTGACAGTCTACTAACTGGAATGGTACCAGCTGATTGGCGAAAAGCCAATGTAGCACCAATATTTAAAAAAGGGCCAAAATACATCCCTGGGAATTACAGACCAGTTAGCCTAACATCAATAGTATGCAAGCTCCTGGAGGGGATGATAAGGGACTATATACAAAGATTTTAGTAATGAAAAGGGTATTATTAGCAGTAATCAGCATGGATTGATGAAGAATCGTTCTCGCCAAATCAATCTATTAACCTTCTATGAGGAGGTGAGCTGCCATCTAGATAAAGGAAGGCCCATAGATGTGGTGTATCTGGATTTTGCAAAAGCATTTGACAAAGTTCCCCATAAACGTTTACTGTACAAAGTAAGGTCCGTTGGCATGGACCTTAGGGTGAGTACATGGATTGAAAACTGGCTATAAGGGCAAGTTCAGAGAGTAGTGATAAATGGGGAAGCATGCCCCAACATGTTTGCTGAGCATTTGTTTGATATGGTTTAGAATAGGAAAAGAAGAGAACCACAAACTACATGGAATCTTAATAAGAACTAAGAACTTTTTATTATTTTCAGCTCCAAATATCCAACTTTGAGGCAGACTTATTAACTGCAGATGAACATATACTGTATATATACAGTGCCTTGAAAAAGTATTCATACCCCCTGACATTCTCCAAATTTTTCATGTTATAACCAAAAACGTAAATGTATTTTTTGGGGATTATATGTGATAGACCAACAGAAAGTGACACATAATTGTGAAGTGAAAGGAAAAATGGTTTTCCAATTTTTTTACAAATATCTGAAAAGTGTGGCGTGCATTTGTATTCAGCCCCTTTTACTCTGATACCCCTAACTAAAATCTATTGGAACCAATTGCCTTCAGAAGTCACCTAATTAGTTAATAGAGTCCACTTGTGTGTAATTTAATTTCAGTATAAATACAGCTGTTCTTTGAAGCCCTCAGAGGTTTGTTAGAGAATCTTAGTGAACAAACAGCATAATAAAGGCCAAGGAACACACCAGGTCAGGGATAAAGTTGTGGAGAAGTTTAAAGCAGGGTTAGGTTATAAACAAAAATATCCTGGGTGGCGCATGCACAGAGCTCGTCGGAACAAACATAACTGCCTAGAGCTCCGCTCAATAGTGGGACACTGAGCCGCTCACAGCTCCAGCCAGGCACCACTGAGCCATCCCACTGCCTTAGATAGCCTCCAACACCCCTTGGTCAGCTGCGATATGGTCACAGGCGGCTCTAAAAGTAAAATCACCAAAATGGCTTCCTCCTGAACAAGCACACTCTGGTCACATAAACAGAAGCTGCAGCCTTACAGGGAGGAGGGTGAGTCTGATGCTGATACCCCAACACCTCTCGGTCCTCTCAGCTCACTACCTCACAGCCTGACATCCTGCAGCAATTTGAGTGCATGCTGCACCGCTCCCTGAAACAAACCTTTGACCAAATCACTGAGCGCTTATCCAGAGAGATCAGAGAGTTGAGCCAGCATACCTCTGACCTGGAACAAAGGGTCGATGAAGTTGAAACTCACCTTAGTAACCACTCAGAGGAGCTTGAAGCCTTTCAAGAGGAGAACCAGACCCTGCAGGGGCAATTAGAGGATGTCAGGGCTGGGCTCATCCCATCCTTCTCTGAGCTGGCTGCTTAGCTGTCGGCTAATTGCCAGCTCCCATCTCTCTCCACAGTTACCCAGCTGTTGATGATCCTGCTCGCCAGTCCTGCCTACTTAAGCCGTCCGGTCCAGAGAAGCTCTGCCTTCGCCTTGGTCACATCACAAGTAACTATCTCCTGTGTTCCTGTTTAAAAACTGGCAAGATCCTGCTTGCTGTTCCACTACTTTGATCCCTGACTTCTGCTTGGCTGACTATGCGCTCCGGTTACTGAACTTTGGCTATGTTTTGACTACGTTTGTTCTTTTTACTTTTATTACTAAACAAGTGTGATTTAAAGCGGAGCTCCACCATAAAGTGGAACTTCCACTTATCGGATTTCTCCCCCCCTCCGGTGCCACAATTGGCACCTTTCAGGGGGGGAGGGGGTGCAGATACCTGTATAATACTTCCGGGACTAGCTGCCCCGCCCCTATCCGAGGATGCCTGCCCATATCCAAGGGTTCCCGTTGTGTCTTGGGAAACACACAGTTCCCAGGACACAGCGGGGACCAATAAAGACGCGCAGCGCGACTCCCGCATGCGCAGTAGGGAACCGGGCAGTGAAGCCGCAAGCTTCTCTTCCTGATTCCCTGACAGAGGATGGCGGCGGGGCAGCCGAGAGACGAGCGATCGCTCGCCGTCTTCTGCCGTCATTGCTGGAACCTGGAACAGGTAAGTGTCTATTTATTAAAAGTCAGCAGCTGCAGTATTTGTAGCTGCTGACTTTTAAAAAAAAGTACTTCTGTCTCGGTCTGATTTCATGGTTTCTGACAGTAGGCAAAGGCCATGAATTCAAAAGATACAGTCAATCCACTTGTTGGTAATATTTTTTCCAGATTGGATGAGCAAGATCACTGCATGGATCAGTTTACCATAGCGTTACAAGCGCTCCTGAGTCACACGCAGAGCCGTTACCCACTATACGCGGACTACGCAAGCTGCGTAGGGCCCCGCCAATGTGCTGGGCCCCCAAGGCGGATCGGCTCTTCTCAGAGACCCCTGGTGCCGCTGCCTCCGCTGTGAGGGCAGCGGCGCCTGAAAAAAAAATGGCTGCGGCGCTGACATTCAACTGCGCATGCGCCAGCGCTGTTCGGACACGCTCGGCAATTTCCGGAAAGTGGCGCCATTTTTAAAAAAAAAAAGCCTTCTTACGTCCCCTTCACAGCCTCTGACCTCCTTGGGCCCCATGCAGCCTCTGAGATCCTGTCGCCCCCTGCAGCCTTTGACCTCCTGCCCCCCCCCCGCAGCCTCTGACCTCCTGTCCCCCCCTCACAGCCTCTGACCTCCTGCCCACCCCCCCTCACAGCCTCTGACCTCCTGCCACCCCCCTCGCAGCCTCTGACCTCCTATCCCCCCCTCGCAGCCTCTGACCTCCTGCCCCCCCTCACAGCCTTTGACCTCCTGCCCCCCCCGCAGCCTCTGACCTCCTGTCCCTTCCCCCCTCGCAGCATCTGACCTTTTGTCCCCCCCCTCGCAGCATCTGACCTTTTGTCCCCCCCCTCGCAGCCTCTGACCTCCTGTCCCCCCCTCACAGCCTCTGACCTCCTGTCCCCCCCTCGCAGCCTATGACCTCATGTCCCTCCCCCTCACAGCCTCTGACCTCCTGTCCCCCCTCACAGCCTCTGACCTCCTGTCCCCCCCTCGCAGCCTCTGACCTCCTGTTCCCCCCGCAGCATCTGACCTCCTGTTCCCCCCCCCCGCAGCATCTGACCTCCTGTCCCCCCCGCAGCCTCTGACCTCTCCTGTTGCTCCCCTCCCCCCACAGCCTCTGACCTCTCCTGTTGACTCCCCCCGCAGCCTCTGACCTCTCCTGTTGCCCCCCCACAGCCTCTGACCTCTCCTGTTGCCCCCCCCCACAGCCTCTGAACTCTCCTGTTGTCCCATCCGCAGCCTCTGACCTCCCCAGTACCATCCGCAGCCTCTGACCTCCCCTGTACCATCTGCAGCCTCTGACCTCCCCTGTACCATCCGCAGCCTCTGACCTCCCCTGTAACATCCGCAGCCTCTGACCTCCCCTGTACCATCCGCAGCCTCTGACCTCCCCTGTACATCCGCAGCCTCTGACCTCCCCTGTACCATCCGCAGCCTCTGACCTCTCCAGTCTAGGCCAGTCTAGGGGGGGGGGTGGGTGTCAATACAATATTGTAAGGGGGCACTGATATAAAGGTTTCCCCCTTATATCAGTAAACCCCCGTATCTTAGTGTTTTCTTTCTCTGGTCACCAGAGTCCTCCCCACATTCCCAGAGTTCCCCTTTACATCATAGTATGCAGGATTCCACCTTACAGTGCAAGGGGGAACTCTTATGTAAAGGGCAATGCTGCAGACCCTGATCTAAGTAGGGAGGCTCTGTGAGGACACTGATGTATGGGGGGCTCTCTGGGGACCCTGATGTAAGGGGGGTGGCTCTCTGGGGATCCTGATGTAAGGGGTGGCTCTCTGGGGACCCTGATGTAAGGGGGGGGTGCTCTATGGGGACCCTGATGTAAGGGGGGGGTGCTCTCTGGGGACCCTGATGTAAGGGGGTGCTCTCTGGGGACCCTGATGTAAGTGTGGGCTCTCTGGGGACCCTGATGTAAGGAGGGGCTCTCCGGGGACCCTGATGTAAGGGGGGCTCTCTGGGGACCCTGATGTAAGTGTGGGCTCTCTGGGGACCCTGATGTAAGGGGGGTGCTCTCTGGGGACCCTGATGTAAGGAGGGGCTCTCTGGGGACCCTGATGTAAGTGGGGGATCCGCACTCAGATATGTAAAGATATATATATTGTATACATGTCTGTTCTATATTGTTGTACTTATTCTTTGACTGTTTTGTTTAAAGGAGGGAGGATTGTATTGGGCGCACTGAAGTGTCAGGTGTGAATGTGTGACAATGGCAAATGGTTCCCATAGCTCACGGCATCACGGGTCAGGTAGAGGGCCCCTTAGCAAAATTTTGCTTAGGGCCCCAGGGAGGTCAGGATCGGCACTGGTCACAAGGTTCACCTGGAATCTCCCACTGTGACTGCTCCGGTACAACCTGAGTTGCAGGCCGTCCCTGCTGCTGTGCCAGTCTCTGTGTAGACACCCGCCTCGAGTATTACCTCTATAAGAGGTATGTCTGGTTCCGCTCCGCTTCCCCCAGGGATTTGGGGGCTATCCAGTTCAATGCAGAGTGTTTCTCAACCAGGTTGAGATATATTTTGAGATGCTGCCCCAGGCTTTTCCCACGGACAGAAGCAAAGTAAGTTTTGTGATATCTTTGCTTTCTGAGAAAGCCTTGGCCTGGGCAAACCCTCTATGGGAGACGCAAAAACCTGTTGTCTTGAGTTACTCTGAGTTTGTGGCCTCCTTTAAAAGGGTATTTGATATTCCTGCACACTCCGCTTCTGCTGTCAAATGCCTCATGTCCATCAAACAGAGTACGAGAACTGTTGCCGATTACGCCATTGAATTCTGTACTCTGGCAGAAGAGGTCGCTTGGAACAATGAGGCCCTGGTGGCTGCTTTTTCTCATGGTCTCTCAGGTTCCGTCAAGGATATGATAGCTCCCCGAGATATACCCACTGAGCTGGAGAAGTTGATCATGTTTGCCACCCTCATTGACTCAAGACTCAGAGAAAGACTCTTTTGTGGAGCACTTGCAGAAGCCTCCTGTACGTTTGCCTCTGAGCTTTGCAGGCCCACCCGTGCCTCCCTCACCTCCCATGTGATGGAACCCCTGGAGGAGGCAATAAGGTAAAACACTCTAAGGGCATCCGAATAGCGGACACAGACCATAAAATCGGCTTATTCGCGGATGATGTGGTACTGACCCTAACCTCACCGGCGAATTCCCTTGACAGACTTCAAAATCTACTCAATCACTTTGGAAGAGTATCATACTATAAACTCAATGTTAATAAATCCTCTATCCTTCCCATGCATATACTTGCACCAAATCTCAATAAATTAAATTCAAAGTTTCCTTTCCAATGGGCCACCAAAAGTCTGCAATATCTAGGAATGAATCTATATTATCCTACTAATTCTATATATGAACATAACTACCATGCCCTTATAAATACAATTAAGTAAGACCTAGCACATATCTCTTCACACAAGCTTACCTGGTTAGGGAAAATAGCTGATTTAAAAATGACACTATTGCCAAAAATAATTATTATTTTCGCACCGTCCCCATCTGCAGACGCTTGTCGCACAAAGAGATCTACTTTTACTGGCAACCTCAACACAAAAACCACTATATTAGCCCAAGTTTCCCTTCATTGATGCAACATTACTTACGTGGAGGGCTTTAAATGGGCGAATTGATAGTAGTAAACACCTACACAGAAAATATATCACCTTGGGCATGTACGAATACCTTATCCCTTCTTTGAAAATAACTGATGGTTCCTATTCAAAAGATATCACATACACACGATTTCTATCCAAACGCCTCTCTAGGAAATCATATGCTGATATCCAATTGCACCATTACCACATTAAAAACCCACGCTCCCTTTTCACGCTGCGAACAGATGTATAGAGTCTGTCCACCTCATTCCATAAACCTAAAGGCCTCTCCTGGTTTTACCAAAAACTACAAAACAACTCCACTCACACTAAAACTTCAAGCATGATAAATTGGGAGAGGGATCTTAAAACTTAATTTGCCTTAACAGAATGGAACAAAGCAACTCAATCCACTTACAATTATTCTCACTGCACGAACCATTGGGACTTGGCCCTCAAGATACTACACAGGAGCTATTTAACCCCAGTGAAACTCGCACACATATTTAAAGGAACTACTAACTCAGATTGGAGGAACTGCGGCTCTAAAGGGACAATATTCCATATACTATGGGAATGTAAATCAGTGAGGAGTTTCTGGAACTCACTATTTTTCCTATTAGCAAACATTACAGGTATCAATCTCGCCCCTAATACCGCATTGGCCCTCCTCAATTTAGGGATAAACAACATACCTACAAAGCACAGATGTGTAATTACCAATGTCCTTATAGCAGCACGCCTAACCATTACCTCAAAATGGAAAACAGATGCAGCACCTAACATATCCGATGTAATAAACAGAGTAAAAACCCAATATCTCTATGAAAAGTTCTTTGCATATTCATCCAACTCAGTGCTTCTATTCACAGATAAATGGCTGACATGGTCCACAAGATTTCCAAAGACTCCTCCTTGATACACTGGTATCTAAACCAGCATACAATTTAATGATACTGATTAATATCTCAATGGTGGTAATTACTAGTTTTTATTTTATTTTCTTTACTCATTTTATTATTTTGCTAACTTGTTCCCTATTATTTTACCTTGTTTTGAAGTACAATTATAAGTATATATACCGTAATGCATGAACAACAAATATTGATCCATAATGGGTAACTGTCCTGTTGCTTCATGTGCACGGGTGAACTATGGGAGGGGCTGAGTTGTCTTCCTTCCGGGCACAGTTAGTTCCCAAATGGGGTGCCGGTGTTCTGTCACGAATAGTCCGGCTATCAAAAAGTGTCCGCCCCATACTGCGCAGGTGCAGCGCTTGTACGGAGCAGAAGGAGATTCAGAAAATCTCTGAAGATGAACAGCGCCTGCACCGTGAGTCAAGGTGCAAGCCCCACCATCCAAGTGGACATAGGGCTACACAAAGTTAGAGGGCCCCTCGCGGGCTCGCTTTGTTTGCCACGCTTCGGGCACGCCTCTCTGCGCTCGGCTTTTTTTTATTCTAACTCTATGTCCACTTGGATGGTGGGGCTTGAACCTGGACTCATGACGCAAGCGCTGTTCATCTTCGGCTATTTTCGGAATTTGCTTGTGCTGTGTACTGCGCATGCGCAGTACACAGCGGACACTATCCGATGGGGGACACAATGTGACAGGACACAGGTACATAGGGGGACATCACTCTCCTCCCTACACTTGACAAATAATATATGTTTTCTTCACCTAGGTATCTTCGTTTACTATGTCATACGTTTCTATTCAAAGAATTCTAAGAAACATGTTATACTGTATGACAGTTCTGTTGTACTTTGTTTGTTTATGTTGAAACTTTAACCACTTCACAACCGGCCCATAGCCGAAAGACGGCTACAGGCCGGTTGCTTAACTCTGGGAGGGCGTCATATGACGTCCTCACAGAATTCCTCTCTTGCGCGCCCCCTGGGGCGCGCACTCGAGAACATCCGTGATCGCCGTGTCCATAGGACCCGGCGGATCACGGTAAACGGCCGCTCATTGCGGCCGTTTACCACGTGATCGCTCCGTCAAATGACGGAGCGATCACATGTAAGCAAACCGGCGTCATTTGATGACGCCGGTTGTTCTCCCCTCCTCTCTCTGTACTGATCGGTACAGTGTGAGAGGAGAGGGGGAGGGATCGGTGGCAGCAGTGCTGTGGGCAAGATCTGTAGTGCCCACAGCCTGCCCTGCAGTCACCACCGATCCATCCATCCATGCTCAGCCATCCCTCCATACCCTGCAATACACAGCAATAGCCTGCAGTGTATTGCAGGGTATGGAGGGATGGCTGAGCATGGATGGATGGATACTCTGCCATACCCTGCGATACTCTGCCATACTCTGCCATACCCTGCGATACTCTGCTATACCCTGCGATACTCTGCCATACCCTGCGATACCCAGCAATACTCTGCCATACTCTGCCATACCCTGCCATTCCCTGCCATACTCTGCGATACTCTGCCATACCCTGCGATACTCTGCCATACCCTGCGATACTCTGCCATACCCTGCCATACCCTGTCATACCATGCCATACCTGGCGATACTCTGCCATACCCGGCGATACTCTGCCATACCCGGCGATACTCTGCCATACCCTGCGATACTCTGCCATACCCAGCGATACTCTGCCATACCCTGCGATACTCTGCCATACCCTGCGATACTCTGCAATACCCTGCAATACTCTGCCATACCCAGCAATACTCTGCCATACCCAGCAATACTCTGCGATACTCTGCAATACCCAGCGATACTCTGCCATACCCTGCGATACCCTGCGATACCCTGCAATACTCTGCCATACCCAGCAATACTCTGCCAAACCCAGCAATACTCTGCGATACTCAGCAATACCCAGCGATACACTGCCATACCCAACGATACTCTGCCATACCCAGCGATACTCTGCCATACCCAGCCCATACCCTGCCATACCCTGCCATACTCTGCTATACCCTGCGATACTCTGCCATACCCTGCGATACCCAGCAATACTCTGCCATACTCTGCGACACCCTGCCATTCCCTGCCATACTCTGCCATACCCTGCGATACTCTGCCATACCCTGCGATACTCTGCCATACCCTGCGATACTCTGCCATACCCTGCCATACCCTGCCATACCATGCCATACCCGGCCAATACTCTGCCATACCCGGCGATACTCTGCCATACCCTGCGATACTCTGCCATACCCTGCGATACTCTGCCATACCCTGCGATACTCTGCCATACCCTGCCATACTCTGCCATACCCTGCCATACCCTGCCATACCCTGCCATACTCTGCCATACCCTGCCATACTCTGCAATACTCTGCCATATCCTGCCATACCCTGCCATACCCTGCCATACTCTGCAATACCATGCATTACCCTGCAATACCCTGCGATATTCTGCGATACCCTGCGATATTATGCGATACCATGCGATACCCTGCGATACCATGCGATACCCAGCCTAGAGGTGAGATGTGGGGTCTTATTGACCCCATATCTCACTGTAAAGAGGACCTGTAATGCCATATTCCTATTACAAGGGATGTTTACATTCCTTGTAATAGGAATAAAAGTGATCAAAACATTTTTTTGGGGGAAAAAAAGTGTCAAACTAAAATAAATAAAGTAAAATGAACAATAAAAAAAATAAAATAAAATTTAAAGCGCCCCTGTCCCCGTGTGCTTGCATGCAGAAGCGAACGCATACGTAAGTCCCGCACACATATGAAAACGGTGTTCAAACCACACATGTGAGGTATCGCTGCGAACGTTGGAGCGAGAACAATAATTTTGGCCCTAGACCTCCTCTGTAACTCAAAACATGTAACCAGTAAAAAAATTTAAAGCGCCGCCTATGGGGATTTTTAAGTAGCGACGTTTGGCGCCATTCCACGAGCGTCTGCAATTTTGAAGGGTGACATGCTAGGTATCTATTTACTCGGCGTAACTTCTTTTACATTATGCAAAAACATTGGGCTAAATTTACAGTTTTGTTTTTTGTAAAGCACAAAACTTTTTTTTCCCCAAAAAAACGCGTTCGAAAAATTGCTGCGCAAGTACCGTGCTAGATAAAAAGTTGCAACGACCGCCATTGTATTCTCTAGGGTCTTTGCTAAAAAAAACATTTATAATGTTTTGGGGTTCTATGTAATTTTCTAGCAAATAAATGATGATTTTTACATGTAGGAGAGAAATGTCAGAATTGTCCTGGGTGCTCCAGAACGCCTGATGGCGCTCCCTGCAGGTTGGGCCTCTGTATGTGGCCACACTGTGTAAAAGTCTCACACATGTGGTATCGCCATACTCAGGAGTAATAGCAAAATGTGTTTTGGGGTGTAATTTGTGCTATGCATATGCTGTGTGTGAGAAATAACCTGCTAATATGACAATTTTGTGAAAAAAAAAATAAAAAAGAAAAAAAAAATCTTGATTTTGCAAAGAATTGTGGGAAAAAATTACAACTTCAAAAAACTCACCATGCCTCTTTCCAAATACCTTGGAATGTCTTCTTTCCAAAAAGGGGTCATTTGGGGGGTATTTGTACTTTTCTGGCATGTTAGGGTCTCAAGAAATGAGATAGGCCATCAGTACTTCAGGTGTGATCAATTTTCAGATATTGGCACCATAGCTTGTGGACTCTATAACTTTCACAAAGACCAAATAATATACCCCAATTTGTACTTATTTTTACCAAGGATATGTAGCAGTATAAATTTTGGCCAAAATGTATCAAGAAAAATTACAAATTTGCTAAATTTTATAACAGAAACGAAGAAAAATTCATTTTTTTACAGAATTTTCTGTCTTTTTTCTTTTATAGCGCAAAAAATAAAAAACCCAACGGTGATTAAATACCACCAAAAGAAAGCTTTATTTTTTGTCCTTTTTTTTCACACAAATTCATATGGGTACAGTGTTGTATGACTGAGTAATTGTCATTCAAAATGTGAGAGCACCGAAAGCTGAAAATTGGTCTGGTTATTAAGGGTGTTTAAGTGCCCAGTGGTCAAGTGGTTAATAAAAGACTATTCAAAGAAGAAAGCTTGCAGGGAATGTTGCCATTTTTGGCTTTATAAATTTCATTATTGCTGTAGCAGGTTCTATAAATGGTACAGATGTGCCACTTTACAGGCAAACTAAGGGGTTCATGTCCCATAGACGTTAGTACAGCAATCTCACCCACTTAGTTGTTGTTTTCTGACAGGGGGACGACCCCCTCGCCAGAACACTCCGGTCAGCACTCTCGGGCATTGGATATTATTTTATATATACTGTGATTCTGTACTTGCCAAATATGCTGTCGGTCAGCGATCTCAGACACCTTGCATATTATTTTATATATACTGTGATTCTGTACTTGCCAAATATGCTGCCATTGGCTGAGAGCGCTGATCAGGAGCTGGTCGGCTGCTGGTTTTCCAGCATGCTCTTCTGACAGAAGCCGGCTTCTGTCAGAATGGCTGACATACACATTGGTTAAATGTCCGCCGTTTTTTATTGAACCGGCCGATGACTCTTGACATTCGGCTCATGTGTACTAGGCATTAGTCCTTAGACATCGTCCGATCAAAGTCAATTCTAAAGTCCCACTATATGGCTGGGCTGTAACCACCAAAAGTAATTGCTGTATGCTCCTCCAGCAGCATCTGGACATCGTGGGCACCTTATGCAGAGATGTCAGCCAACACGAAAGGCAGGAGAGCCAATCAGGTTCTATTATGGTGCATTCTTTCAGCACTACTGATGGCTTAGTAGTTCTCACTGCAGCTGTGTTTGGCGTGAAGCCAGTAGCTTACTCACTTTCTTATGATAAGATTTGCTGAAGCTTCCCACCCTGGTAGCTAGTTATTGATCTATCACATGTATGCTGCCATGGAGGCACCAGGAAAACAGAAAATTGTATCATACTTACCGTAATATTCTTTTCCTGGTGCCTATCCAGGGCAGCATACTGAGCCCACTCAGTTTGTTCCTAGCGATGTACAGGAATCGGGCTGTTGTGTGGGTGTTAACTTTTTATAGCTATGCACTGGTACTGTGGGCGGAAGTAGGCGGAAGTAGGTGGGGCTACTATCACATGTATACTGCCATGGATAGGTACCCGGAAAAGAAAATTACGGTATGATACAATTTTAATTTTTTTTTTTCACTTTGTATAGAGTAAGAGGGGGGTTTAACCCTTGTCAGATTTTTCTCACCATCTATGTCCCTTCACTTTCCTCTCTCTTCCTGTCCCATAGTCAAACAGGAAGTGAGAGGAAATCCTTGCAAAGTAAGGGGAATTCCTTGGGGACCCCAGGGAAGTAGTGTCCCCATTGGAAGATTTCCAATCTATTACTTTTCTGGGGACATCCCAAATCTTGAGATTTTCTTTTACTTTCATTTTCGGTGATAATGGTAAAAATAGAGAATCTCCTTAATGGGGACACAGACAGCAATAAAAACTGACCGGGGTTCTAATCCTTCTCCACTCTATCCAAAACAGAACAAAAATGGCCTTTGGTTATACTTTACTGTGATTGTAAAGGCAGAATGTTTTTTAACTTAATGCATTCAATGCATTAACATAAAAAAGCCTTCTGTGTGCAGCAGCCCCCCTTAGCCCCCCTAATACATACCAGAGGTTCCTCTAGATCCAGCGATGTTGCAGGAGTGTCTCAGCTGCCCGGGACTCCCCTCCTCATTGGCTGAGAGAGCAGCGTGGTGCCATTGGCTCCCACTGCTGTCAATCAAAGTCTTTTTGTCAATGAGGAGAGAAAGAGGGCGGGTCCGGGCTGGCAAGAACCAGAGCTATTGTTAAAATTATAATAAATTTTACCCTCTAGAAATGTAATGTTAAGTTCTATTGACAAGTGTCTGTTTGGATTTTACTAGTTTGTCAAAACTCCTCACACCAATATGAACATCACATATATGATGTACCACCATCATCGCTGGGGCACTAGAGCTCAGTGGAAACTCAGAGTAGACCCAACCATGTGTCCTGTTCGCTTTCTTAGCTAGTTGTAAAATACACTTTAAAAATATAAATAAACAAAGATACTCCTCATCCTTTGGTGTAGTTGAGTAGCTTCTTGCAGTGGCTGGCGTGGACCCAGTTGTCCCATCCTTCAAGCTTCTTTACAACGACCCAGTCACCTGTCACAAAACTTGGCTAGAATTATAGTGATTAGTATTATTGGTTTGGGGGTGTGGAGGAGGTTCTGTTCGCTCCATAAGGTCCTGGCCCACCATTGATGTCCGGGAAATTTGGCAGTACGCTATGCACACAGCCATATCTTCTGTGCTCCTAAACACACATTCCGTCTAAAAATATAATGTGCCTTTCCTATCATTCCATTTCCCTTGCATCCCCAATAAAGAGACACCACCATCATAGCTTACGTTCTCAGCTCCATCAGCATCACTGCCTTTCTGAGCCGTGCATCTGCTTTTATTTACACATAAACAGGAAGTCCCAAACTGGAGGTATTGCCTCCAAAAGCCAAATCGCCTCCTACACAGTTTTTGACCTCACAGGAAATGACCAAATAAGGACATGACCAAATAAGAATGTAACAACACAGTATAAATGAATATATACAATAACCAATGAACGATGACTAACTACCGTTCCTTGTGGATGGGAGGCTATCTGCAGGTGCACGCTGCGAATCTCGACATGTGCTGATCAGACACAGCAAGTGCGTACATCCGCCCATAACCGATAATGTCCTTGCAGAGTGAACATATCCCATCAGACGATCATCTGTGCAATGTACAGGGGCCCTTTCGCTGGGGGACATACCCCCACTCTGCAAACACCTCTCTCCAATCCCAGGAAGTTTTCCACTACCTAACGGATCTCAACCAGCATCAGTCTGCCCCAGTCAGCTCTTTAGAGCAGCGGGCTGGGGGAGAGCTAATACTGGGAGACATCTTCATAAAATTTTCACAACATGTGGCTCGGCTCGCGTGCCCCCATAGCAAGCTGCTTGCTGTGGGGGCACTCAACAGGAAGGAGGGGCCAGGAGCACCAAAGAGGGACCCAACAAGAAGATGGTCGGGGATGCTCTGTGCAAAACCACGCCACAGATCAGGTAAGTATAACATGTTTTTTATTTTTAACTAAAAAAAAAATGAGACTTTACATACAATCACTTTAGGCTGCTAGCATTAATAAATAGAAAGTGCAGTGCCTTGCAAAAGTATTCACCCCCTTGGCATTTTTTGTGTTTTGTTGCCTCACAACTTGGAATTAAAATGGATTGTTTGAGGATTTACATCATTTAATTTACAGAACATGCCCACAACTTTGAAGATGTTTTTATTTATTTATTGTGAAGCAAACAACAAATAGGGCAAAATAACTGAAAAAGTCAATGTGCATAACTATTCACCCCCCTAGTCAATACTTTGTAGAGCCACCTTTTGCGGCTATCACATGTTTGCCCATTCCTCCTTGCAAAACTGCTCCAGCTCCTTCAAGTTGGTTTGTTTGTGCTTGTGAACAGCAATCTTTAAGTCTGACCACAGATTTTCTAATGGATTGAGGTCTGGGCTTTGACTAGGCCATTCCAACACATTTACATGTTTCCCCTTTAACCACTCAAGTGTAACTTTAGCAGTGTGTTTGGGGTTATTGTCCTGCTGGAAGGTGAACCTCCATCCTAGCCTCAAATCACACACAGAGTGGTACAGGTTTTGCTCAAGAATATCCCTGTATTTAGCACCATCCATCTTTCCCTCAACTCTGACCAGTTTCCCAGTCCCAACTGCTGAAAAACATCCCCACAGCATGATGCTGCCACCACCATGTTTCACTGTGGGGATGATGTTCTTTGGGTGATGTGATGTGTTGGGTTTGCGCCAGACAGCGTTTTCTTTGATGGCCAAAAAAAACACAATCAACACCAAGGTTAAAAGGCCCCTCCCTTCCCCCTGCACCTCAGTTCTCCCAAAGTAATAGGTTATCCGGGTGACAGAAAGGAACTCTTCCCGTAATACTTACATTAAAACATGGGTGGGAAGTAGGCCTGCCGTCCTGGAAGATATCCTAGAAAAACAGTTATCGGTAAGTAACTGTCAATTTTCTCTAGTCATCTTCCAGGACGGCATAACCTGAGAGGATATACAAGAAGTTCAAGGCCTACCTCAGGGCGGGACCACCGCTTGTAGCACCTTCCTTCCAAATGTCAGATCCTGAGGCGACAGCAGTTCCACTCTATAGTGCTTCAGAAAGGTATCCTGCTTCGCCCAAGTGGCTGTGCGACAGACCTGTTCTATCGAGGCCCCAGCTCTCTCTGCCCAAGAGGCCGCCAAGGATCTCGTTGAGTGAGCCTTAAGATCCACTGGTACTGGGGAACCTGACTGTTCATAGGCTAATGCTATTGTCTGCCTAATCCATCTAGCCACCGTAGATTTAGATGCCTGCCCTCCCTTTCTGGGGCCACTAAATAAAATTAAAAGGTGATTGGACTTCCTGTACTCCTTCACCCTATCCAGATATGTCAACAAACATTTCCTAACATCTAATAAATTAAATTTCCTCTCCTTCTCATTTTTTGGATTATCACAGAAGGAAGGCAAAATGATCTCCTGCGATCTATTAAACTTAGATGCGACCTTGGGAAGATACAGTGGATCCTGTCTCAGAACCACTCTATCTTCTAGAACCAACAAAAAAGGCTCCTTAACTGACAGGGCCTGTAGGTCGCTCACCCTTCTGGCCGTGGTTATGGCCAGTAAAAAGGCTAACTTTAGCGTCAAAAACTTAACAGAAATTTCCTGCGCTGGTTCGAAGGGCGCTTTCGTCAGTGCCTCCAAGACCAATGTTAGGTTCCATGGCGGAAAAACATTCACCCTAACAGGGGTCACCCTTTCCCTTGCCAGAATGAATCTTTTAATCAGGGGCTCTAGTGCGAGCCTCTGATCCATAAATACAGATAGTGCTGCTATCTGTACTCTCAAGGTATTTGTGGAGATCCCCTGATCCACCCCTGCTTGTAAGAATTCCAGTACCACCGGTACTGAAAGGATAGACACCTCCTTATTCTGGCACCACTGTGAGAAACGATTCCAAACTTTAGAATAGATTCTCCTGGTGACCAGCTTCCTGCTACCCAATAAGGTCTCAATTACCCTATCCGAGCAACCTTTACCTCTGAGGATCTCCTCCTCAAGTACCATGCCGTCAGACAGAAGAACCCCGGGTCGGGGTGAAGGACTGGTCCTTGTAAAAGAAGATCCCGTCTGGCTGGAAGACGGAGCGGAGGAGAGATTGACCACTCTTTGAGCGTGGCAAACCACGTCCTCTTTGGCCACCATGGAGCTATTAGAATCAGTCCACAGTCTGATCGGGCCAGTTTTTGTAGCACTCGTGGTATCAATACTAGTGGGGGAAAAGCGTATGCAAGATGGAAGTCCCAGTCCTGAGACAGAGCATCCACTCCCTGAGACCCCCCTCCTCTGTTGAGGGAAAAGAAGTGATCCACTTTTTTGTTTCCTCTGTGGGCAAAGAGATCGATGTCTGGGCACCCAAACTTCTGACTTATTTGCAGAAAGACCTCCTGATTCAGTTCCCATTCCCCCTGGAGGATGGGTTTTCGACTTAGAAAATCTGCCACCACATTGGCGGTTCCTCTTATGTGAACCGCCGATATGGATTGAAGACCCTCTTCGGCCCAATTTAAAATGTTCAGGGTTAGATTCAGAAGCTTCCTGGATCTGGTGCCCCCCTGGCGGTTTAGGTAAGAGACTGCCGTCACATTGTCCGACAGAACCTGAACCTCCAACCCCTGAATCCTGTCTCCGAAGGCTCTTAACGCCTGGCCCACTGCCAGAAGTTCCCTGTGGTTGGAGGAGGCCCCCGCCTGTGAAGGAGTCCAGGCCCCTTGTGCCTGAGCTTCCCCCAGGTGAGCTCCCCAACCCCAAGCACTTGCGTCGGTGGTTACTATTGTAGGATTCCACTGATCCCAGGGTAATCCCAAACTGAGCCTGTCCTGATTCAGCCACCAATCTAGGGAGGCTTCTACTTTTGCTGGGATGGACACCTTCCCGTCCAGTGACTCCTTCCTTTTGTCCCAGGATGACAGTAGGAAGAACTGCAGCTCCCTTGAATGGAGCTGAGCCCAGGGAACCGCTGGAATACATGAGGTCATCAGACCTAACACCCTCATGATCTGCCTGCGAGAGCACTCCCTGGCTTCCTTTAAAGAAGAGATCGCTGTAATCACTTTCAGCCGTTTCTCCTCTGGAAGAAACAGTTTCTGAGCCTCTGTATCCACCAGGTATCCCAGAAACATTTTTATTTGGGATGGTGCCAGAGAAGATTTTTCTCTGTTCACTATCCAACCCAAGGTCTCCAAGGTAGAGATCACTCTGTCTACATCTACTTCTACCTGTTCTTGAGACTGTCCGTATACCAGTAGATCGTCTAGATAAGGTATAAGGGACACCCCCTGAAGGTGTAGATAAGCTACTACCTCCGCCAGGACTTTTGTGAAGATCCTTGGGCTTGCTGTCAGTCCGAAGGGGAGAGCTCGGAATTGCCAATGTTGGATTCCTCTGTCCGTAAGGACTGCGAACCTTAGCAGGGACTGGTGTTCCTTGGCAATCGGAATGTGGAGATACGCATCCCTCAGATCTATCGTGGCTAGAAACGCACCTTTTAATAGATGCCTGCGCACCGTATAGATACTCTCCATCCGGAAGGTCTTTTGTCTCAAAAACCTGTTCAGTTTCCTGAGATTTAATATCAGGCGAAATTTTCCTGACGGTTTTTGGACGACAAAAACATGGGAGTAAAATCCCTGGTAGTACTCTTCCGGTGGAACGGGAATGATCACCTCCTGAAACGCCAGTCCCTGCACGCTGTCCAGCAGTCCTGCGGCCCTTGAAAGTTCTCTGGGAAGACGGGTCAGAAAAAAATTTTGAGGGGGAGTGTAGAGAAACTCCAGACGGTAGCCCTCTGTCAAGATTTGTAATATGTAGGGGCTTCCGGAGATCTTGCTCCACTGAGGGACAAAGTGAGCCAATCTCCCCCCTACCCTGACGCTGGCGTCACTTGGACTGCTTGGGGGCATCTTTAGGACCGGAAAAGAGCAGGCTACCTTTTTGCGTGCTCTTTCCCTTCCCCCACCTTCTATTTGCGTCTTTTTTGCCCTTAAAACTTCCTTGACTAGAGGGGGGACGAAAAAACTTCCTGCTCCTCTCTCTCTTAGCTTTGACTGGAAACTTTTTCCCCTTTTCTGCTGACCTTGACAGGACCTGATCCAGGCCTGGTCCAAATAGTTGGGAGCCCTCAAAGGGTAACCCGCATAGTCGAGATCTAGACATATGATCTCCTTCCCATGACTTGACCCAGACAGCCCTTCTTGCCGAGTTAAGGAGAGCAGCAGACTTGGCCGTGTTCCTAACGGATTCTACCGCCGCATCTGCTAGATATGCCACCGCCTTACTTATTAACTCTAAAGACTCTGAAACTTCTTTAGAGTTATTCTCTCTAGAGACATGGGTGGAAAGTCTACCTAACCATGCATCCACGTTCCTAGCCACACAAGCTGATGCCAAGGCAGGAGCCATGGCTGCTGCATTTGCATCCCACGCTCTTCTCAAAAGCGTTTCGGCCCTTCTGTCCATTTGGTCCTTCAGGTTACCTGAGTCCTCGAAAGACAAATCGGACTTCTTCGAGACCTGTGACAGGGCTGCGTCCAACTTGGGGGTTTTGAAAAACTTTTGTTCCTCTTCCTCCCCAAAAGGGAACCTCCTCTTCCACGTCTTAAGCCTCAGAACCTTTCTTTCTGGGTCTTTCCACTCTCTCAGTATCACCTCCTTTAGGGCCTGATGGACTGGGATTACCCTGGATTGAGGTTTACCCAATCCCCTGTACATTTTATCCCTGTTAGACGCCTGAACCGGAGGTTCCGGGATATCTTCAGAGACATAAATTGCCTTGAGTAACTGCCCCATATCTTCTATGGGAAAGAGGTGGCTACTAGCTCTAGGACCTTCACTATCCTGGCTATCAGCCTCTGAATTTTCCCCCTCTTCTAACGAGTCTTCCTCTGACTCCTCCAAGTCCTCTAATTCCTCAGTACCAGAGGTAACGGAGGATGGGTTTTTCTGTGAGGTTTTATGACCCCTGTCTGAAAGACCCTCCTGAGAGGAAATATCGTCTCTAGAGGACAGGCCTGCTTTGTCATCCGTCCTCTGAGCTTCCCTAGGTGCTATGGCTGTCTTAAGAGATTGTAGTGTAGAGAGCATCTCAGATTGTACTACCAGGAAATCCTTCATAACCTGTGAGGTTTCCTTACTCGACAGCTTATGAATGCACCTAAAACAAAAAGGTTTAGAATGGTCTGGTGGGAGCTTGTCATTACAGTTCCCACACCTTTTTGTTCTGGGGGGAGGGGGATTTTTACCCCTAGCCTTGTGAACCCCTTGAGCAGAGCCGCTAGGTTCTAAGGGAGACAGAAGAGAGACATAACACCCTTAAAAATACTTTCACTCTCCTGTGCCTTCCCCCCCCTCAAGGTGTAAGTAAGACCCCTCTTACCCCACCACTCACAAACAGAAGAGGACTCACCACCTGTAGCCTCTTCTTGCGTTAAGGGTGTGACTATGTCCTCCTCTCTTTCCATCCTGTTCCTTGCTGAGTCCGTCCAGGAGGCGATCGGGAGGAAGAAAGGGGACAGTCGTGAGGCCTCTGCCTGCTTCTCCTGAGTCTATGAGAGACTGCTCCTCAGACGCCGGTCTTCGGCGCCATTTTGTTGAGGGCCTGCCGCCCGAAGGATGGGATTTGGCCTCTAGTGTTTCCGGATCCGCCATTTTGGCGTAGACCGGAAACCGGAAGTGCCGACAACCGGAACCGGAAACGGCGCCATCTTGCTCCACCCGGAATGCTTACTCCTTAGCCAGGAGTATTACAGCGTTCAGAGAGATGGAAACCTTCCCAAACGAACCCTGCCCAGCACCACTGGACACCCAGGCTCTCACCAACCTTCAGCAACTCGAGCTCCAGTCTCAGACTCTGGCACCTTCAACACCCCTGTACCTGACCGGGTGGAAGAAAAAATGGCATGAGGTATGTGCTCACAGGAGTTCCGGAATACCCCTCTGTAACCGGGAGGCTCCTTGCCGGGGAGTAACTTCTGCCCTGGCCGTTGGGGGGCCCTCTGGGAAGGGACTAAACCCTGGCTGGATCCGCCACCCTCCCCGGCTTTGGAATCCAGCCCCCAGAGGGGGGACCATCCGCTACTAGCTTCAGGTCTATAGACAAAAATAACAAACGTTTCGCTGCCGGGAAACACAATCAAGAACTGAGGTGCAGGGGGAAGGGAGGGGCCTTTTAACCTTGGTGTTGATTGTGTTTCCTGTCAGGTGGACCAGTCATCTCTCAGGTTATGCCGTCCTGGAAGATGACTAGAGAAAGTTCAATTTTAGTCTCATCAGACCAGAGCACCTTCCCCCATACTTTTTGGGAGTCTCCCACATGCCTTTTCGCAAACTCCAAAACCTGACATTTTTTTTTTCCTCACACAAAACAAATCAAGTGTAGCGCTTTACTTACTCAAAGTAATGGCTTTCTTCTGGCCACTTTGCCATAAAGCCCAACTCTATGGAGCGTACGGCTTATTGTCATCCTATGTACAGATACTCCAGTCTCTGCTGTGGAACTCCTTGCCCGGTCCGTGAGTTCTGGTGTGCGGCCGTCTCTTGGCTAGGGATGAGCCGAACACCCCCCCGTTCGGCTCGCACCAGAACCCGCAAACGGACCTAAAGTCCGTGCAAGCTTTAGAACCCTATTAGTTACAATGAATGCGAACGTTCGAAATCAAAAGTGCTAATTTTAAAGGCTAATATGCATGTTATTGTCATAAAAGTGTTTGGGGACCTGGGTCCTGCCCCATGTATCAATGCAAATTTTATTTTTTAAAACGGACGTTTTTTCAGGAGCAGTGATTTTAATAATGCTTAAATTGAAACAATAAAAGTGTAATATTCCTTTAAATTTCGTACCTGGGGGGTGTCTATAGTATGCCTGTGAAGGGGCGCATGTTTCCTGTGCTTAGAATTGTCCCTACAAAAAGTGTAATTTTTGCAGGAAAAAAAGCTATTTAAAATCACTCGCGGCTAATGTATTGACGGCTCCCGTAACACAGAGAACAGTCATTCATTGAAAGCCATTCATTAAAAAAAAGTCATTGATAAAAAAAAAAAAAGCATGGAGGTCCCCCCAAATTCAATAACCAGGCCCTTCAGGTCTGGGATGGATTTTAAGGGGAACCCTAGCCAAAAAAAATGGCGTGGGGTCCCCCTCAAAATCCATACCAGACCCTTATCCGAGCACGCAACCTGGCAGGCCGCAGGAAAAGAGGGGGGACGAGAGCGGCCCCCCCCCCCCCTCCTGAACCGTACCAGGCCACATGCCCTCAACATTGGGAGGATGCTTTGGGGGTCTGAAGAAAGAAGAAAGAAGATTTTAATAAAGGAATTGTCAAAGACCGTCTCCTGTCATTTTTACCATTTTTGACACTTTTTTGGTGAAATGGTAGGGGTACTTTTGTACCCCCTTACAATTTCACACAGGGGGGGGGCAGGATCTGGGGGTCCCCTTGTTAAAGGGAGCTTCCATATTCCGATAAGCCCCCCGCCCGCAGACCCCCACAACCACCGGCCAGGGTTGTGGGGAAGAGGCCCTTGTCCTCATCAACATGGGGACAAGTTGCTTTGGGGGTCTCAGACCCCCAAAGCATCCTCCCAATGTTGAGGGCATGTGGCCTGATACGGTTCAGGAGGGAGGGGGGGCCGCTCTCGTCCCCCCTCTTTTCCTGTGGCCTGCCAGGTTGCGTGCTTGGATAAGGGTCTGGTATGGATTTTGAGGGGGACCCCACGCCATTTTTTTTGGCTGGGGTTTCCCTTAAAATCCATCCCAGACCTCAAGGGTCTGGTATGGATTTTGAGGGGGACCCTACGCCATTTTTTTATTTTTTTTGGCTGGGGTCCCCCTTAATATCCATCCCAGAACTGAAGGGCCTGGTTATTGAATTTGGGGGGACCCCCACGCTTTTTTTTTATCAATGAATGACAGTTCTCTGTGTTACGGGAGCCATCAATTCATTAGCCGCGAGTGCTTTTAAATAGCTTTTTTTCCTGCAAAAATTACACTTTTTGCAGGGACAGTTCTAAGCACAGGAAACATGCCCCCCTTCACAGGGATACTGCAATGCTGTACTAACAGCACGCACACACTAATCCCCAGAAATACAGCACATAATGTCAGCAGTCAGCAGCACACTGATACGCTGACACTGAAACACAATATGCGAGGCCGCCGCCGCGGCGGCCTCCTTTACCGTGGGGCTTGTACTAAAGCCCCTGAGCTATAATTGGCTACAGGCATCCTGCCTGTAGCCAATTATGGCTCTCCTCGCTGCCGACGCTGTGATTGGCCAAGCATGCGGGGTCACAGTGCATGCTTGGCCAATCATCAGCCAGCATTGCACTGCGACTGGCGCAATGCATTGCGGGCCGCTCGCATCACACGAATGTGATGCGAGTGGCCCAAATAGTTCTGGGCTCGGCGAACGGCCGATGTTTGATTCGAACATGGGTTCGAATCGAACACCGGGCCCATCCCTACTCTTGCCAGGTTTGCTGTTGTGCCATGTTCTTTCCATTTGGTTATGATAGATTTGATGGTGCTCCTAGGGCTCATCAAAGATTTGGATATTTTTTTAATAACCTAACCCTGACTTGTACTTCTCAACAACATTGTCCCTTACTTGTTTGGAGAGTTCCTTGGTCTTCATGGCAGTGTTTGGTTAGTGGTGTCTCTTGCTTAGATGTTGCAGCCTCTGGGGCCTTTCAAAAAGGTGTGTATATGTAATGACAGATCATGGGACACTTAGATTTCACACAGGTGGACATCATTTCACTAATTATGTGACTTCTGAAGGTAATTGGTTGCACCAGAGCTTTTTATGGACTTCATAACAAAGGGGCTGAATACATATGCACATGACAATTATCTTTTTTTTTTTTTAAAACATTGAAATAAAGGCTGTAATGTAACAAAATAGGTAAAAAGCCAAGGGGGTAAATACTTTTGCAAGGCACTGTATATCCTATTTTTGTATTGTTTTAAAGCGGAACTGCAGTCTGCTCACGAAGCTTCCCTTCAACCACTTTGCATATTATTTTATATATACTGTGATTCTATACTTGTCAAATATGCTGCAGAAATCTCCCTCCACTAAGTCTGGTTGCATCCATTTTAACTGTGGGCAGCTAAAGCTGCTGCCTGTTCACTTCCTGGATTTACACAGACACAGAGAGGCACACCTCCAGCTCTGCAGTCCTGCAGCTCTCATTGGCCCTCTTATGACTCACCCCTCCCCCACCCTTCCAGGCAAACTCTCATGAGAGAGAGTCATAAGCCTAGGCTTTTTACCAGACAAGAAACGGGAAGTGGGCTGTATAAAGTATTTACTAGCAGAATTTTTTTTTAACCATTTCCCGACCAGCGCACGACGATGTACATCGGCAAAATGGCACGGACAGGCATAAGGGCGTACAGGAACGTCCCTTTAAGGATGGTGGTGTGCCATGGCGTGCGCGCCGCCGGCGCAAGGATACCTGCGATCGTCTGACGGGAAGGCTGAACGGGGAGATGCGGAAGTAAACAGCATCTCCCCGTTCTGCCTAGCAACAAGACACTGATCTCTCCTCCCTGTGATTGGAGCAGAGATCAGTGTTCACTAAAACACAGCCACGCCCCCCACGCCCCTAGGAACACTTAACCCCTACACTGCCACCCCCTGGTTAACCCCTTCACCGCCAGTGTCATTTACACAGGAATCAGTGCATTTAAATAGCACTGATTGCTGTATAAATGACAATGGTCCCAAAAATGTGTCAAAAATTTCCGATGTGTCCGCCATAATGTCGCAGTCACAATAAAAATCACTGATCGCCGCCATTACTAGTAAAAAAAAAAAAATGATTAATCAAAATGCTATAAAACTATTCCCTATTTTGTAAACGCTATAACTTTTGCGCAAACCAATCAATAATCGCTTATTGCGATTTTTTTTTTTTTTTTACCAAAAATATGTAGAAGAATACGTATCGGCCTAAACTGAGGAAAAAAATAGTTTTTTTTTATATATTTTTTTGGGGAATATTTATTATAGCAAAAAGTAAAAAATAATGTGTTTTTTTCAAAATTGACGCAATTTTTTTGTTTATAGCGCAAAAAATAAAAACCGCAGGGGCGATCAAATACCACCAAAAGAAAGCTCTATTTGTGGGAAAAAAATCGTCAATTTTGCTTGGGAGCCACGTCGCACGACCGCGTAATTGTCAGTTAAAGCGACGCAGTGCCGAATCGCAAAAAGTGGTCTGGTCTTAAGCCAGGAAAGTGGTCCGGTCTGAAAGTGGTTAACTATCCAAAGTTAAAACAACAAGAGCAAAAGATTTAATAGATGGAAAGTTGAAAAAGTTACTGATGTTCCACTTTAATTTTTTTTTTACATTTCTTCAGGTACTTACTGGTTTTCAGGCTAATGATGTCATACATCCCAGGAGTCTTCAGGAAGGGAGGAGATGAGGAGGGGTTTTCTCAGCAAAGTACACCCTCCTGCCTGCTTGCCTGCGTTAAGGGCAGATGGATTCCAGGATGTAAATTCTATATGAATCATCTGCCCTTACTCAACAGCCCATAATGCTAGGGGGTATTTTGCAAAGTGATTTCTCATCAAAATAAAATATAGAGATATGAATGGATGGGTGAGTTTGCTTTGAATATTTAAAATTAATTAAATAGTGTTTTTGGTTTGTGGTGCTCAGATGCAGTTTATTTGGGCTTTAACTCTCAGTTCCAAAAATATTTGGAATAGAGGAACAGTTATCTTATATCCTGACCCTCACCACTACCTTGGTTAATATAATTAAATTGATGATTGCAACTCTAACAAGGGAAAAGTTAGTACAGCTAATAGTCAGCAAGATGAAGCTGAACTGCCCTAGTTTCACCAATGACAGGAAAGAAGAGACATGCACAAATAATAAAAAAGCATCACGATTCAGCTCCCCACAAAATAACCTGAATTGAAGCGAAAAGAAATTAGGTTAATTGAACGTACTTGTAGCCAATCCATGGTCATGGCCCCAGGGGATGGAAAGGAACAGCATTTCGATGTTTAGAGAACTCTGGAATAAACAGCCTGGTAATGAGTGATGGATGTACAATGACACGCACAGGTAATTGTCTCAAAAGTAATGATGGAATAATGATCTTTAGGGACAATCATATGAAGAGAGGCTGAGGAAGATGATTGAAAAACTTCAAGCAGCCTTAAAGTGAATTTGTATATAATAATATGTTCAGTGTCTTGAAAGATTTAAGTAAGTGTTGTGGTGGCAGGTGTTAATTTAGTGTTGAGTTTGATTCACATTTTAGCGAGCCATTGCTGTGGGTTAATGCACATTAACATGCATTACGTTAACGCAGCCCATTTTTAATGCACGTCAATGGATCAAAAACCACACATGGCCCTTGTTTAGCAATGCAGCACATCACAACACACGGTATGTCCATTGTAATGACCTGCTATGCATTGTGCATTTCACTCTACTGTACAGTGGATTGGGGTTATATTCACTGAATGGCACCACATCAAACCACACAAAGAGAATGCTAGTGGAGGCTGCATTTTCACGCAAGGCTGTAGTCTACTTCCCTGGCTCCAAAGGACCATGCAAGCCAAGTACAAGGAGCCACCCTTCTATTGCACATAACACACTAACATGCTTTGTACCCTGCATCAGAAAAAAGGCTTGTCGTGGATATTTCGCCACACTCTTGCGCTAATAAGCGCCTTTCAATCTTATGATATAATGCGTCCTCTGATCGTATGCCTCCCTGGTTCCCCAGCTCCCAAAAACAGACATTACCAGCAGCTTCACGTCATCCTCTCAGCATAGCATCCAAACCTCACCAGCCAAGCATTCCATCTAAGCCCCTGGTTTCCCATTGCCCAGTAAACAGCCATCAACAGCAAGTATTCTTACAGCCTCATCTTTGCCTGGTCAGCCAGCCATCCTTCTGGCACACTCCCCAGCATGGCCTTTTTATTATCACAAAAGCTTTCACAAACAGGAAGTGCCTGCTTCCAACAGCAGACACTCCCACAATACAAAATGACATCACAGGAAGTTACATACAGTAAAAGGGTAGGGCACTCACAAAAGGAATTGCACATGATTAAATCAGACACAGGGAGACAGATGACAATCTATAAAAACACACATCCTAGAATAAAATGTCCACATACATTTTATACAATATAATTTCCACAACAGTCCTTCCTTTTTTGTCATATGCTCCTATGTGTCCCACGATGAATTTCGATCTTCTTACACCTGGAAATGAATCAGTCCTTACAGTCCATAAAAAGGAGAACACCGCTTGACATGTAGACTCTGTTCTTCAGTAGAGATGACATGGTGAGCTGTAGTAGTCGCTGGTCGGTCTGGGATCCTCTGTGTCTTGTTTGCAGGTCGGGCGTCTTGGTCGTCTTATTGAGGAAAATGTGGTCATCTGCTCGGGCTCTGGTCGCGCGTCCAAATCAGGCAGCAGGAGCACCTCATCATATATATAAGGAATAGAAACAAAAACAACATGAGTAAATATACCCCTACTTCCTTCAACTATGATCCGCTGCAAAAATAAAAATTAAATCACCACAGATTCACAGACTTTTTAGAGAATTCCATCCTTCACTAGCTACAGCTCTGGCTTTGCCTCTCAGGGATCCAAGCCCCATCCATATTGGCCTGAACTTTGTCACTAGTATCCCCGATTCAGGTATAACAATCTTTACTTATGAATTCCCAGGACCCCCCTTTGGATTGTGGGAACTTCCTTGTAGCTTCAACAGTTACATGAAAACATCCCATCCTCAATGGATGATACCTTTTTCAATCGTTTCATAAGCTCAAGCCACCACCGTGTACAAGCAATTACCTTCTAGGTGTCCCTGTCATTCTTACCTTCCCTCGCGCCATCAGATCCTTGCGATCGGCCGCGACATAAGATGCTGGGACGAGATTCACCAGCACACATGAATCTCTTCCATTAGGGGAATTACTTTATAAGCTGTAGATCTGAAGCTTTACTTTATAAACTGTGGGCTATCTAGTTATCCCGATACCAAAGCTGGTGAGAACCAGAGCTATTGTCAAAATTATAATTAATTTTACCCTCTAGAAATGTATCGATAAATTCCATTTAGAAATGTCTGTTTGGAGTCTTTACTAGTTTGTCACAACTCCTCACACCAATATGCCTATATATCATACACCGCTGTCATCACTGGGGCACTAGAGCTCCGTGGAGACTCAGAGTAGACCCAACCATGTGTCCTGTTCACTTTCTTAGCTAGTTAGGAAATACACTTTAAAAAAATATATAAATAAAGATACTTCTCATCCTTGTTGTCTTGTTCATCAATCTTCACTGCAACGACCCAGTCACCTGTCACAAACTTGGCTAGAATTAGAGTGGTTAGTATCATTGGTTTGAAAAATTGTCACTCAGCCCATCCTCTTCCCCCCCTTTTCCTCATCTTTACAAAGTGGAGGAAAACATTCAGGGTTTAGAATGGTGCAGAGCCTTTAGAAACTCCTTGGACCTGAAAAGATACTTATATACACAAGTTATTAATCTGTCATTCTTAAACAATACAACATTCGTATACATTCGTAAATTGTCAATGACATTCGTCAAAACCGATAATAGCTAAGCCCTCTGTAACCCTCATTTTCACGTTCTTACTAAAATACAACACCCGCTGTCGCGGTAGGTTCAGACTTATTCTTGTTTCCACATAGAACATGAGACAGCTAAAACTTGAGACAAACATTTTGATACAAATGTGGGGGAGATATTTCATAGTTCCTAAATCAAAAATTAAAATTAAAACCAACCAGATGGAATTCTGCCTTCACTCTTAGCGATAGAAAAAATACATACAATTTGGAAAAAAAAAACACAACAGTAGTTTGAAATCTTTGCATGGACCAGCCGCAGAAAGTTCAAAAACAGCCCTGAAAATGTTTTTATTTTATTTATTTATCTATTTTTCTCGATCCCGCCAAAATAAGTTGGTTACATTGGCAGAATTATCAGAGGAAACTACAACAGATCTAGTGTTGGTGGACCCAGCCTGCCTCTCAGCATTGGATCACCAGTCACTGCTATCCCCTTGGGCCAGGTGCACATAAATGCGGTTCCTTCCGGACTGAAACCACCCTCTGTACACCCCCTCCTGCTCTACCATAATAAACTTCTGAAGCCACAGCTGAGCTACATATTTCATGCACTGTGCCATACTGTCTGACTGTGGGAAATCTCCATTATTTCCATACATGAACCCCTCCTAGTGTCCATGGCAATTCGAATTGGCTTATCGTCTTACACCCGCGTCCAGGGAAACCGTAAACGCACCTAAATTCGGAGAGCACCGCCCGGTGGCTGCTTTTGCGGTGGATTGTCAGACTACAGCTAGTCCTTCAACTAGAAACCTGAACGAGGGCGTCATCACCCCCCCGAATAAGATCTCTACCCCTCACAGTGTATGCATACACAAACGCATTGCGCTGTACGACCGTACACTGCGTCGCCAGACAACACTAAACAGAGCACTTATGCCTGCTCAATAATGTGTTTTTTCTTAGAATGAAATAAAAATAAAATGGGGACAGCCGTGTTCTCAGTAGTTACATGATCAACCTAATAATAAACTAACAATCTGGACATGAACAAAAATAATGTACTACATACTGCAAACTATATAGTGAATATAAAACAAGTTTTTTCTTAAAAACCAAAGTCTTTTCTACAAGACTCAGCTAAAGCTATAAAAACCAAAACAAATAAAGACTAAAAATGACCCACACCACTAAAAGTACAAAAATTCAGTTAAAGCTAATCTTGTTATCCATTGAATTTATAGAGACTTAATATTACAATAACTTGAATGCCTTCTTCCAAACGCAAGTCAAAAAGCCCCTCCCCTCCTGTGGATACATTAGGCATGAAATCATCAAACTGGTTAATTTAAATATCAATGAAGAGGAAGATGGAGGAGCCTAGATTTTCAAATGCAGGCTTAAACAATACAAGCCTAAAAAGAACAATGAATTACCATCTGAGACACTCCTATACACTTGCAAAGCTAGTTTCATTATACACTGAAACCCAGTGCAGATTCCAATGTAAACCAAAATTCAATACAGAAAACGCAAAAGCTTTACTTAAAAATATGTAAAAAGTACAAAAAATAGAATTCACTTAAAAGGAAATGGTGACCACATGGCTACACACACAAAGGAATCAGAGCAGCTTCCACTCTGGGATGATTTGAGAGTTGAAAAGCACAAAATCCTTCAAAATGGGATTTCTCCTGCATAAAAGGCTGACAAGATCAAACTGCCCCTCTAAATCACCTTTCTAAAACAGGACAGACCGTACTATTTACCTCGCACTAAGCGTTGAAAATCTGCCCCAAAGGCTGAACACAGCAGATACAACAAGATGGCCGATGAAAAAAAACCATAGCACATGGTAGCAATCAACAAAGGCCAGACTTCAGCAAGATGGAGTTTTTCCCGCCAAACGAAAACAGCTAGCCTATAATAGCTTACATTAAATGATGCCTAGAAACAAGCATGACAAGGGCTAGGCTACAACATGGAGAATTTTTTTTCCCGCCGAAACTAAAACAAGTTAAACTACAATAGCTTACATTAAATGATGCCTAGAAACAAGCACGACAAAGGCTAGGCTACAACATGGAGGATTTTTTTTCCCGCCAAAACTAGCACATGGTTTCACACACAAAGGAATGATGTTTGCCCCTTCCCCTATAGGATGACCCAGCACAACTTAAGACAAAATACACTTCTTGTCCCCCCCCCCAAAGTTACTCACTGTGGCATCAACTTCCATAACAAGCCAACCCTTCTCCCACACATTTGAAAATGCACACTTAAACACAGACACACAGTTTAGGAACAGTTTCACTGAAAAGCATGTAATCTCGCCACATAATTGAGAGTAAAGCCCCATACACACGCTCGGACAATCCGCGGACCAGGTCAGTCGGACTTTGTCCGACGTACTTTGTCCGATGTTGGCGTTGCGTACACACGGTCGGACTACGTTGTCGGAATATCCGGTCCGGAAGAACGTCGTGACGTAAGTCGTCGTCCACGAGATTAGAAAAGGGAAGTTCAGCACCACGTCAGGCACCCGTTGGGCTCCTTCTGCTGATCCCGTGTTTATCGAGAGTTAGTGGAAGTTTGGTGACTTAAGATTCGCGCTTCTCAGATTTCTGACTCAGATCGTTACTGCTCTTCAGTTTGTGCTTGTCGTGCGTATCTGTTTATTAGTGCGTGTAGTCAGTTCGCATTTGTTGGTCATTGCGGCCTATATCTTGATATAGGACGCTTTGATTTGCACTGCTTATTGTCTGCTTGTTGCTGGTATTCACTTCGTTCTTTCAGGCCTTGCTGTTTATCGGTGCTTTCTGTTTGTCCGTTCTGACCAGCCGACCTTTTGTGACCTTCTGAGCGATGTTTCCCGTGCGTACTCGTCGCCGAGTTCGTGCTGTACGCGGAATTGGTGTCGGGCTTTTAGCTTTGACCCAAGACCCGTCCATGAACAGAGTGACGAGGAGTATGTGGACCAAGAATTGGTTGCTTCAGCGTGACCAGTTCTCGCACATGCCTTTGCTTCGTGAGATCCGGGAGAATAATCCTGATGATTTCAGGAACTTTCTCAGGATGACGGACCCCGATTTTCACCGTCTTTTGGCTTTGCTGACCCCCTTTATCAGCCGGCAGGATACCTGCATGAGACAAGCCATTACTCCGGAGCAGAGGCTTGTTGCCACGTTGAGGTACTTGGCGACAGGGAGAAGTCTTCAGGATTTGAAGTTCTCTTCAGGTATCTCTCCCCAGGCCCTGGGAATCATTATTCCAGAGACCTGTTCTGCCATCATTCAGGTCCTGCAGGAGGACTATATTAAGGTAACATTTCTACTTTACTATTCCCTTCTATGTATGCTCTGTTTGCTAATGACTTGTATTTTTGACCTCCTTCCCTAATTACCATGATTGCAATATGTTCTAATATGCTGTGCCCCTTTTCTCCTTCATGCATTTTTCCCTTCACTTACCTCACCAGCATGCTCTTCTGCCCCAATAGACACCTATGGCCTAGTCACTTAAGCAATGTCTTTTGTCTGCTGCATAGTATTGTTTGCC
Organism: Lithobates sylvaticus; assembly: GCA_028564925.1. NCBI lineage: Eukaryota > Metazoa > Chordata > Amphibia > Anura > Ranidae > Lithobates > Lithobates sylvaticus. Next base: position 116,615,239 of record CM053037.1, read on the forward strand.
CCAAAACACCCCCTAAAATATGCACAAATGTTTGCTGTGTGGTTTACTTCATGTAGAGCCCCCTTTTTTTGTTCTTTTGGTGGGGGGGGGGGCAAACTCATTAGGAACCCCCTCCCCCAACTGCTCTGTCAGATGGTACCAATCCTTTATCTGCTGGCTTTCCCAAGGTCCATACACACTATATACCTACCTCTTTATAGTGCGCATCTTTAGGGATGAATTCAGCAAAGCATGTAGTGCAAGGGACTGCCTCCATACATTCCATTTCCTATTTTTTTGTCTTCTTTCCCTCCTATTAGCTTGCTTGGTAATTTAATAATGTCACACTGTGCCTGCCTTTTTTGGGGGGGGGGGGGGGTTTGAAATGTTATTTGATCTTTCCTGTGGCCTGCCAATAGTGTTAAGTACAGAGGGTCTGGCCAAACTAGCCCACATTATTGAGCCATTTGCCAATCAATGAAGTGCAGAGGGTTAGCTGTCCACCACCCCCCCCCCCAAAACCCCTAGTTATTGCCAATGGCCCATCAGAAGTGGGGGGATTGATGGGGGGGTGAGTAATCTGTGAAGGGGAGCCTCTACTTTTCTGTGCAAATACTTTCCAGCCTCCAATTTTAGACAATGCTCTTGTTCCAAGATGTTGATTGTCTAATCTGCTTGCAATGTTTAGGTGCAAAGTGACTAATTTTTTTTTCTGGTTTCACTCCACAGTTCCCTTCCACGCCACAGGAATGGCAGACTGTGGCCTCCCACTTTGCCAGCCGTTGGGACTTTCCTAACTGCGGAGGGGCAATTGATGGGAAACACGTCCGCATCGTCCCACCGCCCAACTCGGGGTCCTACTATTATAATTATAAAGGGTTTAATAGTGTAGTGATGTTGGCGGTGGTGTCGGCAACATACGAGTTTATGTATGTGGACGTGGGGATGAACGGCCGGATATCGGATGGTGGGGCCATTACGCACACGGAGTTCTACTGGCGTCTCCAAAGTGGCAGTCTGTGCTTGCCACCTCCAGAGGAGAATGCCGAAGGACTCCCCTTCGTCTTTGTCGCAGATGAAGCGTTTGCGTTGACTCCCCATGTGATGAGGCCGTTCCCGATGAGGACCCTCACCCCGGACCAGAGGGTCTTCAACTACAGGCTGTCCAGAGCCAGAAGAGTTGTGGAGAACGCTTTTGGCATCCTGGCCAGCCGCTTCCGCCTGTTCCTGACGGCATTTAACTTGGCGGAATACAAACTGAACCACATAGTTCTTGCCTGTTGCATATTGCACAACTTCCTCAAAAGACATAACAGGAACTATGTGGTGCCCGTTGGCCCAGATGTGGAGGGCCCTCCAAATGCCGAACTCACAGCCCTTCGAGTGGCACGTCCAGGCTTGCCCCCTCTAAATGCCCGTGTGGTCCGGGACCAATATATGCAGTACTTTGTGGGTAGGGGGGCCATTGCTCTGCCTGACGATGTGTGAGAGGCATTTTTTAATAAATCTGATATTTTAACCAACCTATGATTTCATGTCATTTCAGTCTTCTTTTTAGCTTATTTTACTTTGACATTTTTTCCCTTTGCCTTCGACAGTGGGAATGCACTTTCTGGGCAAAAGGAGGTAACAGTCTCTTCTTCCCAAAAAGATTATTCTCATGTTGTGTGTTTGCTACCTAATCTTTGGTCTAGAGAAGGTTTGTACTGCATAACTGACACCCAAAATACTCCTTTTCATCACCAGGTCTGACATGTGTGTATTCTCCAAAATGCTGTGCTCCGTGTTTTCGTACAAAGCACTGTGGGTGTCATTTACATAAGTCAAATCCGCTATGCTCTACAAGTGCATTGAAAAAGTTCCCCGGGAAAGAAAATTGGAGTGCAAAGTGGATTTGCCTTTAGTAAATAACACCCATTGCCCCCCCATATCCTTTTCATTTTACATACATAATGCATTGTGTTTTTTAAATAAGGAAGCCACACATTTAGAAAAATAAAAGTTTACTAGGAAAACATTCCCAAGTGCGTTTACAATCTTCACGCCAAAACTGACAACATCTTGGTTATTTACAACATTGTTTACAAACATTCCGCAATTGGTAAAACCAGGCATGGAGCAAAACAGAACCTAGGAACTTGGAAAGTTCAACTTTGTAAAGTGAAGACAAGATCAGACATGACTATATGTTCAAAGTGTGTTTGATCTTGCCTTCATCACATGGGGGGGTCACCCCCGAAAAGTGGAAATTTGGAACATGCACACAATTTGGGACTGAAAATGGTCATTAGATGGTAAAACACATGCCTAGAAGCTTCAAAAGTGCCATTTTCCATCATGGGGATGAATGGACGTTTTTTGGGGGTGCAACCCCTTCACCACAACCACTTTCGTAGTTCGTAAAGTGTTTGCACCCCCAAAAAAACGTTGCCATTCATCCACCATGGTGGGAGCTAGCACATGTGGACACAATGTGTGCATGTTCCAAATTTCAGACAGTTTTTAAGTTGCAAATGTGTTCTGAAGCTGGCACAAATGTGTGTTAATTACTTGGTGCGTTTTCATATTTTTCCTAAAATATCAATGATGTTCTTCAATTTTTGTTGAACATCATTGATGTTTTGCTTTATGTCATCTAGATCTCTATTGCAGACCATTATCTCTCCGATGAGTACGTGGGCACTCTCTGTGGTAAAGTGCGATTTTTCTTCCACAACATCCACGTCACCTAAAAACCACAAACAAACAAAAATGGGGTGTTGGAAATGAGGCAGCCATACATGGATTAGCTTACCAGTAGCTGTGTTCTCCCACACTCACCTGTTGTGGTGACAATTTCTCCAAGTTCGATGATCTCTCCTTCCTCCTCCTCCTCCTCCTCTGCTTCTGCTCTTTCCCCTTTTTTGGTAGGTGTTGGTTTGGGGGTTTCCTCAGACGGCCCAAGTTTTCGCTCCCCTATGAGAATGTCCAAAAGGAAGATTTAGCAACACAAGCTATTGAGGGCAGAAATAGGAAATGACAAACATTGCTTGAAAGTGACGGACACTATTTTAGTTTGGCCAGTTACAAATGTCAACTACATGAATTAAGTCACTTTGTAAAGGTGCTAAACTGACTAGCTTTTTGGTAGAAGTTTGTGTGATGGAGACCCCCCTCTAGTATCCACTGGAGCACATGTGTGGAAAAGCATAATAAAAAGGGGGTTTGGGTGTCCCAGCACTAGTGCTCTAGAGTCCAGATGGGTAAACAGCTACTGAGTGACCTCTCCTTTACATTGAATAAATTGGCTTTACATTCTTGATGACATTTCTAGTGAGAACAAACTTCCTTTCCCCAAAAAAACACCAAACATCGTATTATAAGTGGCCGCACGATCGAGGTTGCGTACGATCGAATGGACACACACACGACCATGACAGTGGCAGAAAGATCGAGGCTGAGTACGATCGAATGCACAGACGAACATGAAAGTGGCCATTTTGGAATGTACAACTTTGTAAAAATCAAACCACATGGAGCAGTATGCAAGCAAGAAATCAAACACAAAACACAACTACTTACTTTTTAGAAGAATTCTCTTGATCTTTCTGTACTGATCGGCCTCCCTCAGTTTCAGGTCTGACCAGCGTTTCCTCAGTTGCTCCTTGGATCGTTGTACCCCAAAATGATTGTACAGCCTTCTCACAACTTTAGACATGATCTTGGCCTTGCGGACATTGGGGTTGAGGTAAGGCCCATACTTCCCATCATAGTCGCTCCTCTTTAATATGTCCACCATCTCCAACATTTCTCCAAATGACATATTGGAGGCCTTGAATTTCAGGCTCCGGGATCGGGACGTTTTTGCCTCCGGACTTTCCTCGTCCACCTCCTCGTTGGGGGGATATTTGGGGCGCACCTGCTGTGTCCCCGCCATGTGCTCTCCCCACTGCGCCGTAAAGAGAAGGGGTGGGGAATAGACGAGAAAGATCGTCAGGGGCGGGCGGAGTTTGACGCATGCGCACTGTATATAAAACGTCACACGCCTGTGTCGTAGCCACGATCTGGGAGACGAGGGGAGAGAAAGCTCACGCACGAGACGATCGCTACAAACGAAGGTACAATTTGACGTTGGTACATAACTAGCCTAGACTGATTAGAACTTGAGGCTTCTTTAGGGAGAAGATTAGGAGAGTTTAGGCTGACATTATTTATATTGTTTGGTGTGGCGTTGTGTCTTGCAGAGGTGATGGATGCCTTCTACAACGTGAGCTTTCTCCCACACTTCATTGATAAATACCGGCAATTCCCCCTCTTATGGCAGGCAAAACACAGGGATTATAGCAACAGACCAAAGAGGTACGCAGCCCTGCTGAAACTGGTGGCATTTGTAAAGCCTACCCTGCCCATGGCAACCGTCGCAAACTTAAAAGTGAAGATCAACAACATGAAGACTACCTATTTCCGGGAGCGCAATAAGGTCCTGAAGTCACAAGCATCTGGAGCTGCAGCAGCTGATGTCCATGTCCCCACGCTCTGGTACTATGACAGGCTCCACTTTCTCAAAGACCAGGCTACTGTCAGGAAGTCACTCTCGACTCTTCCTTGCACGCGTCCTTCCACGCACGCCACCCCTGATGAGGCTTCCGAGGACCAACCTGGGCCTTCCAGTCAGGAATATGTGCAGGTGCCCAGCTTGTTCCAGGTATAGTAGTTTTGGAACCAGTTTGTTGAATAATGAATGATGTTCAGTTAATTCAGGATCCCCAATTGCTTATTTCCTAACGTGATTGACATATCAACAGACAGTGGTGTGGGAGACATTTTTGGGAAGAATCTAAACTGCAGGGCTGAGAATTGTATGGTTTTGTATTTGAAAACATTTTGCAACAGTCACTAGATGAGAATTGTGTGTGTTTGATGAACAAATAACTGAAACTATGTCCCTTTTTCATACACAGGAAGACCTCAGCCAGGAGGTGGCTGTGGAAGGTGGCAGTCAGGAGGAGGCAGGGGGTAGTGGCAGCCAAGAGGGGGGTAGGCGTAGGAGCCTGACTGTCTCCCAAGTCTCTCCCCTCCGCCTTCCCTACAGAAGGGCGAAAAACATGGGGGAGGTGGGAGAGTCAGCGCTCCAGCTGATAAAAGATGCCTCAGCCTCCCTCTATGCCACACCCACCTACGAGGAGGCCTTTGCCTCCTTGGTTACAAGTAAATTTACGGGTATGGAGGCGGGGCAACGCAGCATGTGTGAGGAGGTCATCCTCAAAATACTAAATGAGGGGATGGCTGGGGAGATGACTCCCCTCACACATGTTTGCGAGAGTGACCTTGCTCCGCCTCCTCCTCCTCCTTCTGCCACCCCACCAGCACCAGCACCACGGCGTGGAAGGAAGCGTACAAGGAAGACAAGAGAGTGACAACCTGGACTCAGTCTGGTCTGAGAGAAGATGGAGCCTCTCGTAGTACCAGAGCCTGGGGACCTAGATGGCATCTGCTGCAGTTCCGGATGTTTTGGACTTCAGGACCAGATTGCGCTCCCTTATTATTTAGATAGGTAGTCTTCATGCCCCCAATTGTTTAAGTCTGTAAAATGATGGTTGCCATGGGTGTCCAAGGCTTTGCAAATTCCCCAAGTTTCACCATGGCTGCGTTCCTCTTTGGTCTGTTGCTGAGACCTAAATAAAGGTTTTTTTGATTTGAAATAATCATTGACTATTGTGTTTTACTTTGCTACAATGACAGTTTTTCTTTGAGTAGGCTGGTACATTTCACTAATCCTAAAGTAGAATTAACAAGGGGCAACAACAACAAACAACCTCCTAGTAAATTTAAGCAAGAAATACAAATGTAAATAATGTGTTTTTGGTAATTTGAGACACACAACCCCCCTCCAAAAAAAAAAAAAAAAAAACATTCAAATATGTATTCCCCAAAAAAAATAAAAAAAGACAAATCATGGTAAAAAAATAACAAAGATTCTTTTCCGTTCAGAGTAAAAATAAACATGTAGTGTATAAATGCTGCAAAGTAATAAAGAAGTAAGTTTGTGAGAAGTGCGGGTGAATAGGAGCAGCTAAAACATGTCATTCTTGTTGCATTGTAAAGAAAAAGAGAATGCGCTGCATTAAAGACATTTTAACATTGCAGCGTGACGAATGTGCTGTGTCGATTAGGAAAGGTAGTTTTACCTGACCGAGCGCTTCCGTCACAGAATTTCTTCTGAGCATGCGTAGCACTTTGTCCGTCGGACAAGCGTACACACGCTCGGATTTGGTGTGATCGGACCGGGTTGACGGCAAATCATTCCAGCAGGAGATAAGACTTTGTCCGACGGACAAACCGACGAACACTGTCCGATGGTGCATACACACGGTCTGATTTTTCAACAACCTTGTCCGATCGGACCAAATTGATGAAAAAGTCCGACCGTGTGTATGGGGCTTAACACATGCCATCCAATGAAACTACAACGCCATATAAACCACAGCACAACACGATTCACACATACCCCATACACAGCTTGCCACCCACACCACATACACACACACATACACACACACATACACTCACACACACACACACACAGACACACATACATACACACATACATACATACATACACACACAGACATACATACACACACAGACATACATACACACACACACGATCAAAATTCCAGCATTATACTGAAAGACAAAACATTTGTTCTTTTTGCAAAGCTGAGTTTTCCCAATGCATCAGGCAGAGAAAACGCACCCCTTTTGTCTCAGGACAACAAACATGTCTTGGACTGTGCTCCGTTTTCCCCCTTTCTCTGCCTGTGAAGAGGGAAAGCTCTGTTTGCCCTTTAAACACCTGGCCCGCCATTGACTGTCGTGGATATTTCGCCACACTCTTGAGCTAATAAGCGCCTTTCAATCTTATGATATAATGCGTCCTCTGATCATATGCCTCCCTGGTTCCCCAGCTCCCAAAAACAGACATTACCAGCAGCTTCACGTCATCCTCTCAGCATAGCATCCAAACCTCACCAGCCAAGCATTCCATCTAAGCCCCTGGTTTCCCATTGCCCAGTAAACAGCCATCAACAGCAAGTATTCTTACAGCCTCATCTTTGCCTGGTCAGCCAGCCATCCTTCTGGCACACTCCCCAGCATGGCCTTTTTATTATCACAAAAGCTTTCACAAACAGGAAGTGCCTGCCTCCAACAGCAGACACTCCCACAATACAAAATGACATCACAGGAAGTTACATACAGTAAAAGGGTAGGGCACTCACAAAAGGAATTGCACATGATTAAATCAGACACAGGGAGACAGATGACAATCTATAAAAACACACATCCTAGAATAAAATGTCCACATACATTTTATACAATATCATTTCCACAACAGGCTACATGCCTTGTAGATCCAGCCTAAAAGAGTAACTGCCTCAGAACTCTTCGGTGAAAGCCTTGACCTTGGAATTCATTAGATTTATTGACCTGAGGAACCCCATTCTACAGCCCTATGGATAATTATGGACACTGGAGTTCTGTTATGCACAGTGAACATCTGTATATACTGTATGTCTTATATTCTATATATCCTACTCCTCTCCTGTTCTATTTTCTTTCTTATCTTTCCCCCATTTCTCTTTTTCATTTTTAATCACCTCTGGACCTTCCTTCATTATGATGGAAATGCTTACCTGCCAACTAAATGAGACCATGCCTCCTTGAAATGTGCATAAAACCCACATCAACAACTCCATTTATTGGACATTTAGGCCCTACTTTCATAACATCTGTTGTTTGGACTGAGGGTCCTGCTTCTTTTCTAATGGCTTCCCTAATTGGTCTGTAAATGTTAACTTTAAAAATCCTCAATAAAAATGTATAATGCTTAAAACTACTATGGATTTTAATATCACTATACTGTCCTGAAATGTAATGTAATTGTGAAAAATATCGAATTGTTGAGTTTCAAAAAAATGCTAGGCCGAGCTGTCGTACTAATCCTCTAGCTTCATTAGTATCTGAGGGCTCAATTCACTAAAGAATATCTTGTGAGATAATTGTTTCACGTGGCACATTGAGCGCCATTCACGAAAGCATCTTGCATTTAGGCGTCCAGACACATTTTGCTTAAATCGATACAAGAAGAAACAAATGCTCCTGCGCTCTAAAGATAGCAGTTGGGTGAATTGAAGAAGGGGGGTGGGGAAAATTTCTTCACAAATCACGCCACTGCAACGGCTGTGGTGCCACTCTCAAGTCAGGGGAAACCCAGGAATAACTCTAAAAGAAAACAAGGACAGAAGGTGCACCAGCCTTGCGCATTACCTTTGTAACACAGGAAATTTATAAAAAATAAAATAATATACTCACAAACGAGTGTTAAAAATTAACCACATATGCAAAGTCCATCATTGGCCTCATCTGGCAGGGTCTGAAACGCGTCAGCTTAGTTTGGACTTTTTCATCCCCCTAGTCTACTGGTCAGCAGACCCTGCCGGATGAGGCCAATGATTGACTTTGCATAAGTTGGATGTTTGAAAGTAGGGGCCTGCCCTATATACTCTGCAGAAATTTGGGCCTAGGGTGTTGGTGTTGCCACAACACTGTAAGCCCTCACAGTTACTCTTGGTGGGCGCTGGAACACCCTGCTGTGAACTATTATATCAAGAATTGTAATTCAATGCCATTGTTGAACAGTGGTAGAAAAATTGGGCCTTTGGTGATGGTGGTGGTGCTGGTGCGACAACACTGTAAGTCCTCACAGTTACTCTTGGTGGGCACTGGAACGGGCCCTGCTGTGAAATACTATATCAAGAATTGTAATTACATGCACCTGTTGAACATGGGCAGAAAAATTGGGCCTTTGGTGGTGGTGGTGGTGTTGCCACAACACTGTAAGCCCTCACAATTACTATCTTGGTGGGCGCAGGAATGAGCCCTGCTGCAAGGTATTGCATAAAAAATTGTAATTACACGCCCCTGTTAAACAGGGGCTGAATAATTGGGCCTTAGCCACTGGTGGCTGCGCCCAGAACCAAAAATGTTCTTACAAGCGATCAGCATGATCATTGAGGAGGAAGAGGATAGTCACTCAGCATAACAGGGTAGTCACTCAGCATCAGCATAGGCAGTCTTGAAGGGATCTGACATTTAAAAAAAAATATTCGGTTACATCAGCATCAGGTGCTTGGTAGCTGGTGGTGATCCAAGACTGATTCATTTTTATGAAGGTCAGTCGATCGACCGAGTCGGTGTATATCGGTTACAAACCCTCCAGCAGCACTGAATGTGCGTTCCGAAAGAACGCTGGATGCAGGACAGGCCAGTAGCTCAATTGCATACTGTGCAAGCTCTGGCGAGTGATCCATCCTCAAGACCCAGTAACCCAGAGGATTTTCGGTGGGAAAGGTGTCCAAGTCTGATCTTGCCCCTAGGTATTCCTGCACCATGTAAAACAGACGCATCGGTCAGATGGCCACCTTCCCCACCGCTCCTTCTTTGACTGATCGAAGCCTTAGCAACACGTTGTTCACGAACAGGAATGTGTAACCTCTCAGTCTCTGGGAACTCGTTGCACAGACCTTTCTGTAAGGCCTCCCGAAGATATTTCATCCTCTGCTCCCTCTGTGACGGCAAGATAAGGTCCGCAACCTTACCCTTGTAACGTGGATCAAGGAGGGTTGCCAGCCAGTAATGATTCCTCTCCTTGATCCGACGAATATGAGGATCCTTCTGCAGGCTTTGCAGGATCAGGGAGGCCATGCAGCGTAGGTTAGCTAAGGCATTCGGTCTGGAGTCCTCTGGGTCACTAAGAATGACATGATCTGCAGCCACCTCCTCCCAGCCATGTATAAGTCCATTGGTTTCTTGGGACTGTAAATGATCCCTTAAAGACTGCTGATGATGCTGAGTGCTAGGCTCCACCTCCATGCTGACACAATCCTCCTCCTCGTCCTTTTCCTGTGTGATCGGCGGGCCAGCAGGAACACTGTCTGGATAAAGAGGCCTTGAGAGGTAAGGAAGTCCTCCTCTTCCTGCCTCTGTTCTGCCTCAAGTGCCCTGTCCATTATTCCACGCAGCGTGTGCTCCAACAGCTGGACAAGAGAGACAGAGTCACTAATGCATGCACTGTCACTGCTCACCATCCTCGTGGCCTCCTCAAATGGTGACAGGACAGTGCATGCATCCCTGATCATGGCCCACTGGCGTGGGGAAATAACAATCTCCCCTGACCCTGTCCTGGTGCCATAGTCGCACAGGTACTCATTGATGTCCCTTTGCTGCGCATGCAGCCGCTGCAGCATGGCCAACGCTGAGTTCCACCTGGTGGGCATGTCACAGATTAGGCGGTTCTTGGGCAGGTTAAGCTGAGCACTGGCATTATATGACCAGCAGAAATGCACACAGACTTTCCTGGCCTGCCTCAGGACATCCTGTAAGCCCGGGTACCTGCCCAAGAACCGCTGCACCACCAAGTTAAGGACGTGAGCCAAACAGGGCACATGGGTCAGTTGTCCCTGTCGGAGGGCGGAGAGGAGGTTGGTGCCATTGTCGCAAACTACCATTCCTGGCTTAAGCTGGCATGGCGTCAACCACCTCTGAGCCTGCCCCTGCAGAGCTGACAGAATCTCTGCCCCAGTGCGGCTCCTGTTCCCCAAGCACACCAGCTCAAGCATCGCATGGCATCTTTTTGCCTGCGTACTTGCATAGCCCCTTAAACGCCTACGGAGCACTGCTGGTTCCGAGGACAAAGCACAGGAAGAGGCCATGGAGGAAGAAGAAGAAGAGGAGGGGTGGAGGAGAGAGGTGTGTCAGAATCACCAGTAGTAGCATTTTGGAGGCGTGGTGGCGGAACAACCTCCAACACTACTGCACCTTGTCCTGCATCCTTCACAGCTGCCAGAAGAGTCACCCAATGCGCCGTGAAAGATAGGTAACATCCCTGTCCATGCCTGCTGGACCATGAGTCAGCGGTAATATGCACCTTACCGCTAACCGCCCTGTCCAGCGAGGCCAAGTCATTGGCTTCCACGTGCCAGTATAGAGCCGGAATTGCCTTCTGTGAGAAAAAGTGGCGTTTGGGAACCTGCCACTGAGGAACCACAGGGGGCAGAGTCTACCATCTATAAAGGCAGCAGTTGAAGTGCTAGCAATTTAGCCAAGCTGGAATTCAATGGGCATGTAGCTGGCTGGGAGCGAACTTCTTTTGGCGGTGCAGCAGCTGGGGCAGGGAAATATGCCTGGTACAATCTGACGTTAGCGATAGCGGATTGCCCGCAAGTACTTGGCTGTGACCCACCTAATTGTATACCTTCATTCTTCTCAGTGCAGGTTTCAGAGAGGACTGAAGGTATAATGGGGTTGGAGATCCCAGCTGATGAGGAGCAAGGAGAGGTCCGCATTGTTCTTTGGTGTGGGACTTTTAGGTACGCTTGCCAACGAACTGCATGGCAGGTCGACATATGTCTGGTCAAGCATGTGGTGCCCAAGCAGGTGATGTTTTGGCCACGCGAGATACACTTGAGACATATGATGCAAATAGCAGCGGTGCGATCTGATGCACTCGTCTCAAAAAAGGCCCACACCAAAGAAATTTTGGAATAACGTGCAGAGACAGCAGCGCCCTGCACATGCGGAGCTCTGCGGTGTGATGCAGTCGGTGTGCTGCCCTTAAGCTGGCCCCTGGAGGGCATCCTGCCTCGTTGGAGATGTGCCTCCTCCTCCTCCTCTCTCCTATCAGGCACCCATGTGGAGTCAGTGACCTCATCATCCCCTCACTCCTCATCACTGGAGCAAACCTGGCAGTATGCTGCAGCTGGGGGAACAGCACCCCCTCTCTCTAGGCTCACGTTACTGCCTTCCTCTAGCTGGGTACCATCATCAGAGCCTTCAAAATGCTGGGCATCCTCCTGGAGCATGTAACCAACACTGTGGTTAAACAGTTCGGGGGACTCCTCAGGAGGACATGGTGGGGCTAGGGAAGGAGTGACCAATGCCATTGAGCGGTGGGAAGAGGCCGCATTGGCATCTGCTTTGCCAGACAAAGCATCCTGAGCCTGGGTGAGAGAGGATGAGGAGGATGAGGATGGCTTGGTCATCCACTCTACCAAGTCTTCGGCATGTTGCGGCTCAACATGGGCAGCTGCCGAAAAAAAGGACAAGCGTGTCCCACGGCCACGTGCTGATTAGGATGCACCGTGTCCACAACCAGCACTGTTGCCTCTAGACACAGAGCCTGCTTGCCCTCTTTTATTGGCTCGTGACTGTTTGCCTCTCCTTGTTGGCCTTCCAGACATACTAATGGCCTGCAGGGAGATGTAGCTGCATAAAGCTGGGATGTGTATATATATATACTGATTATACTGCAGCTAGCAGAATCAACTGCCTGCTTGTAGTATTATTAGTATGAGAAAACCAGCAAATGTCTTCAGTTAGCTTTAGTTGCACACTGTGCAGAGGACACAGTAAGGTGCACACTGTGCAAAGGACACTGAATCAAAATACTGCATCTCCCTGCCTGTATTTGTATGAGAACACCAGCAATTAGATTCAGGTAAGCTTTAGGTGCACACTGTGCAAAGGACACTAAATCAAAATACTGCAGCTCTCTGCCTGTATTTGTATGAGAACACCAGAAATTAGATTCAGGTAAGCTTTAGGTGCACACTGTGCAAAGGACACTAAAACAAAATACTGCAGCTCCCTGCCTGTATTTGTATGAGAACACCAGCAATTAGATTCAGGTAAGCTTTAGGTGCACACTATGCAAAGGACACAGTACACTAAGTGAAAATATTGCAGCTCCCTGCCTGCCTGTCAGTATATTATGAAGAGAATAACAGGAACAGATCTAGCTAAACTGAATACAGTGTATATATATATATATATATATATATATATATATATATATACACACAACACCTGTGATGCATATATTGCATATATATATACACAATACACTGTAAGTGCAGCTAACTGACTTGCCTGCCACTGTCAGTCTCTCTATCTGTCTTTAACCACGCAGGCGGCCTTATATAGTGTGGGGCGTGTACTAAACCCCCTGAGCCATAATTGGCCAAAGTCACCTTGGCTTTGGCCAATTACAGCTCTCTGTACAGACGGCGCTGTGATTGGCCAAGCATGCAGGTAATAGTGGATGCTTGGCCAATCATCAGCCAGCAATGCACTGCGATGCCGCAGTGAATTATGGGCCGTGACGCGCCACTCGAATTTGGCACGAACGGCCCACAACGTTCGCAAATGCGACCAACGGTCGAACAGCCGATGTTCCAGTCGAATATGGGTTCGACTCAAACTCAAAGCTCATCCCTAATAGAGAGGTGAGAGTGTTGAATATGTACTGTGACTGATGCCTGACATATAGTAACACTGGACTGTCTACACAACTGCTGGATGTTTTACCGGGAGTAATATTACCTGATGTCAAAACCATCCGTTAATACCTTGCTCTTCTGTTGTGACTGTGGGAATATGCCATTTCACCCGAGCACACCTATCCGGGAATTCTCTGGTTCACTGAACTGCACGTCTATTTTTAAGTGGAAGAACTCTTGGAACTATCCACTAATGTTTTTTTTTGTTTCTGGGATCAAAGTTCCTGCAGCAGTTTTTTGGTTCGGTTTGCCTGGAGCAAACAGGGCGTTGGGTTCTTAAACTGTTGCCTTTTTGGACTGTTTTGTTTTTTCTTTTTTTTCTCTTCTTCTCTTTTTTTTTAATTTTTGTTTTGTGGGTTTTTCTATGCTCCGTCTGCGTCTGGCTGGGAAAGCTGGTGCAGATGAATATTTTGTTTGCCCGGTATGGTACATGAAATAAAAATACTGTTATTTGATGGCCGTGGCTCTCTGTGTTCAGGTTCCTCCCCCCCCCCCCCCCCCCCCCCAGGTCTTCCCCCTGACTAGTGTAGTCACGATAAAACCCCTTAGCTGTAACCATAAAACCCCATAAACTTAACTTAATTAATAAATGAGAGACCACACCGGTTATGGAGTAAAATGGCCATAACAGCTAATTTATTTAAATAACCAATAATAAGAACTCCAGTTTCTTATTAGAAAATAAAACATAAATAACAATAACAATAAACAATAAACACTTTCAGACCCCTTGCTGAAAACAAAACAAAACAGGTTAAACCCCTATATCCATGTTGGTCAGTGACGGAGCTAAGTGCTTATCACACAACCTGATATCAACTGATATCAACACAAGGGGGCACTGCGGGCAAAAGAAACCAATGGGTCTCTACCGTACCGCCCGATAACCAACATACCCGCAGTGCACAAAACCATTGGACATCAACAACGTTTGATGTAACAAGGAGGGGCCATCTATTGATGAGCCCCCCACCCACTTACCACCAGTATAACTGCTGCCGTCACTGACCAACAAACAACTAACGCCAACCCCCCCAGCTGTCATGACGAAAAGAGAATTCTTCCAAAGACCTGAAACGACAATGAAAACATTAATACATGCCATCACATACCTATAAAAAAGGGGAGGGTGGGTGGGGAAAAACCTGCCTCCTCGTGCTCTGTCTTTCCCGCACTGACCTCCCAGCTCCGCCCCTCTCTTTTATATGGCCGCTCCTCCCAGCTCTCCCAGTTGCCCACCCCTAAAATTGTTAACTCTCTCCTAGCTTGCTGTGTAACCTGACACACTGTCATGGGCGGACCTGCATGACATTTCCTTGCAGTGCATTAAATTCCGGTCCTTACTTGACTAGTGTAGTCACGATAAAACCCCTTAGCTGTAACCATAAAACCCCATAAACTTAACTTAATTAATAAATGAGAGACCACACCGGTTATGGAGTAAAATGGCCATAACAGCTAATTTATTTAAATAACCAATAATAAGAACTCCAGTTTCTTATTAGAAAATAAAACATAAATAACAATAACAATAAACAATAAACACTTTCAGACCCCTTGCTGAAAACAAAACAAAACAGGTTAAACCCCTATATCCATGTTGGTCAGTGACGGAGCTAAGTGCTTATCACACAACCTGATATCAACTGATATCAACACAAGGGGGCACTGCGGGCAAAAGAAACCAATGGGTCTCTACCGTACCGCCCGATAACCAACATACCCGCAGTGCACAAAACCATTGGACATCAACAACGTTTGATGTAACAAGGAGGGGCCATCTATTGATGAGCCCCCCACCCACTTACCACCAGTATAACTGCTGCCGTCACTGACCAACAAACAACTAACGCCACAGCCTGAAAGGGGGACCACCTCACCCTTGATGGCACCTCCACACCCGCAGGGCCGCCTGGATACCCTCCTGCAGACCCAATGACCAGAGGTCAATACCCACCTCTGTAAGATGCACTCCATCCCGCCTCAAGTACATCCCAACATTTACTTCCAACTCCCGGTGGCGAACCACTAGGCCACCTTGCCATGCTATGAACCGTCCCACCACTTTATTGACCCGGATTCTGGCTTTATTAATCCTAAACACCGACCTGGCCATGCGCCAGTTGGTCCTGGCTACCATATCCGACCAAATCAGAATGGTGCCCGGGAAAGTGGCCCGGAGGAACATAATGTCCGCCTTGATATCAGCTATCAAGTCCCTCACGGTCCTTACACCCAAGTCATTGCCGCCTGCATGAATGACCAACACTTCAGGTGGTCTATCTAGCCAGGCGTATCTCTCAACCTCCGGGACCACCCTGCCCCACATCATACCAGGCCTACCTAACCACCTGATAACTGCATCCCTCCTGGAAATGCCCAGCTGTCTCCCACCTGGTCTCACGTCCCCCCTCCTGGCACCCCAGCACACGTAAGAATGGCCGAGGATCCATACAAGGAGTTGTCGCCCTGCATCTGTAACAACAAGAACAACGTTACACGCACAACACCCCATACTACATCCACCTTATGCAGTACCCCTACATACCCACCAATACTACTATTGGCACTTTAATTAAATCCACAACCAAACTTTTTTTTTTTTTTTTTTTTTTTTTTATTCACACACCAACTGTGGCCGAACATAACTGCGGAATCGCTGAGATTCCCATCTACCTAACTTTTGCACATCCGCCTCATCCAACCCACACCTGGCGGCTTCAGTAGCTGCCCCAATGCGGAAGTGTGAAGCGTAGGCGTTGCTATCCAATCCCAACCTCCCCAAACACTTTCTCAACACCGCCACAAACTGAAATTTGGACAAGTACCGTCCATCCGCATGTAACAACAGCGGACCCTCCCCCCCTGGTCTTACTGCCAGAAACTTCGTCACCGTTAATAAAGGGCAAACACCACACCCCTGTACAGCATACAAACTCACCTGCGTCCCTCGTCCTCTTTGGTCTGTTTTTGATCTTCTCAACCTGACCATCACCTTATCCTCCCCTATATCCACATCCTGAACCATCAAGCCCCCCGCCACCTCTTTTGATGGGCTGACCAATTCCCCAATACGGAACGCTCCAAAGAATGCCAATGCAAATGCAGCTGAAAACAACCTCACCTCGTACTCTGACTGACACACCCCTTTAAGCTGTACACTTATATCCAACAAGTTCCCAAATGTGATGGGGCGCCGCTTGTCCTTACTCCTATGCAACTTCCGATACCCCTTTATGGCTTGCTTCACCCAGAAATCCTTCGTTAGATCCTCCCTTCTCCTCAATTTAAACCAAAACGTGAGCCCTGCCATCCTCTTTTCAATAGCCGACACAGATTTTCCCATTTCCATATCCCTGGCCACCCAATCCAGCAATAACAACCTGTCTCCCGGGTCCTCCCCCCCGGCTTGTGCCATACCCCGAAGGTCAGTCCATTCCTTCCACACTTTAGAGTAGGCCAGCCATGTCGACTCACTTACAGACCTCCGTATCCACTCTGCCGCGGTTCCAATGCTAACTCCCACATCCAGCCCGGGCATGGAACACCCTCCGCTCTTGCTGTCGGCGCCAGCTCCCTGAACTTGTCCCACTGAAAGCGAGACAAGGCGTCAGCTAAAGTGTTCTCAACACCCGGGATGTGAACAGCATACAAAAAGATGTTCAACCGCATGCAACGCAACACCAGATGTCTCATCAATCTGATGACAGGAGGAGAAGCCGCAGACATGTTGTTGATCACCTGAACCACCCCCATATTATCGCAGTTCAGTCTCAACTTGAGGTTCCTGCACGACTCCCCCCACAACTCCAAAGCCAGCACCACCGGAAACAGTTCCAGCGGTACCAAGTTTTTCTGAAAACCCACCTGTAACCATGATTGCGGCCAAGGCTCCGCACTCCACTGTCCCTGGAAGAAAGCCCCATAACCTGTAGATCCAGCGGCGTCTGTCACCAGCTCCACATCAAAGTTACTGACCGGTCCCGACATCCAAACCGCCCTGCCATTGTAACCTTCCAGGAACTGATCCCATATCTTCAAATCCTCTCTATGTTCCTTGTTAAGCCTAATGAAATGTGTCGGTATTCGCACCCCCTTAGTCGCTGCCGACAACCGCCTACAAAATATCCTACCCATGGGAATAATCCTGCACGCAAAATTCAACTTTCCCAACAACGATTGTAACGTGCGCAACTGAACTTTTTTCCAACCATAAACCTCTCCCACCATTTTCCTCAAATCCCCTACCTTCTCTTCCGGCAGTCTACATTCCATGGCCATGGAATCTATTACTATGCCCAAAAAACTCAACTCTGTCCGCGGGCCCTCCGTTTTATCGGCTGCCAATGGCACCCGAAATTTGTCCGCAATGTGCTGCAACGTGGACAACAGTATCGCACACACATTGGAAGACGGAGGACCCACGCACAAGAAATCATCCAGGTAGTGGATGACAGAATCGATCCCTGTCACATCCCTCACTACCCATTCCAAGAAGGAACTAAACGCCTCAAACATGGCGCAAGAAATGGAGCATCCCATCGGTAAACACCGATCAACATAAAACTCCCCCTCCCAGCAACAGCCCAATAACCGAAAGCTCTCCGGGTGTACCGGTAATAGCCGAAATGCTGCTTCCACGTCAGATTTTGCCATTAGCGCCCCTTTTCCGTACCGCCGCACCCAACGCACTGCGGCGTCGAATGACGTGTAAGACACCGTACACTCATCTGGGTCTATGAAGTCATTGACCGAGCCCCCTTTTGGGAACGACAAATGGTGAATGAGCCGAAACTTGTTCGGCTCTTTCTTGGGTACCACACCTAACGGCGACACCACCAGGTCCTCTAACGGCTTAACCTTAAAAGGTCCCGCCATTCTACCCAACCCCACTTCCTTGGAGAGTTTCTCTGACACTACCTCAGGGTGTTGCAGGGCTGATCTCAAGTTCTTGGCCAGTGGTGGAATCACTGACAAATTACACGGAATCTTGAAACCCTCCCTGAAACCCCTGCTCAACAAAACCGCCGCCCCCCTGTCTGGATATCTATTTAGGAAAGGTTGCATCCTTTCCCACATCACCGGCGTCGTCCCTCTTGTGGCCAGATTCCCCTCCCCGCTTGCCTTTTTTAAAACATCTGGCGAGGGTGTGACCCCCCCCGCATCCTGAACATTCATGCTTGAATTTACATGTTCCTCCAAACTTACAGGCCCCCTCATTAAATTGCCAGCATACCCCCCACTTCTTACCGGCCGGAGGTCCCGAGGCCTGGCTGCCTCCGGCCCCCCCTTGAAATGTCTGAGTCGGCGTCTTAGCCGACGCCATCAGCTTCATCCAGAGGCTAATATCTTTGTGATCCCACCTTAAAGCCGGGCGTACAGCCCTACGCTGGCGGAACTGCTCGTCGTACCGCAGCCACGCCGTTCCACCGTACACCCGATAAGCCTCCCCAATTGCGTCCATGTAGCAGAACAACGCCGAACAATGTTCAGGGTTCTTCTCCCCAATCACTCCCGCCAAAATGGCAAACGCCTGGAGCCGATTGGCGAAAGTCCTCGGAATGAGCCTATACCTCCTTTTCTCCTCATCATCCTTTTTGCTACTATCCGGTTTTACCCTGTCCAGGTTGAATTTTTCCAGGGGGAGCAAGGAGAAAATCTCCACGTACTCCCCCTTCCAAATCTTCTCCCTGACCTCCTGTTTTAAATGAGCCCCGAGCGGTCCTTCAAAACAGACATAGACCTCGCATTTTGCTGCATCGGTTATCCGTACTATATCATCCCTCACCGTCTGTTCCTTTTCCCCTTTTTCCACCTCATTCCCCTTCTCTGCTCCCACCACAACGGAGGTCGGCTGACTTCCTGCCGTGGCCTCTGCCGCCACCCCTCCCCCGACTGTTACACCATCCCCCACTTCACCGACTTCCATACTCACCCCTCCTGCTGGAGCATCCCTCCTCTCACCAAAACGGCCTATCAGCACCTTTAACCCTTCCAACAATTCCTGCAGTTGCCCAGGACTAGTATCCGCCCTCCCGCTCACCGCTCGCGGTTGGTCCGTCTCTGCCAACGACGATGCGGGAGGTATCCCTGGGCTTCCCCCACTGTTACCTGTCCCTAACAGGGATTGTAAAACTTTTACAAAGGAAATATTGTCAGTGGACTTACCGGGCTGACCGGGCGGGATTCCCACAGCCGCTGTACGGGCCTCCACCGGCGGGATAGGGCGACTGAGCTCCTCCTCCTCTTCCGACAATTCACCTTCGGACCGAGAAACGTCCTCCTGCGTAAAAGACAAGGCACGCACCCTAGGGGAGGGGGTCCTGTAAGAGTTACGATCCCGCCTGCCCGTTCCCACTTCGGGCTGCTGGCTGGTCCCTGGCTGATCCAAACTCGCATGCGCAGGTGGGCCGGTTCGGGCTCCGCTCCTGCTGACTCGGGTCACTGCCGTGCTTGCTGGTGGCGTCCCGCCATCCCTTGCCCGTTGTGCTGAGTGGGTCCCCCTCCCCCCCACCCGTGATGACCCTCTGGCCCTTCCGTCCTCCCCCCCTGACTCGTGCAGAGCCTCTGGGGGGTTCGCTGAAAAGGCATGTCCGGGGGGTGTGACCCCCCTCCTGGCCGTTGCCCGAGTGGCCCTTGAATCCCCTCCCCCCTGCTCGTGCAGAGCTGCTGGGGCGGACGTGGTCCCTGAAGAGCCTGATGCGCCGGCCATCTTCCTCCCCCTTGCCGCGGCCCCCCCACCCCCCCCCCCCCCAGTGTTCCTACTGCCCCCCACCACGTGTGCAGGTGCTGGGGCTGCTGAGGCTGTTGTAGCACTGCCATCTGATGTTAAGGATCCTCTTCCCGGTCGGCCCCTCGCCCCCCCTCCCCCCCCAGGCCTGAGTCCTGCCTGCTTGTGTGACCCTCCAGCGCTGTCCCTCTGCACTCTTTTGGCTGGGGGGGTGGATCGCTCCCCCCTCGGGCTCCTTACCAGTCTTGAAGGTCCTGCTGTGGCCCCTGGAGAGTAGCGCTCCGGCGCCCTGGACACTCGGCCACGCTGTCCGGCGCCGCCATCTTGGATGTCCCCCACTGCTGCCTGGTCTCTTGAGCCCCCTCCTGAGCCATCCAGGGCCGCTGCTATCTGTTCCATGACCCATCCGGGTCCTTGCTGCGCCGCCGCCGCCCTCACGATCGCCGCAAAATCCCCTCCGTCGGCCATGTTTTCTGGAAGCACTGAGGAGCAGAGTGAAAAACCTGCCTCCTCGTGCTCTGTCTTTCCCGCACTGACCTCCCGGCTCCGCCCCTCTCTTTTATATGGCCGCTCCTCCCAGCTCTCCCAGTTGCCCACCCCTAAAATTGTTAACTCTCTCCTAGCTTGCTGTGTAACCTGACACACTGTCATGGGCGGACCTGCATGACATTTCCTTGCAGTGCATTAAATTCCGGTCCTTACTTTCTGAGTCCCTCATCTGTCATCATGTATGTTATACAATACCCTACCTAATGAGTGATCTCAAACTCCTTTCATGGAATGTCTGTAGATTAAACTCCAAATTTAAAAGATCACTGGTCCTGCAATACCTTAAATCTCTGAACCCCCACATTATTCTTTTACAGGAGACACCTAATGGGTAACAGGATATTGTCCCTCAACCGGAGCTGGATACAGAGAGCCATGCACTCAACCCATTCCTCTTATGTCAGAGGGGTGGCTATTTTGATCCACAAAAAACTGACATGTGCTATTGAACATGTGGTAACTGATCCTTTGGGACGCTATGCCATCTTAGTTATGACTGTTGAATCTCAGCTAATAGCTATTGTATATGTCCCCCCTCCTTTCAAAAATGAGGTGCTATACCATGTGCTGGAGAAAGTTGCCACCTTCGGCCCGTTGAAGCTACTCGTGACGGGTGATTTTAACAACATCCTGGATAACTCCTTGGACACCTTGAATCCGACCAGGGCGCAGAATCTGGAACTCGGATATTGGGCAGAGTCTGCGGCTTTGGAAGAGGTCTGACGGTGGAAACATCCTGGTGAGAGAGGTTACTCCCATCTTTCCCACGACAGTACCTCCTCCTCCCGCATAGATTTGGCATTTGCTAATCCAACGTTGTTGCCCCATATTGCGGGAGCCTGTTACCTGGCTGGGGGTCTGTCTGACCACACCCCCTTGCAGGTGATATTGTCTCCTGCCACGGGTGGCCGCAATAGGTCCTGGAGACTGCACCCTCGAAGGGTAAGTGAGCCCTGGGTCGAGGCCCTGGTTTCTCCCTCATCTACAGGAATATTGGGAACACAATGAGAGCTCGGCAGGGGGACCTGTGGTATTGGATGCGTTTAAAGCATCCACTAGAGGAGCATATGTGTCAGCCATTAAAGCTGCACGGGCTGAGAAAAACTCCAAGTCTGATGAGCTTCGGGCTCATGAGACACACTGTGCTAAAGCACATGCTGAGGCACCCTCCCCATCCTCCCTAACCGAATTGCAGATGGCTAGAAGGGCCTTATTGGTACATTTCTTAAACCTTACTTAATGTAACTGCAGAAACAGGGTTTAGGAACTATTTGAGAAAGGGGACAAAAATGGGAAGCTGTTGGCCCTGCATTTATTCCTTGGAGGGTAACATGGTAAGGGATGAAGAGGGTATCATGCAGGCTTTTGTAGCATATTACTCGGACCTATACTCTGCTATCCCACTGTATGACCACCAGGTATTGACTGACTTGCTGGGCCCCCTTCAGATCCCGGTGTTGCCCGATGAGGTGGCGGCCAGTCTTGAGGCCCCATTCACGGACGAAGAATTAAATTGCCAGGACCTGACGGACTCCCAGCGGAGTGGTACAAGCAATATCTGGATGCCATGTCACCCAGACTTCTACGACTCTACATGGACTGTTTTGAACAAGGGGGTTTACAAACTTCCTTTTATGAGGCACATGTAGTGTTACTACCCAAACCTGACAAGGACCCCCTCTGTTGTCCATAGCCCTGTTGAATATGGACTTAAAAATACTCACCAAAATGCTTGCCAACAGACTGATGAAAATTATACACCACTTAGTATCACCTGATCAGACTGGATTTATGCCCAAAAAAGCCACAGATATCAACATACGGAGAGTATATACCCACACACAGTTGGGGCGGAGACATCCTCTGGGGAGGCACTGGTGTTTTTTGACCTGGAGAAGGCCTTTGATTCTATTGACTGGGGCTATATGACTCATATACTGCAACGCATGGGGTTTGGCCCTACATTCCTCAAATGGATATCGCTGTTGTATGAGCGCCCGGTAGCGGCCCTCTGTGTTAACGGGGGGGGGGGGTATCAGAGACTTTTCCGGTGTCCAGGGGCACCAGGCAGGGATTCCCCCTTTCTCCTGGTCTTTTTGCATTAGTAATGGAGCCCTTGCCGATTGCGCTGCGCTCCTCCCCCCAAATTCAGGGCATTAAGGTAGGCACCCGAACTGAAACCACAGCACTTTATGCAGATGACTTGGTTCTATTTGTCGGTGATACCGGACCTTCTCTACGGGCTGCGTTGGCACTCCTGAATAGATTCACACTCGTCTCTTGGCTCAAGGTTAACTGGTCTAAATCCAAAATACTCCCTTTGCGCTCCCATCCAATCCCCAAACAAACTGACCCCAACATCTCCCTACAATGGGTCTCCCGAATCAAATACCTAGGGCCCCAGATTACTAACTCGGTGTCTGACTTCATCAATCTTAATATTTCCCTGCTGCTTGTTATAATAGCTAAGAAGTTTCAGGCCTGGAAAAACCTCCCTCTGTCTCTCATCGGGAAGATAAACTTGATAAAAATGTAAATTCTACCCCTTTTATTGTACAACCTTAGGAATTCCCCGGTTTGGATTCCCAAGTCCATTTTTAAATCAATAGATGCCACAATTTCCTCCTTTTTGTGGCAGGGAGAAATTCCCTGTCTTAAGCTAGCAATACTACAACAGCCATGGGGAGAGGGGGGCCTTGCGGTTCCTAATTTTCACAAATACTTCCTGGCTGGACAGTTGACCGTGGCCCACCGCTGGCTGACTGCTCCTCCGGATGATGCCTCTGTATCCCTGGAAGCGGCATGTGTGGGCTCCTACGAGGCGCTGTCACATTTAGTGTATAGGGGTACAAAAGCTCCATACCCACTGACATCCTCCATGCGTTCAGTGATGAGGGCATGGGTTATGGCCCAGGGAGTGTGATCGCCTAGCTCAACCAAACTTTCCCCTAACACCCCGCTGTGGAAGAACCCCAATTTAACCCACTTTTTTGGTTACCCGGATCCAGTGGTGTGGACCAAATATGGTATTAAAATCTTGCTCCACATTGTATCAAAGGGTACTTTATTGTCATTTGTGATGAATTAAAACTAAAATACGATCTGTCAAACACACACTTCTTCAGGTACATTCATTTGCAGCAATCTTTTTGTTCGCAATTTGGTGGGGAGCCCCTTGACCTTGAGCCCAGTGACCTAGAGCTACTGACATGCAGTGAATCACTGCAAAAAACTTTTTATGCCTATATAAAGACCTATTCCATGAAACAACCCTCCTGTTGGGGTCTTGCAGGAGAGCTTGGGAGGCTTTAGCGCCGGGTTTGGACAGAGATGACTGGGACCATATGTGGGGGACTGCATTTCAATATCTAGTATCTAGCAGAGATAGATTGATTCACTACAAATTCCTGAATAGAATATATCTCACCCCGGCTAGATTAGCAAAGATGTTTGAGAATCAGCACTCCCTGTGCTGGAGATGCGCTGCACCCCTAGCTAACTTTATGCATACTTTCTGGGAATGCCCACTAATTAAGCCTTATTGGCAAGCCATTGCCTCCTGTATAAGGTCGATCACTTCCATTTTTCTATTCCTATGTCCATCAAAGTATGTCTTCTACATTTAGTGGAGCCCCTGGCCACTACCAGGGCCATACAAACCCTTCTTACCCTCCTACTATTCTATGCTAAAAAGCGCATTATCCTTTCATGAAAGAGCTCTGTGTCGCCGACCTTAGAGACTTGGAAAGCATTGGTCAACAAGGCAGTACCCTTTTACAAAGCTACATACTTGAGCAGAGGGGCTCTGAACTAATTCGAGAAGGTTTGGGGGGGGGAGGAGGTGGCTTCCATGGATACGATGTCTGATTAACCACAGTGAGACATAGCAAAGGATCCTTTGTAGATATGGTAACACGGAAAGGTGAATGTTTTGAGGGGCTAGCATGATTAGTGAGTAGTTGAAGAATTTGCATACTGTACATTTGGGGATGGGCATCTCTCCTTTAATTAAATAATGTCATTACGGGGTGGGGGGGAAATGGGGGGGGGGTGGAGAGCGTAACCATCCCACAGAGAGTATCTGATAGAACACATGGGGAGCCGCGGAACTGTATCCTTGCGTTATGGTAGACCGCCTCCGGCTGGAGGTTGGATCGTTTGTGTACCTGTCTGGACAAAGTTAGGGGGGGATGTATCGTAAGTTTATGTGATAATTTTTATGTTGTATTGGTTTTTGTAGTGTACCGGTCATTTTGTGGCCGGTTGTTGCCCACACTGTGTGGCTTGTTATAATATGTATTGTATAAAACGAAAAAAAAATTATTTTCAAAAACAATATATAACTGGTGACAGTCAAAGAATATGTATCAACATTTCAATAATGTGGATAATAGAGGTGATGAGGAAATAACCACAGTATCTTATTTAAAAATATCAATGTAACAAAACTGAGTCATTTCTTTAAGAGTGATTAATAGCTTCTAGTGGCTCAATAGAATGTGAAAACAACAAGGTGTTGACTCTGACACGTGATCTCTCCCAGACAACAGATATTTGCAAGCTCAGATTATCTTAATGGTACATGGACAAATTTGTTATACCATGTACAGAGTGGGTGATTTTAACCAGACTTAGATTTAAGGTAAAGATAATTTCCAATAACTTATTTTATTTTAATGGTACATGGACAAATTTGTTATACCATGTACAGAGTGGGTGATTTTAACCAGACTAACTATATTTTTTTATTTTAAGCATACATCATAACTAAACCATTTACTAGAACTGAATTCAGTTCCAATTATATAAATACATATGTGTGTATTTCTCTCTTTGATTTAAAAAGGAAAACAATTCATACTGCAGTTAGAATTATATTTAAATTCAAATCTATAAGCCACGAGGATTAATTGGTTTAGTTATATGTATGTACAAACAATTTCCTACAGATAATTAAAAAAGGAATACTTTACCAGAAATCCCCAAATCCTTTGTCTGAGAGATGTCAACTGTTTGTTCCAATGGACACCTCTTCCTCCTTTGATTTTTCCATTCTCCTCGCTCTTAATCCCTTCTCAAACTCTTATCCCCCAAAGAAAATAGGCGTATCCGTAGATGTGTTTTCCATGTAATCAATGCCATCAAATTACATATTAATTACTATGTAATCATGGCACAACTGCCTAGGGCAGTATTGGACTCATGACATAGCTGCCTAAAGGGGGCAATGTTGTATTAAAAATTATTTTGGAACTTTACCTAATAGATATCACTGTCAGAAACCATGAAATCAGACCGAGACAGAAGTACAGTTAAATCACACTTGTTTAATAATAAAAGTAAAAATAACAAACATAGTCAAAACATAGCCAAAGTACAGTAACTGGAACAGATAGTCTGCAAGCCAGAAGTCAGGGATCAATGGAGTGAAACAGCAAGCAGGATCTGGAGCCAGATGTCAGCAAAGCAAGTCTTTAAACAGGCACACAGGAGAATGTCTCTGTGATGTTGACCAATGCGAAGGCAGAGATCCACTGGGCTGAATGGCTTAAGTAAGCAGGACTGGCGAGCAGGATATCATCAACAGCTGAGTAACTGTGGAGAGATAGGAGCTGGCAATTAGCCAACAGCTGAGCGGCCAGCTCTGAGAAGGAAGGGCTGAGCCCAGCCCTGACAATCACTTCAAATAACCTTTGACCTGAGCCTTGAACAAAACCATAAATATAATAGGATGGACTGTTATCTGACTTTATATGTCAGACTTCTAGTTTCTACATAGAATATATTGCTTTAAGTAAGTCTAACCAATGCAATTAGCTTTTGCTCCAAATACCTTTGGTAGTGAGGTAATTGGTTTTCAAAACAAAATAGTTATTTTTACATATATGTACTCTTTGTCAGAAACCATGAATCAGACCGAGACAGAAGTACAGTTAAATCACACTTGTTTAATAATAAAAGTAATAATACAATAAAAAATTGCTGCGCTGCATTATTGATCTGTAAACCCTAATAACCTATAATAGGGATATATAAGAAATCCCCCACCAAACTAATAGACCTAATACCAAAGAAAACAAAAACGTGAACATACACCCTCCTCCTCTATGGAAAAGGGCTACAGGTGCTGTGGGTTCAATCAGACATCTATCACCATGAGGCAGTTGATGCCCTCAGGCAAAAATTATTAGAGATAATCAGCCAATGTTTACCTATAAAGCAATCAATGCTCTCAGTGTTTAAGACCAATGTTAAATACTGAATGTTCCAAAAAAAATATATAAATTATATGACACAGTGACATACAGTGAAATGTGAATTTCCAATCTGATGCAACCTATATCTCAAAACACAAATATACAAAATGTGATCAAATGGTTAAATGTCCATAATATATAAAAACGTCCAGATGATTCGTAAAAAATGGTTAGAAAGTGGTTATATAACAAAATGATCCAATCTCTTTTTAATTAAGGGTTGCTACTTTATCCTCAAGATGTAGTGTCCTATTGTCTAAGGTGAGTATAGGTCCTTACCCCATCAGGTGGACTCCCTAAATAGCGGAGTCTGAAGCGCTGACAGATAAAATCCTCTGTAAGGATATGCGTCTCATCTGCTGTCCTCCGATCTTCCGACAGCCTTCTCCTCGTGGGGGAATGAAAAAACCCTGGAACCTTGCCAGCAGTGTCTGGAATCACCCGACCGACGAACACAGGCGGAGTTAGGAAGATGGACAGAACAGGTGGCCTATCCCAGCGATCGTACAGCGTCTTTCCACGCTGGGACTAGACGGATCTCCATGATAGGCTACAGCTTCCCGGGAGTCCTCCAAGGTATCACCTGCAAAAGAGTCTACACTCAGGCCCCTCGGCCGTGAGTGTAAAAGATGGAGTCTTTGAGACTAACAGTGAACCAGAGGGTGACCTCGGAGGTCTTTTCATGAGACTAAAAAATCTGATGATATCAGAAATACACACTCAGTGTGACGTAGCTTTTCTGGAACAGTATGTTGGAGAATCTATGGTCCCTAGGAGTTTAAGGTGGGATGTGAGCCCACAGAAGGGAGAGATTGATTTAGAAGATTGGTTCAAATATTTTAACATAGCAGGGGTGCAATTCCTAGTTTTTTTGACACAAAGAAAGAACAATAAACTTGGTCGTTTGGACATAGAAATTAAACAGATCAAAGAGAAACTTACACCTCATAATACAAGTGAGGAATATAAGGAAAGGTCTATCAATTTAAAAAAATTGTTAGAAAAAGAGGAGGTTGAACAGAAAAATAATAAAAAAAGAAAAAAATACAACAGAGACCTTGGAGATTACAAAAGCGGCCTAGTTTTTGAGTGGCAAAGTAAAATTGCTGCGAGTGAAGCAGAGCCGATGATGTTATTCGAGGACTCTGAATCTGTCCCTCTGACTTCAAGCCAAATGGGAGGGAATCAATCAAAAAGGGTGGACAACAATTAATATAGACCCCCATTAAGCCAACAACAACATCCTGTTAATGTAAAAAGGGTGTCTTATCGTTCACCTGAAAGGTACTATAAACCACCCCAATTAAGACCAAAAACACCAGGATACCCTCCCAAGTATCTTGTAAAATATCTCCTTATAAGAAACCTAAAAATAGAAAACCCTTTTATGATACACCGCAGAATGATGGTCATTCTTATGCTCCTTTCAGAGGGACCTATGCAAATGATTATCTTGCGTATGGACCCCCTAGAAAACCCTGGGGGGATGAGAGGTATTCTGGGTATAACGTTTCCACCCAGAATAGGTTTCAACCGTTTAGGGATCATGATCAATATTATGAAGGGAGAACAGAACAATATGGAGAATATGGTGGACCGACTAGAGGGGGGAGTGAGAGACCCCCTTGGTACCAAACTCCTTACCCTCAGAGAAGTGATCCAGAATGGGGTCCACCACAGTATCCACAATGGGAGGAACACCGCCAATTGGAACAATAGGGTTTTCCTCGGGCAGAGCCATACCTAGAAAGACCGTTAGAACGCAGAGAGGAAGGAGAGGCGGACGGAGATCAAAAAGCAAAGAGAAAAAGGGAGTAAAAGGACAGGGAATTTTAAATCTCAGTAAGGTCATTCTAACTGAGGCTGAGACTTCCATTTTAGATAAGGGACTCAAATTCGCCCACCCAAAGTCGCTCAATAAATTTGAAACTTATATGGACATACATAAGTATACTAGAAAATTAAATATTAAAAGATACATGATGTCCAATGTAGGGGAACACAAGATAGTCAGCTTAACTGACATTAAACATTCTAGTTTGAGTAATGCATCGTTGTTTAATCCCCCTAGTGGTTTATGATCATCAATCAGAGTATTTATAGACGTACTCCTTAGAGATCTGGAAAATTTGAAAATTAAACACGTGAAAATGGGCAAAGACCTTCAATTGGGACTAGACCAACTGTGTAAACAGAAAGATCTAGTTATTAGATCTGCAGATAAGGGGGGAGGCATTGTTATCCTGGACAAATCGGATTACCTCGCAGAACTTAATAAAATAGTTGGTGATAGCGAGACATATATGCCCCTCCCAGGCGATCCAAGATTCAAATTCAAGAAAGAATTGGAATGTATTGTTAAATATGGTTTCGACGTAGGTATTTTAAACAAGAAAGAGAAATCCTTCTTAGTCCCAGTCTCCTCTAGAATTCCTGTCATATATTATATATATACAGTGCCTTGCGAAAGTATTCGGCCCCCTTGAACTTTTCAAACTTTTGCCACATTTCAGGCTTCAAACATAAAGATATAAAATTTACATTTTTTTGTGAAGAATCACCAACAAGTGGGACACAATTGTGAAGTGGAACAAAATCTATTGGATTTTTGAAACTTTTTTAACTAATAAAAAAATGAAAAGTGGGGCGTGCAAAATTATTCGGCTCCCTTGCATTAATACTTTGTAGAGCCACCTTTTGCTGCGATTACAGCTGCAAGTCGCTTGGGGTATGTCTCTATCAGTTTTGCACATCGAGAGACTGAAATTCTTGCCCATTCTTCCTTGCAAAACAGCTCGAGCTCAGTGAGGTTGGATGGAGAGCGTTTGTGAACAGCAGTTTTCAGCTCTTTCCACAGATTCTCGATTGGATTCAGGTCTGGACTTTGACTTGGCCATTCTAACACCTGGATACGTTTATTTGTGAACCATTCCTTTGTAGATTTTTCTGTATGTTTGGGATCATTGTCTTGTTGGAAGATAAATCTCCGTCCCAGTCTCAGGTCTTTTGCAGACTCCAACAGGTTTTCATCCAGAATGGTCCTGTATTTGGCTGCATCCATCTTCCCCTCAATTTTAACCATCTTCCCTGTCCCTGCTGAAGAAAAGCAGGCCCAAACCATGATGCTGCCACCACCATGTTTGACAGTGGGGATGGTGTGTTGAGGGTGATGAGCTGTGTTGCTTTTACGCCAAACATATCGTTTTGCATTGTGGCCAAAAAGTTCGATTTTGGTTTCATCGGACCAGAGCACCTTCTTCCACATGTTTGGTGTGTCTCCCAGGTGGCTTGTGGCAAACTTTAGACAAGACTTTTTATGGATATCTTTGAGAAATGGCTTTCTTCTTGCCACTCTTCCATAAAGGCCAGATTTGTGCAGTGTACGACTGATTGTTGTCCTATGGACAGACTCTCCCACCTCAGCTGTAGTTCTCTGCAGTTCATCCAGAGTGATCATGGGCCTCTTGGCTGCATCTCTGATCAGTCTTCTCCTTGTCTGAGCTGAAAGTTTAGAGGGACAGCCAGGTCTTGGTAGATTTGCAGTGGTCTGATATTCCTTCCATTTCAAAATGATCGCTTGCACAGTGCTCTTTGGGATGTTTAAAGCTTGGGAAATCTTTTTGTATCCAAATCCGGCTTTAAACTTCTCCACAACAGTATTACGGACCTGCCTGGTGTGTTCCTTGGTCTTCATGATGCTCTCTGCGCTTTCAACAGAACCCTGAGACTATCACAGAGCAGGTGCATTTATACAGAGACTTGATTACACACAGGTGGATTCTATTTATCACCATCAGTCATTTAGGACAACATTGGATCATTCAGAGATCCTTGCTGAACTTCTGGAGTGAGTTTGCTGCACTGAAAGTAAAGGGGCCGAATAATTTTGCACGCACTACTTTTCAGTTTTTTATTTGCTAAAAAAGTTTAAAATGTCCAATATATTTCGTTCCACTTCACAATTGTGTCCCACTTGTTATAAAATTTTATATCTTTATGTTTGAAGCCTGAAATGTGGCAAAAGGTTGAAAAGTTCAAAGGGGCTGAATACTTTCGCAAGGCACTGTATATATGTAAATACATTGACGGGTTTCTACAACCCCTGGTGAAGCTACTCCCGGCTTATATCAAGGACACCAGACACACAATCAATATCCTTAACCACTTCCATACGGGGCCTATTTTGGCCTATTTTCCTTCATATAAACATCATCATTTTTTTGCTAGAAAATTACTCAGAACCCCCAAACATTGAGTACGTTTTTTTTAGCAGACACCCTAGGGAATAAAATGGCGGTCATTGCAACTTTTTATCTCACACGGTATTTGCGCAATCATTTTTCAAACGCCTTTTTTTGGGAAAAAAAACGGTTTCATGAATTAAAAAATAAGAAAACAGTAAAGTTAGCCCAATTTTTTTATATAATATGAAAGATGATGTTACGCCGAGTAAATAGATACCAAACATGTCACGCTTTAAAATTGCGCACAACCGTGGAATGGCGCCAAACTTCGGTACTTAATAATCTCCATAGGCGACGCTTTAATATTTTTTTACTGGTTACCAGTTTAGAGTTACGGAGGAGGTCTAGTGCTAGAATTGTTGCACGCGTTCTAACGCACGCGGCGATACCTCACATGTGTGATTTGAGCGGCGTTTACATATGCGGGCGGGACTTGCGTGTGCGTTAGCTTCTGATCGCGAGCTACAGGGGACAGGGGCGTTTTAATTTTTTTTTTTTTATTTATTTATTTTTATTTTACTTAAATTTTTTTTATTTTTACACTTTTTAAAAAAAAAAAAATTTTTGGATCACTTTTATTCCTATTACAAGGAATGTAAACATCCCTTGTAATAGGAATGTATGTGACAGGTCCTCTTTATGGAGAGATGTGGGGTCAATAAGACCCCACATCTCTCCTCCCGCTGGAAAGCATGAGATCGGTAAAAAATTTTTTACCGATCTCATGCTGACAGCCGCGATCGCGGCTTTGTTTACTTCCGGGTACCGGGCGTGACGTCATAACGTCGCGCCCGGGCCTCCGACGGTCATAGAGATGACTGGTGACCATCTGGTCACCGGAAATCTCTATGCTCGTCATCCGGCGGCGAGCGATTCTTTCTCCGGGCCCCCGATGGCACGGGAGAGCCCGGAGAAGCACCGGATGGCGGCGGGAGGGGGGGGACGGTTATCCCACATGAATGGGGTTTAACCTCAGTTAAACATTTTTTGGATAAATATTCCACTCTGTCCAATATACAGAAGGGATTTATTATGGAATTGTTGGAATATGCCACCACGCATAATTTCTTTTCTTTTGGCATGCCAATAGGTATTACCTACAGAAAAAGGGTGTGGCCATGGGGGCAAAATTTGCCCCCAGCTTGGCCAACCTCTTTATGGGGAAATGGGAGGAGGACGTCATCTATACCGATAAGAGACCGGAGCTAGTTCTTTGGGCTAGGTATATCGATGACGTCCTCCCATGGAATGGCACCCTAGAATCCCTTGAAAGATTTATGGGTGATCTCAATAGGAACAATAGAGGGATTGAGTTTAAATATGTCATAAGTCAGCATACCATTAATTTATTGGATTTGAATATCTGGAATGAAGGAGATGCACTTGTGACATCTTCCTTTTTCCAGAGCACAGATAGAAACGCCTTCATCCCCCGGGACAGTTGCCACCATAATGCATGGCTGGAATCAGTTCCTAAAAGCCAATTCATTCGCATGAGGCGCAACTGTACCCTGGTGGAGGATTTTGATGTGCAGGCGGGTGTCTTGGTAGATAGATTGGTAGCAAAGGGGTACGATGCCGCAATCCTGAAAGAGAAATACATGGAAGTCCGCAGAATACATCGCGATCTCCTGTTGAAAGAAAAAATACAAGAAGAGGAGAATATTAGTACTAATTTTCAATGCCCATTTATTACCAGATACTCCCAACAACATTTTTCCATAAAAAAACTCATAAGGAAACATTGGCACATTATAAAAAATGACCACATTTTGGGGTCTTCCCTTCCTGAAAAACCGCAGGTGGTATTTAGAGGGGTTCCCTCCATTAAACATAGGGTTGCATTAAACGTTTGTGATCCACCTATAACTAAACCCATGTTTTTTCAAAATCTGATTGGGTTCTATGAGTGTAACACCTGTGTAGTGTGTTCCACTAATAGTATAAAAGAAAGAAAAAACACAGAATTTTGTTCATTAAACACTAAACAAATTCTTCCTATTAAATCTTTTATAACCTGCTCTACAGCAGGGGTGGTATATCTTTTAACTTGCCCATGTGGGCTTCATTATGTGGGGCGCACAGTACGCCCACTTCAAGTCAGATTGGGAGAACACTTGGGGAATATCAGAAGGGGAATCAAAGGTCACCCAGTCTCTAAACACTATTTGGAAAGGCACAATCAAAATCCCACGGGGACGTCCCTGATTGGGATAGTGTCAGAGAAATATTGCGCTTCAGCGCCGGTTCCCTAGGGTATGCATGCGCAGTAGAGCGGTTCAGCAGCGCACACAGGTACGCAGGACAGCGGGTGCGCATGCGCGGGTTCACGGCGCTCGGGTATGTGTCCTGGCTCATCCAGCGCGGCGTACGTCTGTGCGCGGCTCTGTCAGAAAGCGTGTGCACATGCGCACATGCCCAGATACCCCACCTGACCACTTACCTGGCCTATAAAAGGCCTTCTCCCTCCCTTCAGAAATTGCTGGTTGTTGTCTCTACTTCCTGAGTACCTGGCTCCTTGTATCCTGTATCCTGTTCCTTGTACCTGCCTGATTACCTGTGCTTGACCCAGACCTCTTCTGACCACCGCTGCTACTCTCCAGCATTTGACCCCTTGGCTTGCCTCCTGGATACTCTTCTGCCTGATTACCTGTGTTTGACCCTCGGCCTGCCTCCTGGACATTCATCTGCTACTTACCAGTGTTTGAACTCTTGGCTTGCCTCTTGGATATCCTTCTGCCTGATTACCTGTGTTTGACCCTCGGCTTGCCTCCTGGACATTCTTCTGCTACTTACCAGTGTTTGAACCCTTGGCTTGCCTCTTGGATATCCTTCTGCCTGATTACCTGTGTTTGACCCTCGGCTTGCCTCCTGGACATTCTTCTGCTACTTACCAGTGTTTGACCCCTTGGCTTGCCTCTTGGATATCCTTCTGCCTGATTATCAGTGTTTGACCCTCGGCTTGCCTCCTGGACACTCTTCTGCTACTTACCAGTGTTTGACCCCCTGGCTTGCCTCTTGGATATCCTTCTGCCTGATTACCTGTGTTTGACCCTCGGCTTGCCTTCTGGACATTCTTCTGCTACTTACCAGTGTTTGACCCCCTGGCTTGCCCCTTGGATATCCTTCTGCTTGCTTACCTGTGTTTGACCCTCGGCCTGGCTTCCTGGACTTCCTACTACCTCTAGCCTTGATTCACCCACTTATGCACCCCAGGACTATCTCCCAGTGTGTGACCTGGTTCCTCTACAGCCTCTGCCTTGTGTTGGTCCTGCCAGGTGTCTACTTCCAGTGCAGCTTCATCTACACACGGTCAGCAGCCTTACTGCACACCACCTGCA
Source organism: Lithobates sylvaticus (assembly GCA_028564925.1). NCBI lineage: Eukaryota > Metazoa > Chordata > Amphibia > Anura > Ranidae > Lithobates > Lithobates sylvaticus. Next base: position 116,649,715 of record CM053037.1, read on the forward strand.
ACCCACCTGCTGGCAACCCGTGCATCTTTGTGCCCGGTGCCTCCTGTACCCATTCCAGGGGCATCGTGCACTTAGTCGCAAGGGGAGCAGCTCTCAACATCTCGGCCCGGGTGAGTACCGGTGACAGTACAAACCAGCCAATGTCCGAGGCCGACAGAGCTGGTTCACCCCTTGAGGCCCTATGCCAGCAGGTGACAGCCCTCACTCAGGCTGTACAACGTCTCCAGGATGGCTACTTCCAAATCGAAGGGCATCTTCAGCATCTTACCTTCTCTCCTAGCCAAGCACACCTGTCTCCTCCTGCAGCCAGCACCTTACCTCAAGCATCTGGAGGTGCCCCCCCTGCATTCGTCATGACAAACCCGGACCCCAGGGTCCCTACTCCTGAACGTTTCTCTGGCAACCGGAAGAAGTTTCGGGCCTTCAAAAACGCATGCCTTCTACACTTCTCTCTACAGCCTAGGACTTTTCAGCTAGAATCCGTAAAGGTGGGGTTCATCATCTCCCTGCTCTCTAATGAGCCTCAATCCTGGGCGCACCACCTGATGGAGCAAAAGAGCCCTCATCTGGACTCTGTAGAAACTTTCTTTTCAGCCATGTCCTTGCTATATGATGACTCCCAACGCACAGGCACCACAGAATCTACCCTGCATACCTTGGCACAAGGAAAGAGGCCCGTGGAGGACTACATAGTTGAATTTCGGAAATGGTCCGCAGATACAGAGTGGAATGAGTCTGCTTTAAAATACCAATTCCGCCTGGGGCTTTCCGAAACCTTAAAAGACGAACTGGCTCGGGTGGAGATTACAACCTCCTTGGCAGACCTTATTCAGTTGGTTACCAAGCTGGACCGTCGTCTACGGGAACGACGAGCCGAAAGGTTCCAAAGCTTCAGGCCTCCCTGGATGATGCCCCGGGTTCCTCCAGCACCTGCACCTGCTCCTAACCCCCGTTCTCCTCCTCGCGGGGAGCCCATGCAGTTGGGCCTGGTTCGGTCCCCCTTGTCCTCTGAGGAAAGACTTTGCCGCCGGCAAGCCAACCTTTGTCTCTACTGTGGCGGTTCAGGACATTACCTACTCAAGTGCCCGCTGAGACCTAGTAAGTGCCCTTCTCGGACTTTATTGAGCTCCCATACCAAGGGATTCACCCGGTCTCATCTTGTTGTCCCACTTTTTCTGCAGGTGGCGGAAGAAGTATTCCAGCTGGGAGCCATCCTTGATTCAGGGGCCTGCAGCTGCTTTATGGACTTGACCTTGGCACGTAACTTGAACCTCCCCCTGGGCACCAAGGAACAGCACCTTCAGGTTCAATTGGCTTCAGGCTCCTCACCCTGCTCAGGACCTGTGACCCTTGAAACGGGTCCCATCTTGACTTACACAGACTCAGGCCACCGTGAACTTCTACGATTCGACATTATCCATTCCCCAATGTTTCCCATTATCCTGGGGTTCCCCTGGTTGCAGGCTCACAATCCTCAGATTGACTGGAATCGTAGGGAAGTAGTTTTCTCATCTCCCTACTGCCTACAACACTGCTTTCTACTACCTATCTCAAAGCCTACCACCTGCCTTACCATGCATCCAAGTCCTAGCAGCATCCAACATGTCCCAGCAGCCTACCAAGACTTTCAAGATATTTTTGATGAAAAAAAGGCTGATGCCCTACCTCCTCATCGGTCCTATGACTGCCCGATTGATCTCTTACCTGGGGCAGAAATTCCTTTTGGGAGAATCTTTCCATTGTCAGAGACTGAACTAGAGGCTCTACGCGTCTATATAGACGAAAACCTTGCCAAGGGGTTCATCCAGCCATCTTCCTCCCCGGCGGGCGCCGGGATTTTCTTTGTGGAGAAGAAGGACGGTTCACTCAGACCATGCGTAGACTATAGACAGTTAAACAAGATTACCATCAAGAACAGGTACCCACTTCCTCTCATCCCCAAACTTTTCCAACGCCTCAGGACAGCTAAGATTTTCACCAAACTTGACCTACGAGGGGCATACAACCTGGTAAGGATCCGCAAGGGGGATGAGTGGAAGACGGCATTCTGGTCGAGATTCGGCCATTTTGAATATCTTGTTATGCCCTTCGGGCTCTGCAATGCCCCGGCTACTTTCCAACACCTGGTCAACGACATCTTCCGTGAGTATCTGGATAATTTTCTAATTGTGTATCTTGATGACATTTTAATCTTCTCAGACTCACTGGAAACCCACCGCCAGCATGTTCGGAAAGTCCTCCTCATCCTGCAAAGACACGGACTCTATGTCAAGGGGGAGAAGTGTGAATTTGAAACAGACACCATCCAATTCCTGGGATTCATTATCACTACCGGAGGCATCCTCATGGACCCACAGAAGGTGAAGGCCATCCAAGAATGGCCAGCCCCCACAGACAAGAGGTCAGTACAGCGTTTTATTGGATTTGCTAACTTCTACCGTTGGTTTATCCAAGGCTTTTCCACAATTGTTTCTCCAATCACCCAGCTCACCCGTCAGCAAACCAAGTTTCAATGGTCTTCCCAGGCACAGGCCGCATTTGAGAAACTTAGGGAACTTTTTTTGTTCCGCTCCCATCCTCAAGCACCCCGATCCATAACTTCCCTATGTCTTGGAAGTGGATGCTTCTGATACAGCCACCGGAGCAATTCTTTCACAAAGGAGTGGCCCAAAGGCCTTACTCCACCCGGTCGCCTTTGCTTCCCAGAAACTAAGTCCCCCCGAAAGAAACTATGACGTAGGCGACCGGGAACTCCTTGCGATCAAATTCGCACTTGAAGAGTGGAGATACTTGTTGGAAAGAGCTTCTCAGCCCATCCTTATCTTCGCGGACCACCGTACCCTAGAATACCTCAGAGCTTCAAAACGATTAAGACCCCGGCAGGCCCGTTGGGCCCTCTTCTTTTCCCGATTTAACTTCCACATAACGTACCGGCCCGGCTCCAAGAATGGCAAGCTCTCTCCCGCATGTTTTTAAACACAGAGGTCCCGGAAGAACCCGCAAACATTCTACCCTCACACAATTTTCTTCATGCCATCCAACCTGACCTGACAGCAGCCCTTAAACAAGCCTCCAACCAGACATTTGTCCCTTCTATGCCCTTTTTGGAGAGGAAACAGGACTTACTATGGGCCCATGGCCGAATATTCGTTCCCCCACCAGTTAGGCTTCAAGTTCTGCAGGCTCTCCACAACCACAAGATGTCAGGTCATTTCAGAACCCAAAAGACTGCCAACCTCGTTAGCCGTTCTTACTGGTGGCCGGGTTGGAGAAAAGACTGCCAAAACTATGTGCAATCCTGTAGTATCTGCCAAAGGAACAAGGGGTCCAACACCAAGTCCTGGGGCCTGCTGAGGCCTTTATCTGTCCCCGAACGTCCGTGGAGAGAAATCTCCATGGACTTCATTGTGGACCTACCCCCCTCGGATTATTTTACCGCCATCCTAGTGGTAGTGGACCGTCTTTCAAAGATGGCCCACTTCCTACCCATGAAGGGTACTCCCTCAGCCTCCGCTACCACTGACACCTTCATCAGAGAAGTTGTAAGGCTTCACGGTGTTCCATCCAACATCACTTCTGACAGGGGTGTTCAATTCACGTCCAGGTTCTGGAGGGACCTCTGTAGGTCCCTTGAAATCAAGTCCTCTATGTCCTCCGCATACCACCCGCAAACCAATGGTCAAACGGAAAGGATAATCAAACCCTTGAACAGTACCTCAGATGTTTTTGCTCCTATTCCCAAGACGACTGGTCTTCCCTCCTGCCTTACACAGAATTTGCATATAACAATTCCTTACATTCTGCTATTAACCAACTTCCTCCAGAACCAGCAAGCCATGAAAGAGGTTCAAAAAGGGTACGAGGTGCAATACAACCGGGGCAGGAAGGAGGGTCCGGCTTTCAAGGTTGGGGAGAAGGTATGGCTATCCACAGTCAATTTAAAATTACCGTGTCCCTCCCGGAAACTTGGTCCCAGGTTCATTGGCCCCTTCGAGGTCAAAAGAGTGATCAACCCAGTTGCCTTTGAGTTAATTCTAATTAGCTCATATAAGATCCACCCAGTGTTCCACGCTTCTCTTTTAAAACCAGTAACCCCAAACTCTTTTCCTGGCAGGCAGATGGCACTTCCCCCACCAGTCACTATCCAAGGTGAAGAAGAGTATGAGGTTGAGAAAATTCTGGATTTCCGTAAAAGGGGAAGACAGGCCCAGTATCTGGTCAAGTGGAAGGGGCACCCCCCCGAAGACAGCTCCTGGGAACCGTCCAAGAACATTAAGGCCCCTCGGTTAGTTCGAGAATTCCATCAAAGGCACCCCGGACTGGGCATCCGGAGGCTGCCCTTAGGAGGGGGGCACTGTCAGAAAAATATCGCGCTTCAGCGTCGGTTCCCTAGGGTACGCATGCGCAGTAGAGCGGTACAGCAGCGCACACAGGTACGTGGGACAGCGGGTGCGCATGCGCGGGTTCACGGCGCTTGGGTATGTGTCCTGGCTCATCCAGCGTGGCGCACGTCTGTGCGCGGCTCTTTCAGAAAGCGTGTGCGCATGCGCACATGCCCAGATACCCCACCTGACCACTTACCTGGCCTATAAAAGGCCTTCTCCTTCCCTTCAGAAATTGCTGGTTTGTTGTCTCTACTTCCTGAGTACCTGGCTCCTTGTATCCTGTATCCTGTTCCTTGTACCTGCCTGATTACCTGTGCTTGACCTGGACCTCTTCTGACCACTGCTGCTACTCTCCAGCATTTGACCCCTTGGCTTGCCTCCTGGATTCTCTTCTGCCTGATTACCTGTGTTTGACCCTCGGCCTGCCTCCTGGACATTCTTCTGCTACTTACCAGTGTTTGAACCCTTGGCTTGCCTCTTGGATATCCTTCTGCCTGATTACCTGTGTTTGACCCTCGGCTTGCCTCCTGGACATTCTTCTGCTACTTACCAGTGTTTGAACCCTTGGCTTGCCTCTTGGATATCCTTCTGCCTGATTACCAGTGTTTGACCCTCGGCTTGCCTCCTGGACACTCTTCTGCTACTTACCAGTGTTTGACCCCCTGGCTTGCCTCTTGGATATCCTTCTGCCTGATTACATGTGTTTGACCCTCGGTTTGCCTTCTGGACATTCTTCTGCTACTTACCAGTATTTGACCCCCTGGCTTGCCCCTTGGATATCCTTCTGCTTGCTTACCAGTGTTTGACCCTCGGCCTGGCTTCCTGGACTTCCTACTACCTCTAGCCTTGGTTCACCCACTTATGCACCCCAGGACTATCTCCCAGTGTGTGACCTGGTTCATCTACAGCCTCTGCCTTGTGTTGGTCCTGCCAGGTGTCTACTTCCAGTGCAGCTTCATCTACACACGGTCAGCAGCCTTACTGCACACCACCCGCAACCCACCTGCTGGCAACCTGTGCATCTTTGTGCCCGGTGCCTCCTGTACCCATTCCAGGGGCATCGTGCACTTAGTCGCAAGGGGAGCAGCTCTCAGCATCTCGGCCCGGGTGAGTACCGGTGACAGATAGATAAATTACAATTACCATGGAGAGGAGGCCCAAAAAAAAGAAGCCATTTCAAAACTCGAGATGAGTTGGATATATAAAATAAAAAGTCTCAAACCTTTCGGCCTTAACGTAGACATTGAAATAAATGCCTTCATAGATAATGCCTGATGATGAATAATAACAATGAAAGGGAGGGAGAACCCCTGTGACTACTGACCGATGCATAATGCACCTCGCAGTGAGAACGACTAGATCATGAGAGAAGCAGAAAGGAGTTCTTCTGCGAGTGTGGTTGGAAGGTGTATTTGTTTAAAGAGTATATAGAATATTTACCAATAGGGGGAATTTGTTTATTGATCACTTCAAACATTCCCCTTTTCTGCTCATTACTCCATAACATATTAGGGGGTATTTACAGGGGTCATGTAGATCGGATGTGGTGTCAGATCACAAAATATACATTTTAGATTCCTTTTTTTTTTTTTTTTTTTTATAAAATAATTCATTTTATCAAAATTTTTATTCATTTTCCCGTCATAGGAAAATGATAAAAGTTATTTTTAGACCAGAGAAGGGGTCATGCTATTTTATTCCTTATGTGGAAGGAGGGTGAGAATAATATTTCCCCTGCTGTCCCCATGGGGGATTATCTAGCATCATAGTATTATATATGCATCAGTGTGCAATATAAGGATTTGTATTTGCATTAACTGAACGTGTTAATCTCGCTTGATTTGATTTGACCAGGACAGCTGGTTCATTTTTGGACTACATGGAAATGGTGTCTGAGCGAGATAGAGGCTTTGTTTGGACCCAAGGCCATGTAGGATTCAAAAAAATGGTGTCTAAACCAGGTTGAGGCTTGGTTTGGACTGAATGCTATATAAGTGATGGATCAACATATCACCTGTGCCCCAGGAGGATGCAAGGTATTGCGAAACATGTCGGGCAGGTTATGCTGATACCATCACATTTATGATTCCCATGCATGGGTGTATATTTGCTTTTATTTACCGTATATACTCAAATATAAGCCGAGATTTTCAGCCCATTTTTTAGGGCTGAAAGTCCCCCCCTCGGCTTATATTCGAGTCACTGCCGTCTGCCTACATGAACAGCGTGTCATGCAGACAGACGGCAGTTTTAAAAAAGCCGCGCCGCCTCCTCCCGCCCGTCCGTGATAGGCGGACACTAATTTTCCCAGCAGTACAGTGTTCCGCCTATCACGGATGCCCTGTCATTCTCATCTCATGGACGAGGATGAGAGGGCGTCCGTGATAGGCGGAACACTGCACACTGACTGCTGGGAAAACAGCGTTCCTCCTATCACGAACGAGGACGAGGAGGAGGCGCGGCTTTTTAATTTTACAATGGCGCCGTACACAGAGCGGGGACAGAGCGGAGAGCGGCGAGCGGGGACAGAGCGGAGAGCGGGGACAGAGCGGTGGGAGACCGGAGACCGGAGACCGGGGATCGGGGACCAGGGACCAGGGACCGAAGACCGATGGCAGAGGGCACAGGACGGATGGCACAGGACCCGCAGATCGGCACAGGTAGGCTGCAATGGGGACACGGGGGGGGGGTCTGTACAGGGGACAGGCAGCTGCAGATGGGCATTTTTCCACTTAAAGTAGCTGCTGCATTTTGTACCCTCGGCTTATACACGGGTCAATGCAGTTTTCCCATTTTTTGTGGAGAATTAGGGGCCTCGGCTTATACTCGGGACGGCCTATAGTCGAGTATATACGGTAACCAGTTTTTATTTTTTAATTTGTGCTATTATAGGAAAAACGTTTTTTTCCTTTATATGTCAATGTGACCTTATGGGTTATCCCTTTGGTCTTTTTTTTATACTAATAAATATTCCCCCTGTTTGACAGTATTTCACGATTGGAGTTCGTTTTTTTCCCCCTCCCCCCTGTCTTCACTCACGGCCGAGGGGCCTGAGTGTAGACTCGTTGGCAGGTGATACCTTGGAGGACTCCCGGGAAGCTGTAGCCTATCAGGGAGATCCTCAAGTCCCAGCGTGGAAAGACGCTGTACGATCGCTGGGATAGGCCACCTGTTCTGCCCATCTTCCTAACTCCGCCTGTGTTCATCGGTCGGGTGATTCCAGACACTGCTGGTAAGGTTACAGGGTTTTTTCGTTCCCCCAGGAGGAGAAGGCTGTCGGAAGATCGGAGGACAGCAGATGAGACGCATATCCCTACAGAGGATAATATCTGTCAGCGCTTCAGACTCCGCTCTTTAGGGAGTCCACCTGGGTAAGGACCCATACTCACCTTAGACAATAGGACACTACATCTTGAGGATAAAGTAGCAACCCTTAATGAAAAAGAGATTGGATCATTTTGTTATATAACCACTTTCTAACCATTTTTTACGAATCATCTGGACGTTTTTATATATTATGGACATTTAACCATTTGATCACATTTTGTATATTTTCACCTGTTTTGAGATATAGGTTGCATCAGATTGGAAATTCACATTTCACTGTATGTCACTGTGTCATATAATTTATATATTTTTTTTGGAATATTCAGTATTTAACATTGGGTCTTAAACACTGAGAGCAGTGATTGCTTTATAGGTAAAGATTGGCAGATTATCTCTAATAATTTTTGCCTGAGGGCATCAACTGCCTCATGGTGATAGATGTCTGATTGAACCCACAGCACCTGTAGCCCTTTTCCAGAGGAGGAGGGTGTATATTCACGTTTTTGTTTTCTTTGGTATTAGGTCTATTAGTTTGGTGGGGGATTTCTTATATATCCCTATTATAGGTTATTAGGGTTTACAGATCAATAATGCAGCGCAGCAATTTTTTATTGTATTGTTCTTAATCCATATAGATATTTGATCGTGTTTTGCTGCTGCTTCCTTTTTCATTTAGTTTATATCACCACTAGCGCAGTATATTTTTTTCATATTTTTTTTTTAATAATAAAAGTAAATAGAACAAACGTAGTCAAAACATAGCCAAATTTCGGTAACTGGAACGGATAGTCAGACAAGCTAGAAAGTCAGGAAGCCAGAGTTGAGCGTAGTGGAACAGCAAGCAGGATCTGGAGCCAGAAGGAATGTCAGCCAAGCAAGTCTTTAACAGGAACACACGAGATAGTCTCTGATGTTGACCAAGGCAAAGGCAGAGATCATCTGGGCTGGACCGCTTAAGTAGGCAGGACTGACAAGCAGGATATCATCAACAGGTGAGTCACTGTGAAGAGATAGGAGCTGGCAATTAGCCGACAGCTGAGCAGCCAGCTCATAGGAAGGAAGGGCTGAGCCCAGCCCTAATAGTACCCCCTCCTCAACGACCCCACCCCCTCGGAGGACAACAAGGCTTGAGGGGAAAATGTCTATGGAATTAACAGAGGAGGACAGGGGCATGTATGTCTGAGGATGAGACCCAAGAGCGTTCCTTCGGACTGTACCCTTTCCAATGCACCAGGTACTGTATGCACTCACAGAACCTACGGGAGTCAACAATGGACTGTACTTCATATTCCTCATGGTTCTCAACCTGTACAGGGTGAGGACTTGGCACCGAGGTGGTAAAGCGGTTGCAGACCAAAGGTTTTAATAAGGAGACATGAAATACATTTGAGATACCCTTTAGACCTTCCTTCCAGTTTTTTTTTTCTTTCCCTCCTTCAGCTTACTAATTAAGGGGAGTGTTTAATTGCTCACAGGTGCTTGAGGCCTATATAAGTTTGTGTAAAGCACATGTGAAATTGCCAGAATTTTGGTTGGAAGCCAAACAGTGGGGACACTGTGTAGAGAGTGAACAAATCTTGCTTTTTTGACTGCTGGTGATTGCTGGATTGCATTTTTAGGGTCTTTCTGGGCCTTTTCCTTGTATCTTCTTAATACCCTTTCTGACACTTTTTAAACAGTTTTTTTTTCTTTCCTTCCTTCAGCTTAATAATTAAGGGGAGTGTTTAATTGCTCACAGGTGCTTGAGGCCTATATAAGTTTGTGTAGAGCTCATCGTGAGCCTGCTCATCTTTGAGACTGGTTGAACTCTGTCCAAGTGGAACTATTCTAAGTGGTGAATTAAAATCAGTTAGTGGAACTATTCTAAGTGGTGAGTTAAAATCAGAGTTAGTGGAACTATTCTAAGTGGTGAGTTAAAATCAGAGTTAGTGGAACTATTCTAAGTGGTGAGTTAAAATCAGAGTTTACAACAGGAGTTAAGACAGGAGTCTTCAAACCTGTGACATCTTAAACTTCCTATAAGCAATTATTTTGTAACTGGGAAATGAGTGCTAGCAGGGTTGGAGGTTTTGCTCAGTGCACAGTGTGCCACATGTATGCAAAATTGGTGCAACTGCTCCAGGATGGATACCGCTGTGACAGATGTGAGCGGGTTGCCCTTCTGGAAGCTCGCATTAGAGATCTGGAGGAGCAAGTTGCAACACTGGGCGGAAAGGACAACCTTGAAAGGGGTCCTCTGCTCGCTGAGCAGGTGGTCAGTAGGGGTGATGTGGAGGGTGGAGGGGCAAGTCAGGATTATCAGATAGGAAGATGGGTTAATGTAGTTAGAGGGAGTGGAAGGGGCTCGCGGAAAAGGAAGACCAGTCCTGTATTTGTACATCAAAACAAATTTGCCAAGTTGGGTGAAGATGTGGAGGTGGCAAACACAGAGGTGGCAGCCCTAGATGTCACTGCTACCCCTAACAGCCGGGAGAGCAGACCATCTAGTAGAGGTGGTGAGGGGAGTGCAGGTAGGTCTAGACAGTTGGTGGTAATAGGGGATTCTATAATCAGAAGGACTGATAGAATAATTTGTCGCCAGGATTGCCTCAACCGAATGTTTTGCTGTCTCCCTGGTGCTAGGGTTCGGCATGTGGTGGACCGGGTGGATAAATTACTGGGAGGGGCTGGGCATGACCCAGCTGTCTTGGTCCACATTGGAACCAATGACAGTATACATGGAAGGTGGAGGCTCCTTAAGAATCAATTTAAAGAACTAGGCTGCAAGTTGAAGGGAAGGACCTCCAAGGTGATATTCTCTGAAATATTGCCTGTGCCATGTGCAACACAGGAAAGGCAGGGGGCGATTAGAGAGCTGAATGCATGGCTAAAGACCTGGTGTAGAGAAGAGGGATTTGGGTTTCTAGAGCACTCGGCTGACTTTTCATTGGGGTGCTAATGACGGTTTGCACTTGAATGGAAGGGGGTCTGCTGTGCTGGGGAAGAGGTTTATGGGAAGGCTGGAGGAGTATTTAAACTAGGATTGAGGGGGGAGGGTGAACTAGAATTACATCGGGCAGACAGGTTAGCTAGGGGTCTGACATTAATGGAGGGTGGAATGGGAATAGATGGGGGGGGGGGGGGGTTATGGCAGGTGACAGGAAATTTCCCATGTTGCAAACTGCCATTGGAAACTATAGTGCCATCTGTACTACTAAAAATGATATGAAAAACACCAGAGCAAAATGTAGTAATGCATTAAAGTGTTTGTTCACCAATGCCAGAAGTCTGCCAAGCAAAATGGGTGAGTTGGAAGCTCTGGTGCATGAGGAGAGCTATGATGTAATTGGTATTGCTGCAACTTGGCTTCAATCTTCACATGACTGGGCTATTAATATTCCTGGATATGCACTCTTTCGGAGAGACAGAGTAAATAGGAAAGGTGGAGGGGTCTGTCTCTATGTGAGAAGTGATCTCAAAGCAAGCGTGAAAGAGGACCTGGTTGATGGAGAGTGTGATGAGTCTGAAGCATTATGGGTGGAACTGCATATAGATGTGCGTAGTTCTAAGTTAATCATTGGGGTTTGTTATAGACCACCCAATGCTCACGAGGAGGTGGAGACTCAGCTCCTTGCACAGATGGAAAGGGCTGCAAGGGCTGCAAGGGCTGGGACAGTGATAATAATGGGGCATTTTATGAAAAAGTAAGAAATGTGGCGCTTGCAAGATAAATGAACAATACCAAAAATAACAGTTAAAATGCACTACAATTAAATTATGTAGGATAAAATAGATAATGGTAAAAATAACATGTATATAAAAATATATAGAGATCGAGCGCTTGGAACAATTATTTAAAAAAATCCTGATAAAAATGATTCATAAAAATTCTATGGAAAAATGTGGCGCTTTCATCCAGGCCAAGAAACCAATCCTAAGGGGGAGGAGACTCCAAAGAATGGTTCCACAGAAGCGTCTACTTATTAATATCAATATTCCAGTATGTATAGCAGCAACGTATTGGACCGTGCTATATCAATACATATGAGATAGTTCAAATAAATCAATCCAAAGTGAGGAAATAACACAAATAAATTTGTGAAGTGAATGAATAAAATAAGCATATAACAATAAATGATGAAGTGTATAAATAAATATACGTGGTGGAAACGCCCGACAAGATGCGTGAATCAATAAAGAATTAATTAATTAATTAATTTGTGAATGGTACACAGATAACTAAGTACTCAGGAATGTCCCGTACACACAGTCAGATTTTCCGACGGAAAATGTCCTATCGGACCATGTTGTCGGAAATTCCGACTGTGTGGTGGCTCCATCAGACTTTTTCCGTCGGAATTTCCGACGGAAAAAGTTTGAGATCCTGCTCTCAAATTTTCCGACAACAAAGTCCTATCGGACTTTTTCTGATTGTGTGTAGCGAATTCCGACGGACAAAGTGCCACGCATGCTCAGATCACATTACAAGACCAAAGCTATTGACTGTATATATATATATATTAAATACACTGCAGCTAACTGAATCGACTGCCTGCCTGAAGTATATTAGAAACAGTACTGCAGGAACGGTCTGCAGTGAGATCTAGCTAAACTGGATACAGTTAGGGATGGGCCCGGTGTTCGATTCGAACCCATGTTTGAATCGAACATCGGCCGTTCGACCGCTTGTCGAAACCCGAACTCTCAGGACCGTTCGCATCAAATTCATGTGATGCGAACGGTCCACAATGCACTGTGCCAGTCGCAGTGCATTGCTGGCTGATGATTGGCCAAGCATGCACTGTGACCCCGCATGCTTGGCCAATCATAGAGCCAGCGGTGAGGAGAGCAATAATTCCTTTGAGAAAGCCACGTGGGCGTGGGGATACGCGTGAGGAGTCAGAGTCAGGTGACCTAAGTGCGATCTCGGCCGGGATCGTGCTTTGTAATACCGCTGCCTGCATTTGTATACACCAACTGTAAGTTTATTTTATCCTTAATAAAATTTATTTTTGAATACTGCACAATGGAATGTCTCCCTCTTTCTGCCACCATGTCTGCGGGACCTATGGAGAGAGTCCAAGAGGGCAGTAAGGACACGTATCTGGAGAAACCACATGGAAGTGATCTGTCTTCTTTTCTTCCTGTCATTGAAAGGCTGTTACCCTCTTGCCTAAAGGTAAGAGGCTGGGGAAAACATTTTTGATCGGCACTTTCTTGCATGGAAGAGATCACTACCACCACACAAAGAGTGCACTCTGAGTAGGAGGAACCACTACACAGGAGCTGTCGATTGTATCGTGTATGGGAGTCTAATTGTTAATGGCAATCCTGATTGCACTGGACACTTTATTGTAGTATATTAATTTAGAATACACTGGACGTTTATTTATTAACACAGTCACTATTTGGATTCTCACATTCTTATATGGTTGTGTTTGTTGTTTTCACATGCTTGTTTGCACATTTCCTTGCTATTTTTGCATCTTTTTGCATTAATTGGATTAATTCCCCTTTTTGCACCTTTTTATTAATCTTTGCATTAATTGCATTTTTAATTTGCATTTTGCACATTCCTGAGTACTTAGTTATCTGTGTACCATTCACAAATTAATTAATTAATTAATTCTTTATTGATTCACGCATCTTGTCGGGCGTTTCCACCACGTATATTTATTTATACACTTCATCATTTATTGTTATATGCTTATTTTATTCATTCACTTCACAAATTTATTTGTGTTATTTCCTCACTTTGGATTGATTTATTTGAACTATCTCATACGTATTGATATAGCACGGTCCAATACTTGCTGCTATACATACTGGAATATTGATATTAATAAGTAGACGCTTCTGTGGAACCATTCTTTGGAGTCTCCTCCCCCTTAGGATTGGTTTCTTGGCCTGGATGAAAGCGCCACATTTTTCCATAGAATTTTTATGAATCATTTTTATCAGGATTTTTTTAAATAATTGTTCCAAGCGCTCGATCTCTATATATTTTTATATACATGTTATTTTTACCATTATCTATTTTATCCTACATAATTTAATTGTAGTGCATTTTAACTGTTATTTTTGGTATTGTTCATTTATCTTGCAAGCGCCACATTTCTTTTTTTTTTTTTAACAGAAAAAGTTTATTAGACAAATCAGCATCACAGCACAAAGCAATATAGTAAGTACAATGGCATACAAGTAGAGACAGGATGAACCACCTTCATCCAGCAGTCATTCTTTAGTTAATGATACAACAGTACCGGTGTCATGAACATCAGCTACACACAATCATAAGTGCATGTCATCTTTGGTGAAACCTCACATACATCATAAGGATACCTGGAGCCCGCGTGGCCCGGGGGGGGGGGGGGCGGGGCACAGCAGAGAGAAGAAAGAGTGGTAGTTAGGGGGAGGGGGGAGCAAAGTCATCAGAGGCGTCTATCCAGGAGGACCATATTTTATCAAATTTTGCTGGGCATTGTCTGCATTCATAGGTCAACCTATACAGGGGGAGTATCAAGGTCACCGATCGCCTCCACGAGGCAAGGGTAGGGGGGTCTTCTAATTTCCATCTCAACAGAATCTCCCGTCTGGCATAGTACAATGAGAAGGTAATACATAATTTACCATACCTATCCCCCTCTATGTCTTCCAAATGGCTTAGTAGTAAAGTTTGGGGGTCAACCCTGAGATTCGACCCGGTCACATCGTTCAGCATGGAGACCACTGCCGCCCAGTAAGACTGGAGTTTGGGACAGGACCAGACCATGTGCCAGAAGGTACCCACTTCTCGTTTACACCTTTGACAGTTAGGATCTCTTTGAGGGTAGATGCGTGCCAGCCTCTGCGGGGTGAAGTAGGCCCTGTGCAGGAACTTAAATTGTATAAACCTGTCCTTTGCGGCAATCATGGAAGGAATGTATGAAGTCAGACACTCCTCCCACTCTTCTTCGCCCAGGGACGGGATGTCTGCCGTCCATTTCTCCCAGGATTTGGTTAGTTTGGTGTCGTATTCTACTGTGAGGTAAAGGTATAAGGTCGAGAGGGGCCTCCCCATTGCTCTAGAGATCAGTAGACGCTCAATGGAGTCAGATTCCAAGGTCAGAGGTGCAGGGAATTGGGCCTCAAAGGCGTGCTTCAGCTGCCAGTACCTGAACTGGAAAGAGATCGGAAGTGCATATGTCCGTCCCATTTCCTGAAAAGTCATAAGCCTACCGTCATGAACTATGTGTTTTAAGGTGGTGACACCTTTTTTCGCCCATAGTGAAGGGTCTGGGATAGTGTTCAAATGAGGGAGCATAGGATTACCCCATAGGGGCATATGTGGGGAGATGTGATTGGGCTTCCCATAAATCTTCCTTGCCTCCTGCCAGACCCTCACCGTGGTTCGCATCAGACATGTCATGGATGAGCTAGCCCTAGGTCCACGAAACGGGAGGTTACTGAGAGCTGCAAAAGAGCCAAGAACAGCCGCCTCCAGAGTGACCGCCGGGTTTTGTCTGGGCTGGGAAAACCACCAGCGGACCGTGACCAGGACAGCCGCCCAGTAGTAAAGCTGAAAGTTCGGGAGCGCCAAGCCTCCCCCCGATAGTGGGAGGTATAGTATCTGTCTGGCCACCCTGGGGGGCCTCCCAGCCCAGACAAAGGATATCAGCAGACTCTACAACCTCTGGAAGAAAGTCCTGGGGATGTGCGTGGGGGTGTTACGGAAGAAATACAAGTACTTGGGGAGATAGATCATTTTTAGCAGATTGACTCTGCCCACTGGGGTCAAGGGCAGGGAGCGCCATGCCGCACATCTGGCCACTAGTTGAGCCATGAGTGGCTGTAGATTGTCGTCCAAATAGTTCTGAACTTTGGTGCTAATTTTAATCCCCAGGTATGTAAAGGTTTCCACCCATTTAAGCTGTGGATGAGGCACCCGAGGGGTCGAGGGGTGGAGTGGGAAGAGGACCGATTTGTCCCAGTTGATGCGGATCCCTGAGTATCGACCAAATCGGTTGATCAGTTCTAGTGCAGTTTGTAAAGAAGACGACGCGTCTGCTAAATAGAGCAGAGCGTCGTCTGCATACAGGGACAGCTTTTCTTCAATTGGACCTACCTGTAGTCCCTTAATCCTAGGATCTGCTCTCAGCAATATAGCCAGGGGCTCCATTGCAAGGGCAAATAAGGCCAGAGAGAGGGGGCACCCCCGTCGCGTGCCCCGGGCCAACTCAAACATCCCAGAGAGGCAGCCGTTGGTGCGGATTCTGGCTGAAGGACTGTGGTACAGCATGCGGAGCCAGTTTGTAAATCCCGCACCAAACCCGAATCGCGAGAGTACTTCCCATAGGTATCCCCACTCGACGGAATCAAAAGCCTTCTCCGCGTCGAGGGAGGCTACCACCCCCAGTGTACCCTCGTCTGCTCTGTCTATGTGTGTGAGAAGGCGTCTAATATTAATGTCCGTGCCCCTTCCCGGCATAAAGCCTGTTTGATCACTGTGGATGAGGGCAGTGATAACTAAATTTAGTCTAATGGCCAGGATTTTGGCTAATATTTTCGCATCCACATTTAGGAGGGAGATGGGGCGGTACGACGAACATAAGGTGGGGTCTTTTCCCGGCTTGGGGATTACGACTATGATCGCTTCGCTCATGGTGTCAGGAAGTTTCTCGATGCGCCTCGACGCGGAGAATAGATTGTGGAGTCTGCCAGCGAGCTCTGTAGCGTATTGCTTGTAGAATTCCACAGGAATTCCGTCTGGCCCCGGTGTCTTCCCCGCCTGCATGGATTTAAGCGCCTGGAGGATCTCCAAGACCGTGATAGGGGAATCCAGTTGGTTACGGTATGTTCCCGTCAGGGTTGGAATGTCAATATCAGCCAAGTATGTCATCAGATCTTCCCTACTGTAATCTGACCTAGAGGTGTAAAGGGATTTGTAGAATTCTGCAAAACAGCAGTTAATTCCATCCGGGGTATGAATCAACTGTCCTAGGGGGTCCCTGATTTGCGAGATGCTCATCCCCCCTGCCTGTTCTCTGGAGAGCCAGGCCAGCAATCTCCCTGACCTCTCCCCCTGCTCAAAGATTCTTTGGGACTGCGCTAACATTTTCTTTTGGGTGAGGGAAGTACGGAGGGAGATAACCTCATTGGTGAGGCACTGCAGTTGCGAGTAGTGTTGGGGATCCCATGTGCGGACAAAAAGTGCCTCTGCGCTGACCGCCTCCCCCTCCGCCCTAGTCAGATCCACCCTGCGGTCCCTGCGTATTCTGGTAATGATGGTCTGGTAGTGTCCCCTCGTTGTGGCCTTAAAAGCATCCCACACAACCGTGGCCTCTGCCGAGCCAGCATTCGTTGCCCAGTATCCGTCCAATTCAATCCTGAATTGAGCGTCCACAGCCCTGTCCGAGATCCAAAATCTGGATAGCCTCCATAGCCTGACGACTGGGCCCAGGGAAAGGTCCAGCGCCAGGAGCAGGGGCGCATGGTCTGAAATTCCCCTTGGCAGTATTTGTATGTCTGTGACCCTAGGAAGAACTGGGCTCCCCGCAAAGACCAAGTCTATGCGAGAGAACGTTTTATGGGAAGCCGAGTGGCACGTAAATGCCCGAGATCGGGGGTGTCTCCACCTCCAGACATCTGTCAGGCCATAGGTGTCTGCCCATTCAGCCAGTCCCGGGCAATGATGTCCCCCAGGCGTCAGTCTGTCCATGTTTGGGTCAGGAACTAAATTAAAATCTCCCAGGACGAGAGTGTTGTAAGAGGCAAAGTCGGCCATCTTGCTAGTGATTTGATTCAACACCAGCAAGGAGGCCGGCGGGGGTAGATATAAACCCACAATGGTCCAGGTCATTGAGTGGATCAAAGCATGTATGATGACATACCTACTGTCTGGGTCCAGGGCCAGATCCAGGAGCCGAAAGGGAAGGGACTTCATTACCAAGACACTGACACCCCTGGCAAAGCTAGAATGGGTGGAGTGATAATGATAACCCACCCAAGGTTTTTTAAGGGAGAGGATCCTGCTCCCAATGAGGTGCGTTTCCTGGAGCACACATATATGCGGGTTATAAGCTTTAAGGAATTGGAACACCAGAGAGCGTTTAACCGGGGAGTTCAATCCCCTGGTGTTCCATGAGAGGATGTTAAGAGTAGACATGGGCTCTAGGAGCAATAGAGGGGTCAGGATCAGTATGTAACTCGGCTCCCGGAGTTGACCGCTGGACGTGAGACAGAGACTTCTGAAGGCAATGCAATGCTGAAATATCAAGTGTTTTAGTGTACAAAGAAAACAAAACCAAACTAAAAACATGTGTAAAAACCCAATAACGAAAATGAAAAGAAAAAAAACCCCAACTGGCCCCGTTAGGGGAAAACTCTCCACCCGACACCGCACCCAACCCCCTTAAACTGAGGAGGGTATACATCCCAAACCGTGTCAGCTCGCCGGCTGCAACAGGGGGTCCGTGCAAGAGGCAAGTTCTGCCCCCCCAAAGTTTCTTGAGGGGGTCAGGCAGCAGTCTGAGTAGCTCTTCCAATCGTGAGACCTCCGCCGGTTCAATGGAGGAAGCTGCAAGGGACACAGAACTAAGGAGGATAAAGGAACCCTGGGGTGTGTCCCATCAGCGAAGTCGATCCAATAAAAAAGTTGGTGAACATAGTGTGGGCCCCTACGCGCCAGGGAAGGGCAAAACAGGCGCAGAGGAGCAACACTCTCCTGACTGTGTCCGTTGTCAGGGGCACTTCCATAAATTCCCACAACAGGGGAGTCTACTTCCACTGTCGGAGCCGCACACACCGCATGTGCAAACAGGGCACAACAGGTGCAACAAAAGGTGTGGGCGACTCAACTTTGGTATTGACCATGAGCAAACTGGTAGAATTGAGGGTGTCAATCGGTGTTCGATCAACGAGCCGGTGGTAGCGAGTCCATCCAAGTAGATGCCTCTCTAGGGGTGTTAAAGAAGCGGGTCGACTCACCATCTTGGACTCTTAGTCGGGCCGGGAAAAGGATGCTGTACCGGATGTTGCGTGCCCTCAAAGCCGCTTTGACATGGTCGAAGGATTTCCTGAGCTTTTGAGTCTCCACCGAATAATCAGGGAAGATCATCAACTTGGCATTCTGATAACGGAGGTCCCCAACGGTACTAGAGGCATGGAGAATTTCGTCCCTGTCCCTGAAGTTGAGGAGGCGGAGAATGAAGGTTCTCGGGGGGGACCCAGGCGGTCCCGGTTTAGGTGGTATGCGGTGTGCCCTCTCCACCGCATAGTGGGGTGACAGGCGGGCATCAGGGAGGAGGTCGTGCAGCATACGTTCCACAAAGCTCGTGGGGTTGCTTCCTTCTGCACCCTCCGGCAGGCCGACAATGCGGAGATTATTGCGCCGGTTCCTATTTTCGGCATCTTCGGCCCTGTACTCCAGTGCCTTTACTTTGGTTTGGAGGGTGTGGAGTGGTGCCCCATGTTCTAACACTGTATCTTCATTATTGCTCACCCTTTGCTCAGTCTCTGTAACTCTGGACCTGAGTTTGTCTATGTCTTGGCGGATGAGACCCATATCCAACTGTACGGCTTCTATTTTCGCCGTTAGCGTAGTTTGGCAAGTGGCGATGGCTGCCATGACCTCCGCTAGCCAGGGAGGTCGGGACCCGGGCGGATCCATGGGGCCCGTCTGTCAGGCTCTGTGGGCGCTCCGGGTGGTACGAACCTCCAGTCGGGGGTCCGTGGGAATCTGGGGGGGGTCTGGCTGTGACGGAAAAGTCAGTCGCTTACCCCCTTTGCTAAACTTCGCGCCCAAGTTCTGGCGCCTCATTCAGGTGTTTGGGGCCCACGCTACTGACGAGTGGATTGTGGGTATTTTAGGGGGGGAGTGGAACCAGGGGGTGTCTAGGAGAGTCCCTCGGATCAATGGGGCCCCCCCGAGAGTCTGTCCCTCTTACCAACAGTGCCAGGAGTGTGTGAAGGAAGGCTCCGGAAGTCCAGGGGGTTCAGGAATAGCCGTTGCGGCCTTTGCGGATGAGAAGGCCTGGATGTGCGGTGGGACCACCTTCCAGTTCCCTGTTCGTGTCCCATGGGCTGCAGAGGTCCTCACAGGCAGGGGTGAGGTGGTCAGGAAAGTCTGTGGCTGTGGCCTGTTAGCTCCTGGAGGCCGTGATGTTGCCCAGATAGAGCTTGGGGACTGACCTCCACAGCTGCGTGCTGCCTGCGGGCTACGAAGGGGTCCAGCTGTATGTAGGGGATGCTGGGTGCCCCCGTCCGCCCGGAGGCCTTCAGGAAAGTCCGTGGCCTAGGAGAGGGTGGAGGCCAGTATGACCCAAGGGGGGAGCCGGGGGCGGACTTCACCTCCCGCTATGCGTGGCCTGCCGGCTGTGTGGGGCCCCTTCAGGGGAGGCCACGGCTTCGGCCTAGGAGATCGCCGGGTGCTGAGGCCATCAGGAAAGGCCGCGGTTGCGGCCTAGTTGCGGACCGAGGGCAGGATGGAGGCCGGGATGGATCCCGGATGTCACGATGCCGTGTGGGGCTCCTACAGGAGAGGCTGCGGCCTAGTTGCGGTCGGAGGCCGGTGTGGAGGCCGGGATGGATCCCAGGTGTAGTGGTGCGGGGCCTGTGGGTTACTGAGGGCCGGTAGGTGCGGGGATCGGCTTGTGCCTCTGTCCGGAGGCCGTTAGGAGAGGCCGCGGCTTCGGCCTAGGTGCACGAGGGGGGGGCCGGGGGGCATCCAGAGGTAGTGTGCCGATCCTATTTCCCTCTCCCTGAGGCAGTGACTAGTCTCCACTCTGTGTAGGGGCCAAATGCAGGGTAACAGTTCAGCTCAGGATCCGGATAGATGCAAAAATAGCGGAGCTCACTGAAAAACGCTGCCGCTCACAGTGCCATCTTGGCCACGCCCCTCCAAAGCGCCACATTTCTTACTTTTTCATTTACTATTGGTGTGGGAACACTTTAATGGTGGCTGCGGCATTTCTATTTTTACCTAGACTTTTATATTGATCCCCCTTGGTGGTTTGCGCATTTGGTCTCCCCCCTGTACGCAATGGGGGATTTTAACTACCCAGAAATTGACTGGAGTAATGGCACTGCTGGGACAGTTAAAGGGCAAACATTTATAAACCTATTGCAAGACAATTTTATGGTCCAGTTTATTGAGGCCCCAACTAGGAATGATGCTCTGCTGGATCTGGTAACCTCAAACCATGCAGAGCTTATTACTAATGTTCAGATAAAGGAACACCTGGGTAACAGTGATCATAACATGATTTAATTTGATGTTAGCTGTAAGCAAGAAATACATACAGGAAAGATAAAAACGCTCAACTTCAAGAGAGCAAATTTTCCAAGGATGAGGGCTGCTCTTCAGGACTTGGACTGGGAGGGAATATTGGCATCAATGAGCACAGAACAGAAATGGTAATTCTTCAAAAAGACTGTCTGGGACCTCACTGCAAAGTATATTCCCATGGGCAATAAGTTTAAAAGGCTTAAAATAAAACCTATGTGGCTCACGGTCAAAGTTAAAAAAGCTATGAACAATAAGAAAAGAGCTTTTAACCACTTTAAGACCAGCCTCGTTTTGGATTTTAGGTGTTTACATGTTTAAAACATTTTTTTTTGCTAGAAAAAAACTTAGAACCCCCAAACATTATATATTGTTTTTTTTTTTCTAACACCCTAGAGAATAAAAATGGCGGTCGTTGCAATACTTTTTTTCACACCGTATTTGCGCAGCGGTCTTGCAAGCGCACTTTTTTTGGAAAAAATTCACTTTTTTGAATAAAAAAATAAGACAACAGTAAAAAGTCCTCAGATCTCATATTTGGACTTCAATGAAAAAAAAAAAATGTCATTTAAAAAAATGACATTTGAAAATTCCTCTTTAAGAGGTATGGGCGGAAGTGACGTTTTTGATGTCGCTTCCGCCCTCCTATGGTATAGAGATGAGTGGCGGCCATCTTAGCGTCACTCATCTCTAGACACAGGAGGGGAAAGGACCCGATCGCCTCCGCCGCTGCCGACTGTTCCGGTAAGCGGCGGAAGGCGCGGGAGAGAGCGGCGGGAGGGGGGGGCACCTCTCCCGCCGCCGATAACGGTGATCTCGCGGCGAATCCGCCGCGATGACCACCATTATCGGACAGCCGACCGGCACCTGAAGAGATGGATACCTCGGTTGTGGCAGCAGCTGCTGCCGTTACCGAGATATCCCTCTTCAAAAAAGGGACGTACATCGTCGTGCGCCGGTCGGAAAGTGGTTAATGACGGGAATAGTACCACTGGATTGGCGCAGGGCGAACGTGGTGCCTATATTTAAAAAGGGAACAAAGTCTTTACCATGTAACTATAGACCTGTTAGTTTAACTTCTATAGTTGGGAAGATACTGGAGAGATTAATAAAAGACCACATAGACCAGTTCTTGCTGGAAAAAATTTATAAAATATTTTAAGCAAAAGACAGCATGGGTTCATGAAAGACAGAAGTTGTCAGACAAACCTGATTTCTTTTTATGAAGAGGTAAGTAAAACCTTGGACAGAGGCGTGGCGGTGGACGTGGTATACTTGGATTTTGCAAAAGCGTTCGATACAGTTCCCCACACACGGCTCATGTGTAAGGTAAGGTCTACAGGCTTGGAAATATCGGTTTGTAAATGGATAGAAAACTGGCTTAAAGACAGAATTCAGAGAGTAGTGGTTAATGATTCTTACTCTGAATGGTCTAAGGTTATCAGTGGTGTATTCCGTGCTGGGACCCTTACTTTTTAATATCTTTATAAATGATATTGGGTCTGGGATCAAAAGTAACATTTCTGTCTTTGCAGATGACACCAAGCTATGCAGTGGAATAACGTCCTTACAAAAGGTCTCCAATTTACAAGCCGACATCAATGCTCTGTCTTATTGGGCGATGAGGTTTAATGTTGATAAATGTAAAGTTATGCACTTGGGGGCTAAGAATATGCATGCATCATACATGCTAGGGGGAGTACAACTGGGGGAATTCGTAGTGGAGAAGGATCTGGGGGTTTTGGTAGATCATAAGCTCAATAATAACATGCAATGTCAAGCTGCGGTTTCCAAAGCAAGCAAAGTCCTTTCTTGTATTAAGAGAGGTGTGGACTCCAGAGAGAGAGAGATATCATTTTGCCCCTGTTCAAATCATTAGTAAGACCTCATCTGGAATATGCAGTTCAGTTTTAGCCACCAGTTCTCAAAAAGGATATCGGGGAACTGGAGAAAGTGCAGAGAAGGGCAACCAAACTGATCCTCCAGATCTATGAGGAAAGATTAGAGAAACTGAATTTATTCACCCTTGAGAAGAGGAGAATAAGGGGCGATATGATCAACATGTACAAATATATAAGGGGTCCATATAGTGAACTTGAGTTATTGAGGTGTTGAGTTATTCACTTTACGGTCAACACAGAGGACAAGGGAGCACTCCTTACGTCTAGAGAGAAAAGAGATTTCATCTCCAAATACGGAAAGGTATTGGAGCTGGTATTGGAGCATGCTCTTTTGGGGTTTTTTGTTGCCTTCCTCTGGATCAACTGTGGGTATAATATGGGGTTTATTGGATTGTACGATATATATTTTATTTTTATTTAATATTTCTTTTTTTTATGGTTGAACTGGATGGACTTGTGTCTTTTTTCGGCCTAGCTAACTATGTAACTATGTAACTATGTAATATGCGCAAGCCACTGGGTTAATTTTGCAAAGAATATAGAAAGGCCCAATAAATCGAGGTGTGAACTTCAGAGAGGGAATACAAAGTTGAAAGGTTGCGAGATGACAGCCAGACCCTATCCCCAACCTGCTAGGAAGGTGCAGGCAGGCATCTGCGGTCAGCACGGAGTCTATACCTATCATTAGCATGTCGCAAAGCCTCCTGGACTTGTGCCCAAGTGGAACGAAGACCACGGAGATCCTCCTCTAACGCATGAATACTCTGCGGAACAAATGAGTCAGGCAACATGGAAGGTTGGTGATAATTGCATAATGTGTATCCAATTTGAGGAACTGCTGCTACCAGACACAACTGGCCAACAGGCAAAGAAAAATCCTTTGCAGCACTGAGGCGCTAATTTTCAGCGCTGCTACATTTTTTCCAATCCTCATCATATGCTTTGTAAGGGGAAGAGATTTGTTCTTATAAGAAATCATCTAATAGCTCTTCTTTATGAGAAGGATCCGCACAATCATGAAGTTCGGCAAGTCCTTGAGCTACTGGACTCTTTATTTTGTTTATACCGGATGTCCAATGGGCATCCTTGTAAAGATAACATCCAAGCAGTTATTCTGCTGTTTGACAAATTATCATCCTTTATTATGTCACTTTTTACATATTGTAGAGGTTAATGTGCCATTTCAATGATGATTTTCTTACCCTGACTGTAACTTCTAAAGTTTTGAAGGGCCCAGACTGTGGCTAATAATGCTTTCTCACAGACATAAAATGTTACGTCTACAGGTGACAGGGACTTACTTGCATATGCAATGACATACTGAGGTTCGTAAAACCAGTTTCCAGATAAAAGGGTTTACCCCCCTCTTGATATGTCAAACATGGGGCTTGGCTGAGTTTTCTTTTAAGCTCAATCATGGCTTGTTCCTAATCCTTTCCCCATGTCCATGGTAAATCCTTCTTTAGTAATGTCAACAGTGGCTTACTGATTTCCACATAATTATCAATAAACTTACGTGAATAATTCATCATACCCAAAAATGATCTCAGTTCACTGATATTGGTAGGTGTTTTTGACTTCATCACAGCCTGCACTTTCTTCTTTTGGGCAATTAGGCCTTCGGAACTAACCTCATGTTCCCAGGAAGTTAACTTTGGAGTGACACCATTGGGCTTTCTGTAATGAAACCTGCCTCCCGTAAGTGACTAAGCACATGCCTAATCTCTTCGATAAGTTTTTCAAACGAGGTGCTTTTTAACAAAATATCACATGTTAAATTTCCGCTTTTAGTTGCATCAGGCATAGGCTTGCGTAAAAACGCGGCAAATTCGTGACCTGAATTTATATAACAAAATGGCATTCTGTTCCAGGCTTACTGTTCCCTACCAAATGTAAATGGCAGTTATATTGGTCTTCATGACATACCTTAATGGTCCAATATCCATGAGCACAATCCAGTGAGGTAAAGATCTTGGAACCTTGCATTTGTACCAAGGTACCATTTGTACCATTGGTCAATATATGCATGGGTCATCGGGACATATATACCCATTTATTGAGCTCTCTGAGATCACATACACGCCATTTACCATTCTGTTTAAGGATACCAAGTATAGGTTTGTTTTCAGAACTGTGCATTGATCTTATAACGTTTCTTTCCCTGAGATTCCTTATAATTTGCGCTAGAAAATCGTAACAAGCTAGGGGAAGACGATATTGCTTGATATAAACTCTGGATCAGTCTGAATCCTGGCAATGTGTATGTCTGTTAGACCACAATCATAGGAATCTTTAGTAAACATATCCTTAAACTCAATGAGAACTTCTTTTAATTGTTGGCACTCTAATGCCGCGTACACACGGTCGGAATTCTCGTCGGAAAAAGCTCTGATGGTTTTCCCGTTGGAATTCCGATGGAATTTGGCTCAAACTGTTTTGCCTACACGCGGTCACACCGAATTCCGACGGTCAATAACACCACGCCTTAAAAAACGTTCGACTGCACTATAAAAGGGAAGTTTAATGCTTCTGAGCATGAGTCGAATTGTTTCCGAGCATGCGTCGGAATTTTGCGTGTCGGAATTGCATACACACGATCGGAAAATCCGATAGAAAGGTTTTCCGTCTGAAAAATTAAGAACAGGTTCTCAATCCAAAGTCCGTCGGAAATTCCGACAGAAAAAAGCCGATAGGCATACACGGTCGGAAAATCCGATGAAAAGCTCCCATCGGACTGTTTCAATCGGAAATTCGGACCGTGTGTACGCGGCATAAGTCATTAGAGTATACATGGGCTAAGGATATTTGCTCCATCACCATTTCCAGGGTCCTGGAAAAATTTCATGTTGACCTATTTCATAGGCTTCTTCAAGCCTGTCAGTGAGGTCATGATTTGACTTGTTAGTCTTTTCAGTATACTCACGATATTCCTCTGCTCCCTGTTTATTAAGTGTAAGATCAAAAGTAAGGGAGGATTCCTCCACCTTGCAGGTACCTTCTTTAGGATTGAAAGGATATACTGAAATAATGGTGAACAATCCTTCAAGAGAAGAATGAAATATTTGTTTAAACATCTGCTGCCCGGTGAAATACTGTTCAGGTATTAGACCAATAATTGCATTATGAAACCCAAAAGTGTAATAATCAGAATCTAAGGCCAGACCAATTATGGTGTCTTTAGACAAATAGACCTTATTTAGAGTTCCATTATTAATGATTATTTGGGTTTTGAATAAATGGATTTTTAACATGGGTGTATGATTTACTAAAATTCCCATTTGTTGCATCCTGTCTGAAAGGCATAATAATGCATCAGGATTCTTACATTTTTGGCCCTTTGGTACCTGAATAGGTAACAGAATATTATTACCTGGAGGGATGATAACATTATGTGGTACTAAGATACTTACTGCATATGGCAGTAACTGGGATGATTTGAGGGCCCAATTATGAAATGACATGGATTCCCTTTTAATCTAGGCTACAATGTGGAATTTACCAGATCCACGTGTATAGCAAAGTGATGCAATATATCGTTGCCAATGTAAATATGATATTGTGGCTCATTAATTACCAGGTGTGGCTGTTTTACCCCCAATAGAAATGGATAACATGCATTTAGCAATTATATTATGGCTGTTGGAAGTCATCATCCAGATCATGGATCCAGTGATCCTGAGGGTTTGGATACCAAATTACTTTAGACCATCAGACTGGGCAGAGGTCCGTGGATCATGGGGTCGTGGGTAAGCAGGGGTTGGAAACCCGCAATATATCCCTGTTTGGATCCAGGGACAGTAGAGACACTCATCAGAGCACCCAGGAAGACCCCAATATATCACATTTGTCCTGGGTGCCCTGGGTCTCTTGGGGGCTGGATTGGAGGTGTGCATCTAATATAGTTTCAGCTTCAATTCTAGACCAAATAAAACAGGAAATCGCCCCGGGACTTTAAATGAGGTGAATGCATTTAGCCAACAATTGTAAAATTGAGTAAATGCAGTCTCAAGCCACTGAAATGATACATACAGTAGAAAATGTCATTACACGTATCAAGGTATAAAATGTAAAGTCCACATACATAAAAAGTGCTCGCTTCATCAGGGATAGATGCGTGTGTATTACATCTGTAGGGGATATAATGAACCAAATAAGTATCAACACAGACATGGTATCATGACAATTATTCAAGAGGGTCCAAAAATGCATGGCCCAATACTCACCAAAGGCTGGATCAGACTACCAATTGCTTAATACCCAGAGGCAACAGTAATGAGTGTCCGGCTCGGGAGCAGAGAAAATTGGGACATAGTATGGACAAAAAAAGTAATATATGTTGGGATATGTTCACAATGGAGAAATATTTAAAAGATGACATAGTGCCCAGGAAATTAAGATGGGATGTACCTATAAATGATGGATTAATAGGAGAGGATGATATTCAAGAATGGTACATGTTTTATAGTAATAAGGGTAAAGAGGTCATAGAATTTCTTATAAAACGTAAGCAATGCAAAATGACAATGGTTGAGGGTCAAATTAAGGAATTTAGGCCCCTTTCACACCGAAGCGTTTTTCAGGTGCTACAGCGCTAAAAATAGTGCCTGTATAGCGCCTGAAAAAAGCGGTTCCTTTCACTCCAGTGTGAAAGCCAGAGGGCTTTCACACTGGAGCGGTGCGCTAGCAGGACGGTAAAAAAAGTCCTGCTAGCAGCATCTTTGGAGCGGTGAAGGAGCGGTGTATTCACCGCTCCTACCGATTGAAATCAATGGGACAGCGCGGCAATACCGCCGGCAAAGCAGTGCTTTGCGGGGGGGGTTTTTTAACCCTTTTTCGCAATCAGTTTTTAACCCTCATATAGTGAACAACAACCACGTTGATATGTTCAAAAAATTGGTCACTTCCGAATTAGATAAATTGCCTGGAGGAAAGGTATATGAGCAAAAGGATGTTCAGATGGGCCTAAAGTCATTAAATGACAGAAAGGATATAGTACATGGCCCACGGATAAGGGAGGGGGGGATTGTGGTGTTGTCATTGGAACAATATAAGACTGAAATGAGTAAAGTATGGAGGCGCATGCACAGAGTCTAGCAGGACAGACATGGAAAGCTAAAGCTCCACTTCACCGAGGGTTAAAGCCACTTTAACAAGGGACAAAGCAGGACAAAAAGATATCCCTCAGCACCCCCTTGTACCAGGGATCAGGCAGTTATCATTTTCAAAAAATCTCCTCACAAAAGACATACAGGGACACACCGCAGCTATAATGGTGGCGGCTCCCTCCTCATTCACTGCCTCAGTACATTCTCACAGGCAGAAAGTAACCCAGTCAATCTCTCCTGCTGACTCAGAAACCAAACTAACTCCTCCATATAATCCCTCACAAACTTCCACAGCTTCTCCAGCACTTTTACATCAGTTTGAGAAAATACTCCACAAGGCATTGAAGCAGACCTCTGAACAGATAACTAGCAGCCTCACCAAAGAGATCAGAGATCTAGGTAACCGCACTGCTGCATTGGAATTAAAAATGGATGAAATAGAACTGAACACACAAGACAATATGACTGAGATGGAGAATTTAAAAGAGGAGAATTTAATACGCCAATCTAAATGAGAGGATTATGAAAATAGGGCCAGGAGATCTAATTGGCGCATAAGAGGAATTCCAGAAACGGTGACAGATCTAAATTCTACTATTACAGCGTTATTTCAAGAGCTTCAAACATCTATCCCTATTGAATGGGAAGGAAATGCCACTCACTAAGCCTCCGAACCTTAACAGGTGCTCCCGCTCTACTGTGAACTCTTAGGTGCTGGCTCTGCACAAGTCTGTAGAAACAAAAAAGGTCCTGGACTGCCGCACTTGGTAGAAAGGCATCTTTGTTGTGAAGAGTAAAAATCCATTATGACACTCACATCAAGCAAGGAAATAACAGGGATCAATGACTAACGCGTTTCACATTGAAGGTATTATGTAGTGAATATTGTGAGAAGGTGTATAGTGAGACCCAAAGTCTCACCCCACCCACTGCAAACAAAGACATAATCACATTCAGGAGACATGACTACATCTTTTCTTTATCACCCTTTTTTCTTGCTCTATCAGCAGTTTTAATGCACTTGGGAATGTATACATATTGCAATATTTACTGCATAATATATTTTTCAAATGCATTTCTGCGATAGTCATGTCTTCTGAATGTGATTATGGCGTTGTTTGCAGCGGATGGGGTGAGACTTTGGGTCTCACTATACACCTGCTAACAATATTCATTTACTACATAATATCTTTTAAGTGTATTTCTGCCATAGTCATGTCCTCTGAATGCGTTTATGTTTTTGTTTGCAGCGGGTGGGGTGAGACTTTGGGTCTCGCTATACACCTGCTCACAATTCACATGTCGCATCTTCGAGACTAGCCTGTCTTGGTGATTCTCCTTTTGTTTGCCTTTAGACTAGATTCCCTTTAATCCTGCCCTGTTTTTGATCTTGTTTCTTGTTTTTTGTTCCTTTTTTTCTTTATTGAATAAATCCAATTAGAGGAGTCAGGGTACCGGCTATTCCTTTTTACATGTATTACCTGATATATTATCCTTCTTTTTTTATATGTTGTTCTTCGACTAAACACCATTTTCATAGTACATGATTCTGGGTGGATAAAGTAAACCTTTATTTGGCTGTTTAAAATGATACAACATATAATTGGTATTCAGAATTTTTTCTCGTTGGTAATAGTGTATTGTTGTAATTACAACACTTTTTCAAGTGAACATTTTTAATACAATATTAGAGTTTTATGACTGTGAAGGAAGGATGTTCCTGTCTTTCGTTCACTAGATATATATGTGATGTACTTGATATGGCCCCCTGGCCAATGTCCTATACTATTACACATGCTCATCATAAATACATATTTACGTTTATGTTTATGTTTTATACACTTTATAAGTATATAAACACATTTCCTGACGCACCATGGCAGCACACACATTGGGTTGTGACTCCGCCTCCACAACCTGATAGGACTGGTTAGCTATAAGATTCGAAGAGGAGTCCACCGTTGCATTCTCCTTTTTTTCCTCACCTGATAGTCGATCGTTTTGATCAAGAAGGATCGGTTAGAATATGGGACCCCCCTTACCGCTTCGCCCCACTAGGTTCAGCCTCTGCTAGCTGGAAGCCCTATCTGTACAGTCTCTAAATGAGCTAAAACAAAGGGAAGCCCCACTCTGGTGGTCTCAGGGGCTAAAAAGAACATGGAAGATGCCTGACAAACCTTAAACAGGTTTTATACGGTATGCAACGGTCATCCCGTTTTATTTTCCCTTATACTCTTATCTATTTGTTTACACTAATAACTGCTATTTCACCTCCGCATCCTGTGTCTTAAATCCCCCTTTCGGCCGCGCTGGGCCTTGTAGTGCCTCGGCCGTGTTGCCTCCTCCATCATGGTGGCCGCACAGTACTCCCTCGGCGCTCAGGAAGTGACACAAGCGCTATCCCCATATCTGCCAGCTTCCAAAATGGCGCCGAGCGTCGCGGACCGCTACGGCGCATGCGCGGCAGTGACGTCATCACCCCGGCAAATTTAAAAGGCGATCTGAGCCTTTTTGCAATGACATGCTGCAAACAAACACTCTCCACCTCGGTTTTTCTCTCCAAAACGCTGTCCTGTTGGCCCATTACCCTCAGTCTCTGGTAAGCAGTACCTTATCTCTCTGTCTCTTAAACCAGCACCTGCTGCTTACTCTGCAATGCATTTAAAAAAAAAAAAAAACACATACACCTTTCACCCTCTCAGGTATACCTTACTTTTTCCTATGGAGGCCGCTGCTCCAGCAGACCACCCGCGAACTACAAGGTAAGGGGGCAACATGACTAGGTAAGTAAGAAGAGGAGAAAAAGAGAGCATTGCCACTAACGCCATTCTTTCTCTGGCAGTTCCGGCAGATCATCGGGGTCATCGCATTCTAAAAGAAAAGAACGCTCCCCCTCAAGGCATTCACACTCCCATAGGAGTCGGTCGAGATCCTCTCACCACAGAAGCTCATCTTCTGCTCACCCACAGCACGACGGAGGACATACACGTCCTGCGCCTAACACCTGTTGGGTTTGCGGAGCGCAAGCCCTACCAGGCAAATTAGCATGCCAAGCATGTTTAGAGGAAGCAACCCGGGACAAGGAATCTGATGCAAGAGAGGCATCTAATATAATAAGGGAATCAGTGAAGGAATCAATCATGCAAGTAGCAGCCTATGAGCCGGTTGGGCCTGCTAATTCAGCCTCTACCTCCTATTCCCAGCAAGAACAGGAAGATTCCCCAGAGGAAGACGAAGTGTTACCACCCACGACCTTTGACTTTGCGTTGATAGAACCGTTCGCAAAATCGGTAAAAGACGTGATTGGATGGGAGGAGCAGGGGGAATCCCCTCCTAAGCTAAGAAAATATTTTCCAAACCTCAAGAAGGACCCAGAAACATTTCCGTTCATCGAGGAACTCGATGAACTTATAAAAGACGAATGGCAGAAACCAGACAAAAAATCAGGGTTAAACAACAGGCTAAGCAAGCTCTACCCGCTGAAAGAAACGATGGTTAGTCCCCTCATTTCGGCCCCGATAGTGGATTCCTCACTTATGCGATTAGCACGCCACGTAACCCTGCCAATAGAAGACGCAGTAACATTTAAGGACGTAATGGACCGCAACATAGATCTTGACCTTAAAAAGACCTATTCAGCGGCAGGGGGAGCCTGTAGGCCAGCGATCACTTTGGCAGCAGTAGGTAGAGCCATCTCATGTTGGGCCACCAACACAGAGAAACTGCTACTGGAGGCGGCAGATCAAGAAAAGATCATATCCGCCTTACAAGAGCTTAACCTGGCAGGGGACTTTGTAGCAGAAGCAGCGGTGGATGTAATCAGGTCCTCAGCGAGAGCAATGCTGGCCTCAGTGACCGCTCGAAGGGCACTATGGTTAAAGCCCTGGGTGGCAGACACAACCTCTAAATCCAGCTGGTGTAGGATCCCCTACGATGGTATCAACCTTTTCGGCCCCAAGCTGGACTCGGCAATTTCTAAGGTCACGGGAGGAAAATCGGGCCTTATCCCATCGGACAGGAGGCCCAAACAAAAAAACCCCCCCTTCAGACGCCATCTGCCTGAAAGGTACAGGGACGCAAGATCATACAGACCAGGCAAGGAGTTCAAGCGGAACTGGCGGGGTACACAGCCATCCTTTGTCAGATTACAGAAAGCCAAAGGCACGACCCCAGGGGATCAACCAAAGTCCTTTTGATGCCACGACCGCCCAGCCCGCAATAGTAGGAGCGAGGCTGAGGCTATTCGCTCAAATATGGACAGATCATATTCAAGACCATTGGACGATCACCACCATCCGAGAGGGCCACAGGTGGAGGTTCAAACACACTCCTCCTCAAAATTACTACAGGGTCACCAGACTTCCATCTTCAATCCAGAAACGCAAGCTTTTAGTCAAATACATCATAGAGCTTCTACAGAAGCAAGCAATCACAGAAGTCCCAAAGGAACTTTTTCCTGGTCACAAAGAAAACGGGCGACTTGAGACCAGTGCTAGACCTGAAGCGACTCAATCGATCAATACAAGTCGAATCATTCAAGATGGAGAGTCTTCAGTCCATACTACTAGCAACGGGGGTAGGCCAACAACATTTCCAGTTTCAAAGTCTCCCATTTGGGATTTCAACGGTACCCAGGACCTTCACAAAGGTATTGCTTCCAGTTATAGCACACCTGAGGGAGAAGGGACTAAGAGCCCTACACTATTTAGGCGACATTATCCTCCTGGCGGACAGTCGGGAAACGCTCTTACAACATCGAGCCGTGTTAATCTTTACACTCCAACAGTTCGGTTGGCTGATAAACTGGAAAAAGAGCAGCTTGGTACCAGCACAGAAGATGGTCTTCCTAGGCGCAGAATTAGACACCAGTTCCAACACGGTGGGTCTTCCCCAAGAGAAACTACGCCCACTTATCGGCAAAATAGAAAGACTCCTGGCGGCGGACCACCTATCTGCAAGATCATGCCTAAGCATTCTGGGGTCGATGTCCTCCACCTTCCTAATGATCCAGTGGTCCCAGTGGAACTCGAGGACATTCCAGAACTCGTTCCTGAAACAATGGAATGGACATTCGATGAATCAACGAATAGTGATCACGCAGGTAGTGAAGAATTCGGCACAGTGGTGGACCAAAATCACCAACCTGACACGTCATCGTCCTATTGTTCCCCCGCTACCAGAAGTAGTAACGACGGATGCCAGCTTCCATGGGTGGGGTGCACATTACCAACACCAGGGAGTGCAAGGCCATTGGCCCTTTCGACCGCAGGGCATAGTCTCGAATGTCCTAGAGCTCAGGGCCGCCTGGCAAGCCCCTCGAACCTTCTCACACCTCCTCACAGGGAAAAGTGTCCTACGAATGGACAATACGGTAGCAGTAAACTACGTGCAGAGACAGGGAGGTACCCGAAGCAACACTCTCATGCAGGAAATGCGACCCATACTCGAATGGGCACAAGTCCACCTATTGGATCTGAGGGCAATATACGTCCCAGCGGCACAAAATCAGCTCGCGGACGACCTAAGTCGGGTATTTGTGTCAAACAACGAATGGTCCCTCAGCAATCAGGCGTTTGCTCTGCTTACACGCAGATGGGGAACGCCAGACATAGACTTAGCAGCAACACCGGAGAACAGCAAATGTCCCCGCTTCCTAGCCAGAACAGCATACCCAACAGCAACTGGGATCGATTGCCTGCACCATCCTTGGGAATTCCAGCTAGGGTACATATTCCCTCCAGTCCCTCTAATAGCCAGATTCCTGGCCAGGTTGAGGAACTCGACGTCCACGGTAGTGGCGGTACTGCCATTCTGGCCCAGGAGGCCTTGGTTTGCGACCATCCTGCAACTCAACACCGAAGAGCCTCTTCCACTTCCACTATACCCGGACCTACTCTCGCAGGGACAATTCCTGCATCCATCCCCAGAACGCCTTCATCTAGTGGCTTGGAGGTTGAGAGGGAGAGGTTGTTGGATCAAGGGTGCTCGCTTACAGTAATATCCACATTACAGCAAGCCAGAAAAAAATCAACCAACAACGTATACAGTAAGATCTGGGAAAGATTTTCCACTTTTTCTCTCCAGCAATCCTTGGATCCAATATTTCCCTCTATCTCTCAAGTCCTAGAATTCCTGCAACTGGGACTGGAAAAGGGGCTAAGTTCTAGCACCTTAAAGGTCCAGGTCTCTGCTCTGTCTGCTATGACAGGGGTCAAATGGGCCGCAAATCCGCTAGTAATTCAATTCCAAAAAGCATGTTTGAAGATCAAACCTCCCAAAAAACCAATCTTCCCGACTTGGGATCTACCAATTGTACTAGAAGCACTCTCAAAAGAACCATTCTTTCCTCTGGGTTTAACATCTCTGTGGGACTTAACTCTAAAAGTAGCTTTCCTACTGGCAATAACGTCGGCCAGGAGGGTCTCGGAACTACAGGCCCTGCTAATCAAGGAACCACACCTGGTATTTTACCCAGACAGAGTCATCCTCAGACCATCGGAGCAGTTTGTGCCCAAGGTGGCAACGACATTCCATTTCAGGTCAGAAATCAACCTTCCAGTACTCCTTAACGGCGAAGGGAATCCCCATCCCTTAGACGTCAAGTCAGCCATCTCCTCCTACCTGGAGATCACCCACACATTTAGAAAAACGGAACGCCTCTTGGTCATACCGCACGGCACAAAGAAAGGCCAGGCAGCATCCTCAAGAACAATAGCATCTTGGCTGGTGAAGGTTATAAAAAAAAGCCTACTCCGTTCAGCATCTTCCAATACCAGAACGGTTAAGGGCCCACTCGACAAGAGCAGTAGCAACCTCCTGGGCAGCATATTGTAAGGTGTCACCAGAGACCATTTGCAGGGCAGCAACTTGGACCTCAAAGACCACCTTCATGGCTCACTACCGTATAGATCCGGCTCAGTTAACCACAGCCGAGTTTGGAAAATCAATCATCCAAACGAATTCATCCATACCTTGTACCTAAGCTAATAATTTTTTTCTTGCAAGCAGCCACCCATGTAGCGAGTTATTTCCCAATGTGTGTGCTGCCATGGTGCGTCAGGAAAACGGAAAATTGTATACTCACCTTTCCGTAATTTTCCTTTCCTGACGCACCCCATGGCAGCACACAGAACCCACCCCTCTAAGGTGATAGTTACTGAGAATGCAACGGTGGACTCCTCTTCGAATCTTATAGCTAACCAGTCCTATCAGGTTGTGGAGGCGGAGTCACAACCCAATGTGTGTGCTGCCATGGGGTGCGTCAGGAAAGGAAAATTACGGAAAGGTGAGTATACAATTTTCCGTTTTTTGTTTGTTGTTGTTTTTTTCAATTATCCCATTTATATATGTACACCGTGATGGGACATGTTTATGTATTATATCTCAGATTTAACATTTCTTGCTACTAGTGTCTGTTTCCCGTTTCACAGGGGTACTCTATCTTTGGGATTTCAAGCTCCAATTGTGCAGAAGGCGTGTTTACCTAATTGTTAAGTTCTGATTGGTGGATTTTCTAATCAACTTTCCTTCTTATATACACAGTTGGTCTTTGTTTAATTTAGCTATGAGTAAGCATCTAACGATGTGAAACGTGTTAGCCATTGATCCCTGTTTTGTCCTTGCTTGATATGACTGTCATAATGGATTTTTACTCTTCACAATAAAGATGCCTTTCTACGGAGTGCGGCAGTCCAGGACCTTTTTTGTATATATCCCTATTGAACGTTTGGAGTTAGACAGAATCCACCGAGCCCTCACAGCAAAGAAAACAGACGGCCCACCAAGAGACATAATTGTAAAATTCTATTTGCTTCCAAAGGAGCAAATTTTGAGAGCTGCCAGAGATAAAAAGGATTTAATCTTTCAAGGACACAAGTACCAGCTGTTTGCGGATTTATCCCAACTCACTATTGCCAAAAGACGCTCAATGAAACCCCAATTACTGGAACTCCAACGCCACAACATTGTGTACCAATCGGGATTCCCTTTTTCCATCAAATTCACCTTTCAAGGCAAGAGATACACTTCCAAAACAGCTGAAAAATTGCAACAAACCCTAATATATCTTCATCTGATAAATTAAACAATCAGCGCTTCCCCTAAGCGCAGAAGAGCAGCCCCATCTTCACCAACAAGCAACACATCCCAAAAAACAAAGAATAACGGAAT
Source organism: Lithobates sylvaticus (assembly GCA_028564925.1). Taxonomy (NCBI): domain Eukaryota; kingdom Metazoa; phylum Chordata; class Amphibia; order Anura; family Ranidae; genus Lithobates; species Lithobates sylvaticus. The sequence goes on from CM053037.1 coordinate 116,685,842, forward strand.
TCAGCATTCTCACAAAAGAATAACATATACCCCCACTCCATTGGATCAAGCAGATGCCATGGACTAACAAGTAACAATATTAACTCATAGAAATTTCAGTCATTTTATCTCATAAGAGATAAATATAGTCTGGTTGAACATATGAATTCTTAGAACTTTTACTTATTTTTACAACCAGTGACAATGCATGACTTGCAAATTAATCCTATGTTATTTATCCCCTAAGAGGCTATTTCAAAACTTTTCACTTTTTTGCTTTTTCTTCCAAATTTTTTATATTTTTTTCGTTTCAAAGTAGTCAGGAAAGACTAACAGCAAAATTTTACAAAGGAACTAGCTAATTAGGGGTTAGATGCAGATTGACAATCCCTTTTTATATCAGCTAGCCTCTTATAATTCTACTATTTAAATAGCCTCACTTGGTTTATACTCGACCCGAGAAAATTTAACCTTTTTTTTTTAGTATTGCCCAATATAATAGCTTGTTTATGACCACAGTTCATAGAGCTAGTAACCACCCTAGGCATACTATTGAAATATATATGAGATCAGTTCAGTTCAGAATTAATAAATTCTCATTTATTACTTCAGGTTGAACCCAATCTGCTCCCCCGAAATATATGCATCCTATTGATGCCCACACTATAGGGCTTTTTCCCTGTACGTGGATGACCTGTGCGCCCTCCATGGTCTACCTTGACAGAAAAAAAAAACTACTTTTGGGACTTTAATTAGGTCACCACACTCAACAAAAGTTGTATAAAAAATAGCAAATTTATTCAAATGTTGATAGTAATCACCTAGTTGTCCAATGACAGGGTACGCAGTGCAGCGTATACATAACAATACAAACAAGATATTCACAAACAAAAAACAAAAACACTTTACAAAAAAACAGAACTGTAATACTGGAGCTCTCGTGGAGGTAAATGACCCCCGAATACTCGACGTGTTTCCAGTTCCCTGAGTATGGGAACCTTCATCAGGAGCAGAGAGTGGTTGGATTTCTACTGTGAATATCGCTCTATAATGCAAAAAGACATATCAGGGGGGGGGGGAGAAAACATACATAAGGATATATAATAACAATAAAAGAAAGAGAAAACAGCCAAGAGGTATAATGGTTCATACAGGGTAGGACATAGTGGTAACATAGAGGAGAGATCCCCCTTGTATTCCCCTGTTAAATAATCCTATTGATGTACAGGAGAGACGTGCATATATGGCTAAATGCTTGGAAAGCTGCCTAAACCGTAGAGGGGTAGTCTGTTATAAAACAAGGGCATACATTACCACGTACCATAATGGAGCCGATAGTTCAGTATGTGATGAAATTCCAAGGAGAGAGGCCACTTACCCTCCAGGCCTGAAAGAATGCATTAGTTATAAACCCTTTTTGGAGGGCTTCATATCAGGAACCTGGGAGGGTCATGGCTAACGTAAGAGTGATATACACACATATATACATTTTTTGATGAATTTCATTTCTTGTTTGTGCCCGTTCATTACCAAAGTTCCCAGTGTATGCCTCTGCTGTTTTTTGTAATAAGCCGCCTGCCATATATATGATTATATATGAGCATGCATTCTCACTATCATTCCCCTGTTCTCTATGGTATTATTGTTTCTCTATTTGTATCTCCTTTTGATAATGGCATATCTGGCTAAAACAAATTCTTTTTTTTCTCTTCCCAGATACCCAATGACATTAAGCTTGCCTTATGCTTCATTTACACCTACTCTGCATTTAGATTATCCTTGGAGCACACAATGATGTGATTTGGTTCCTTTGGACGGAGGGACATGTGCCTTTTTCTTGTTTCAGCTCTTTTCTACGCACCCTTATATTTTATCCATTTGTGGTTAAGATTTGCCCACTTTATATATGTATGCTGTTCGTTATTTATGGGGCTATTTAGGTGGAGGCCTTATGGGCCACCCCCCTTTCTTCTCCTTCTTCCTCACATTTCCTTGCAATACTTCCTTTCCCCTCATCTGTCCGTGTGCTGGAGACATCTATGGGATGGCATCATTATTATCTCTGGGGGGCTCTGGGAGTTCTCCGCCCCTGTGGCCACTGAGCGCACCTCGTTCTCAGGTCTATTTTGACCTGCGCCCCACTCCGCGGATGGATGTAAGTCCATCTTGCATGTGGGAATGCCCTCTGCCCTCCGCATGCGTGGACGCGATTACCTTACGCGTCTGAGTGGTGTGCGCTACTGCGCATGTGCGATTACGTACACTTCCCCGGCTACGACCATCTGAGGACTGCGCATGATAGGACGCCAAAGGATGACGTCACTCATAGCGCGCCCTCGCCAGCCCTATTTAAACGCCATACATACAACCTTCTAATCAGGCAGCACATGGACACAGGGACGGTGGATACATTTCCCCCTGTCTCCCCATTTGGGACATTTCTTCATTTATAGGTAAGTTACCCCATAGCAACGCCTGTTTATGTCCTTCATGGCTATTTTTTTATTTTATATGGATAGAATTCCTATTTACTTGCACCTTACTCCCCCAGGTCCATATGATCCTCAAACGGATTTTATATCCCTACTTTCTCTGGATACTAATCCAGCTTTTTGGAACTTTGTGGCGAACCTCACTTATGGGTTCACCCAATTTCTTCCTGTGAGGTTTCTTCATAACAGGCCTCCTCTTTAAAGGAGGGCCCATTGGGGTAAGATTTTTCTTCCTCCCCACTCATCTCTCCTATTTCTGGTCTGGTGTGGTGATTCAATTCTTCTACTCTTGTTTATGGTATCCAACTTATCTTTTTCACAGACTATCTGGTGCCTTTTTACTATTTACCTATGATATATCCATAGAGGATAGATGTAGAGGGGTCTCAACCTACCCAATCTCCTCTCTATCACTCTTCAAGAGACTATAGGAGATACAAAATGTAGATATATTCCTTTCTTTTTCCCCCCTCTCTTATTTCTTCCTCCCCATTCACCTTTCATTTTCTCCCTTTATTACACGTGGAGGGATATTTTCTGTACTTATTCCATTTCTTTTATACATATAATAATAGGTCTAGTCAATTTTACTTTGTCTGATTTTTAAATCCACAGACAACGTTTGTGGATTTCCACATACTCTACCCTATGACTACTAACCTAGGACTCAATCTTGTGCTTGTTACCGCTCCTGGGAGGTACATGTCCCTCTCTCCTTGGAATTTCATCACATACTGAACTATCGGCTCCATTATGGTACGTGGTAATGTATGCCCTTGTTTTATAACAGACTACCCCTCTACGGTTTAGGCAGCTTTCCAAGCATTTAGCCATAGATGCACGTCTCTCCTGTACATCAATAGGATTATTTAACAGGGGAATACAAGGGGGATCTCTCCTCTATGTTACCACTATGTCCTACCCTGTATGAACCATTATACCTCTTGGCTGTTTTCTCTTTCTTTTATTGTTATTATATATCCTTATGTATGTTTTCTCTCCCCCCCCCCCCCCCCCCCTGATATGTCTTTTTGCATTATAGAGCGATATTCACAGTAGAAATCCAACCACTCTCTGCTCCTGATGAAGGTTCCCATACTCAGGGAACTGGAAACGCGTCGAGTATTCGGGGGTCATTTACCTCCACGAGAGCTCCAGTATTACAGTTCTGTTTTTTTGTAAAGTGTTTTTGTTTTTTGTTTGTGAATATCTTTTTTGTATTGTTATGTATACGCTGCACTGCGTACCCTGTCATTGGACAACTAGGTGATTACTATCAACATTTGAATAAATTTACTATTTTTTATACAACTTTTGTTGAGTGTGGTGACCTAATTAAAGTCCCAAAAGTAGGGTTTTTTTCGGTCTAGATCCAGGGATGAGACCACCACACAACATTTTTACCAACAGGGGAGTATGCCTTAACTTTTTTCCCCATGGTCTACCTTGTTCACCCACATATATTAAGTGGGAGCTCGACGTAGACGCTTTTTTTCCCTGATAGGGACCCTTATACCCTATCACGGGCCACTTCTGAATTTTTTTTAATTTTTGCATATTTATTTGTTTCACATAAAGCAATATATATGTTAACCTTTTTTGCTTCTGTTTTTTTCTTTCTTCACCGCTTCAGACTTTATGAGATATCTTTTTTTTCTCCCATAAGTTCACACAGGTCACTCCACTATTCCAGAATTGTATACTTCTCAGTAAGTTCACTCATTATAATCAGTTATCATGGCTCCGATAAATGTACTATCCCTGAATGTTCAGGGTTTAAATGTACCACAAAAAAGGACCAAAGCATTTCGCACCTTTCATGCACGTAAGGCTCACATCGTGTGTCTACAGGAAACCCACTTTACCAATGATTCCACTCTTAAATATATTTCCCCGTTTTACCCGCAAATTTATACAGCCTCGGCAAATTCCAAACAAAGGGGAACTTTTATCGCCTTCCACCGATCCACCCCTTTCACTTTATTATCAGAGATCAAAGACCATGAAGGACGATACATTATACTTTGGGGACATATTTTTGATACGGCAGTCACCATTGTTTCATACTATGCTCCAAACAGAAATCCCTCCTCTTTCCTCTCACATCTTCTGCAAGTGGTGCATACACACAAAATAGGAATGGTGATTATGGGCGGAGATTCTAATCAAGTTCTCCTCCCATTTCTTGATAAATCGCCCTACACACCCCACAATATCTCAACCAAATTGTCTTTCTTTCAACTCCTCTCCAAATACAATTTGGTTGACTCTTGGAGAGAAAACAATCCTACTAAAAAAAGATACACCTACTTTTCACACCCTCATCAATCCTTCATCCGCATTGATCAAATTTTCTTAACTATTGGTACGATAGCTGAGATATTAGCATCTGATATACTCCCCATTCCATGGTCAGACCACAATGCAGTAGTTACAACCATAGCTTCCACTATGCAAAATGCCCTGTACACATGGTTGGATTTTCTGACTGAAAATGTTCGATCGGATCATGTTGTCGGAAAATCCGACCATGTGTGGGCTCCATCTGACTTTTTCTGTCTGAATTTCCGACGCACAAATTTTGAGAGCTGGATCTCAAATTTTCCGACAACATGGTCCGATAGCGTCAATTCCGATCGTGTGTAGCGTAGTCCGAAGGACAAAGTGCCACACATGCTCAGATAAAATTTAGAGACAAAAGCTATTGGCTACTGGCCTCTACGCAGTCCCGTCGTACGTGTTGTACGTCACCTCGTTCGGAATGATCGGATTTTCCAACAACTTTGTCCGACCGTGTGTGGGCAACACCAGTTTTGGACAAAATCCGTCGCAAAATATCCGGCGGATTTTGTGGTCGGAATGTCCGACCGTGTGTACGGGGCATTAGGCACACGACCCTACTTGGTATCTACACCCACTACAATTTTTATTTTTAAATGATTTTTTTTCAAAAGTTTTTTTTTTTCAATAATTTTTTTTTCTAAGATGATTTTTGTTTCTAAAATGATTTTTTTTTCTAAAATGATTTATTTTTATTTTTTTTCTAAAATGATTTTTTTATTTTTTTTAAAAAAAAATATTTTCTAAAATGATTTTTTTTATATTTTTTTATTATTAATTTATTTTTTCCTCAAAAATTTTTTTTTTTTTTAAATGATTTTTTTTATTTTTAATAATTTTTTTATTATTTTTTTTTCTTCAAAAATGATTTTTTTTTTTTTTCAAAATGATTTTTTTTTCAAAATTTTTATTTATTATTATTACTTTTTATGGGGGTCATAATGTTTTGGCTGATCACGGGGGGGGGGGGGGGGTCATAATGTTTTGGCTGATAATGTTGTGGTCATAATGTAATGTTTTGGCTGATCATGTGGGAGGAGCTATAATTCCCCTCAGAGCTGTGTGGGACTAGTTATAATTCCCCTCAGAGCTGTGTGGGAGGAGCTATAATTCTCCTCAGAGCTGTGTGGGAGGAACTATAATTCCCCTCAGAGCTGTGTGGGAGGAGCTTTTTCTTCTAAAATGATTTTTTTTATTTATTTTTTTAAATAATTTTTCTAAAATGATTTTTTTTTAATAATTTTTATTTTTAAATGATTTTTTTTCCAAATATTTTTTCAACAATAATTTTTTTCTAAAATTATTTTTTTTTCTAAAATTATTTTTTTTTTCTAAAATTATTTTTTTTCTAAAATTATTTTTTTTTATTTATTTTTTCTTTAAAAAAAATTACATTTTATTATTATTATATATTGATTTTAGTTTTTTTTTTCAAAAATTATTATTTTTTTTTAAATAATTTTTTTTATTATTTTTTTCTTCAAATGATTTTTTTTTTTTCAAAAATGTTTTTTAATTTTTTTCAAAAATGATTATTTTTCAAAAAAGATTTTTTTTTTTTCAAAAAAGATTTTTTTTTTCAAAAATGATTTTTTTTTTAAAAGATTTTTTTTTCTAAATTTTTTTTTATTATTATTATTTTTTATGGGGGGTCATAATCATTTCAAAAATGATTTTATTTTTTTTTTCAAAAATTATTATTTTTTTTAAATAATTTTTTTATTATTTTTTTCAAAAATTATTTTTTTTCAAAAATGATTTTTTTTTCAAAAATGATTTTTTTTTCAAAAAATGATTTTTTTTTTCAAAAATGATTTTTTTTTCAAAGATTTTCTTTTTCTAATTTTTTTTTTTATTATTATTATTTTTATGGGGGGTCATAATGTTTTGGCTGATCACGGGGGGGGGGGGGGTGGCATAATGTTTTGGCTGATAATGTTGTGGTCATAATGTAATGTTTTGGCTGATCATGTGGGACTAGCTATAATTCCCAGGTCGTTTTTTAAGACTTTACCGGTTACCTGCATGTGATTTTCTTGGTTCATCTAAATTTTTATTTATTTTTCTAAAATGATTTTTTTTAAATAATTTTTTTATTATTAAATTTTTTTCTTCAAAAATGGACTAGCTATAATTCCCCTCAGAGCTGTGTGGGACTAGTTATAATTCCCCTCAGAGCTGTGTGGGAGGAGCTATAATTCTCCTCAGAGCTGTGTGGGAGGAACTATAATTCCCCTCAGAGCTGTGTCGGAGGAGCTTTTTTTTCTAAAATTATTTTTATTTTTTTTTTAAATAATTTTCTAAAATGATTTTTTTTAAATAATTTTTATTTTTAAATGATTTTTTTCAAAATATTTTTTCAATAATAATTTTTTTCTAAAATTATTTTTTTTTCTAAAATTATTTATTTTTATTTTTTTTTTCTAAAAAAAAATTAAATTTTTTTTAAAAAAAAAATTACATTTTTTTTTCTAAAATTATATTTTTTTTTTTTTTCTTCAAAAATTATTTTATTTTTTTTTTCAAAAATTATTTTATTTTTTTTTTCAAAAATTATTTTATTTTTTTTTTTCAAAAAATTATTTTTTTTTTTTTTCAAAAATTATTTTATTTTTTTTTAAATAATTTTTTTATTATTATTTTTTTTCAAAAATTATTATTTTTTTTCAAAAATGTTTTTTTTTTCAAAAATGATTTTTTTTCAAAAAAGATTTTTTTTTTTCCAAAAAGATTTTTTTTTTCAAAAATGATTTTTTTTTTTATTATTATTATTTTTATGGGGGGTCATAATGTTTTGGCTGATCACGGGGGGTGGCATAATGTTTTGGCTGATAATGTTGTGGTCATAATGTAATGTTTTGGCTGATCTAGCTATAATTCCCAGGTCGTTTTTTAAGGCATGTGATTTTCTTGGTTCATCTGCCATATTGGTAAGTGTATACACAGACATCTATGGGTGTTCATTGGTTGTTTGACACCAGTTTTGGACAAAATCCGTTGGAAAATATCCGGCGGATTTTGTGGTCGGAATGTATTTTTAAATGATTTTTTTCAAAATATTTTTTCAATAATAATTTTTTTTTCTAAAATTATTTTTTTTTTCTAAAATTATTTTTTTTTCTAAAATTATTTTTTTTTCTAAAATTATTTTTTTTTCTAAAATTATTTATTTTTATTTATTTTTTCTAAAAAAAAAAAAAATTTTTTTAAAAAAAAAAAATTAAATTTTTTTTCTAAAATGATATTTTTTTTGTTTTCTTCAAAAATTATTTTATTTTTTTTTCAAAATTATTTTATTTTTTTTTAAATAATTTTTTTATTATTATTTTTTTTCAAAAATTATTATTTCCTGACAGACTCCATGGCAGCCTACGTGTGGGTTAACCCCGCCTCCTCTCCAATGCTATAGGACCCCCTACCCTATAAAATTGAGCTCACCTGTACAGACTGTGTTCCTTTTTTGTCCTCCTCCAATGGACCTACATCACGGTTGTTCCTGTTGGCGTCCGGTCGGAATTTTCCAGGATTAAACATACCATTCATGCGGTGCAGCTCAGAGCCCAGTTAAGAGAGGGCGAATTGCTTTTCATGGCACTAGGATACCCCAGTGATCGAGGGGTGGTTGTCTCGGTATGCCTGCAGGTGGACGCATCAACGGCTGGCAAGGTCTGCAAACTTTCATATTTTCCTTTTCCCTCCATGGCAGCCGTCTTTGTTGTAAATGTTCCTTATTTCCTGTATGCCTCTTTGGTATGCCATGGTGATCCCTGGTATTCCCCGGTACCCCCCCCGGTACTCCCCGGTACTCCCCGGTGCTTCCTTTTCCCCTCAGGGCGCCTGGAACGCTTCTGCGTTCCAGGCTGCCGCGGTGCTTCCGGGTCGCGGCCGCTGCCGTCGTTCTGCGCATGCGCGAGGCCTCCGCGAAAGCGAGGCTTGGCTCGCGCATGCGCGGAAGGTCGGATGGTCCGGCGGTCGCGCAGGCGCCGTTCGGCTGTCCCCCACGGCGCAGGCGAGAGGTGGGGGCGGTGACGTCACTCGGGCGGGGGATCCGAAGGTCTGCCGTCTCCTGTCGGTATGGAAATTCCTGCAGACAGAGAGAGGCAGCTTTCCCCCGCCTGGTCTGCAGTTGGCCAATGGACTTGTCTCCCCTTAAAAGGGGAAAGTTATATAAAGATATATATATATATATATAATAAATAATTAAAAAAAAAATAAATAAATAAATAAAAAATTTAAATAAATAAATAAATAAATATATATAAAAAAAAAATAAATAAAAAAAAATAAAAATAATAATAAATAAATAAATAAGATAAAATATATATATATATATATATATATATATATATATATATATATATAAAATGTTTTGTCATAATTCAAATATTTTTTTTTGGAGAATTAGATATGTATATCCACATATATTTGATATGATTTTACCGTTCAACGGAAATGTTGACAGTACTACCTTTTTAATAAATATATCTGATAATATATTTGATAATTAGATAATCGTTTTGATTGGCTAGGTACATGAAATTTTTACGGGTCATCTGCAGACCGTCTGTGTTTGTGTTGACGTTCTGTCCAGAGGTTACGGACAGGTCACTGCTTCATACGGCCAGCCCTCACGCACAAGGTATGGGCAGGCGAGGGGAGGGGTTAAGGTTTGCGGTCTCAAAGGTTTGAGATTGCGCTTGATCATTCCCCCCCCCCCCCCATCTTTTTCAGCCCTTCCAGATCAGGATGAATATAGACCTTGCCAGGCCACAACATCTACAAGAGGAGATGGTGCCATTCCTCCTCCGACTAGAGGAGATGGTGCCATTCCTCCTCCGACTAGAGGAGATGTTGCCATTTCTTCCTCCGACTAGAGGAGACGTTGCCATTCCTCCTCCGACTAGAGGAGACGTTGCCATTCCTCCTCCGACTAGAGGAGACGTTGCCATTCCTCCTCCGACTAGAGGAGACGTTGCCATTCCTCCTCCGACTAGAGGAGACGTTGCCATTCCTCCTCCGAACTAGAGGAGACGTTGCCATTCCTCCTCCAACAAGGAGAGGTTCCATTCCTCCTTTAAACAGAGGAGAGGTTCCCATTCCTCCTCCAACAAGGAGATGTTTCATTCCTCCTTTAGACAGAGGAGACGTTCCCATTCCTCCTCCAGCAAGGAGATGTTTCATTCCTCCTTTAGACAGAGGAGACGTTCCCATTCCTCCTCCAACAAGGAGATGTTCCATTCCTCCTTAAGCAGAGGAGACGTTGCCATTCCTCCTCCATCTAGAGGAGACGTTGCCATTCCTCCTCCATCTAGAGGAGACGTTGCCATTCCTCCTCCATCAAGAGGAGACGTTGCCATTCCTCCTCCATCAAGAGGAGACGTTGCCATTCCTCCTCCATCAAGAGGAGACGTTGCCATTCCTCCTCCAACAAGGGGATGTTCCATTCCTCCTTAAGCAGAGGAGACGTTGCCATTCCTCCTCCATCAAGAGGAGACGTTGCCATTCCTCCTCCATCTAGAGGAGACGTTGCCATTCCTCCTCCATCTAGAGGAGACGTTGCCATTCCTCCTCCATCAAGAGGAGACGTTGCCATTCCTCCTCCATCAAGAGGAGACGTTGCCATTCCTCCTCCAACAAGGGGATGTTCCATTCCTCCTTAAGCAGAGGAGACGTTGCCATTCCTCCTCCATCAAGAGGAGACGTTGCCATTCCTCCTCCATCTAGAGGAGACGTTGCCATTCCTCCTCCATTAAGAGGAGACGTTGCATTCCTCCTCCATCTAGAGGAGACGTTGCATTCCTCCTCCATCTAGAGGAGACGTTGCCATTCCTCCTCCATCTAGAGCAGGGGTCTCCAAAGTACGGCCCGCGGGCCACATCCGGCCCGCTGGGACGTTTTTCCCGGCCCGCAGGTTGAGTCGCCGATCCGTGATCCGAACGGGCCACCCCGTTCGGATCGGCACACCCCCGCGATCCGCGGAGCGCTCCGCGGCCTCGGCCTTAGGAAAGGCCGCGGCTTCGGCCTAGCTCCGGAGCGGCGGCGGCCATCTTTGTACACCCGGCGGCCTTAGGAAAGGCCGCGGCTTCGGCCTAGCTCCGGAGCGGCGGCCATCTTGGTACACCCGGCCACTGTTTACAATGTGATCGCTCCGTCAAATTTGACGGAGCGATCACTTGTAAACATACCCTGCATTACCCAGCCAATATACTGCATTAACCCTGCATATACTCTGCATTAACCCTGCATATACTCTGCATTAACCCTGCATATACTCTGCATTAACCCTGCATATACTCTGCGATACTCTGCATTAACCCTGCATATACTCTGCATTACCCAGCCAATACTCTGCGATACTCTGCATTACCCAGCCAATACTCTGCATTACCCAGCCAATACTCTGCGATACTCTGCATTACCCAGCCAATACTCTGCGATACTCTGCATTACCCAGCCAATACTCTGCGATACTCTGCATATACTCTGCATTACCCAGCCAATACTCTGCGATACTCTGCATTACCCAGCCAATACTCTGCGATACTCTGCATTACCCAGCCAATACTCTGCGATACTCTGCATTAACCCTGCATATACTCTGCATTACCCAGCCAATACTCTGCGATACTCTGCATTAACCCTGCATATACTCTGCATTACCCAGCCAATACTCTGCGATACTCTGCATTAACCCTGCATATACTCTGCATTACCCAGCCAATACTCTGCGATACTCTGCATTAACCCTGCATATACTCTGCATTACCCAGCCAATACTCTGCGATACTCTGCATTAACCCTGCATATACTCTGCGATACCCAGCCAATACTCTGCGATACTCTGCATTAACCCTGCATATACTCTGCGATACCCAGCCAATACTCTGCGATACTCTGCATTAACCCTGCGATACCCAGCCAATACTCTGCGATACCCAGCCAATACTCTGCGATACCCAGCCAATACTACAGTGGGGAGAGGATGTGGATATTACAGTGGGGGAGATGACGTGGATATTACAGTGGGGGAGATGACGTGGATATTACAGTGGGGGAGATGACGTGGATATTACAGTGGGGGAGATGACGTGGATATTACAGTGGGGACTATATGGTGGCGGAATTTTCACAGGTTTTTGCAAATTCAATTATTTGCTGATCCGAAAAATGATCCGATCCGTGACTCCTGATCCGAGGATCGATCCGATCCGTGAGTTTTTTGATCCGTTGCACCCCTAGCCCTGATAGTATGCAGCACAGGTCCCGCAGCCCGACGGAGCATGTCCAACCCGGCGCCTCACTAGTTGTTGATAGGACCTACTGCGCCTCCCGGGTCCCGCCCCTCTGTTAGCATCAGTGTCCTTTACGGCTGTGCTTTTGGCTACAACGTGCCTGTGTAACAGCCGGGCGGGAGTCGGGAGGTGCAGCAGAACAGCGCTGAAGCCGGACACAGATGTAAGAGGGACACAGATGTGACTGTTGGAGGTGATGGGGACACAAATGTGCGGCGGGGGCTAGTTTGAGAGACACAAAAGTGAAAGGGGAGCTCTAAGGGGGACACAGTTTTGCAGGGGGCTCTAAGGGGGACACAATTGTGCTGGGGTCTCTGATTGGGGCATAAATGTGGAAGGGGGCTCTAAGGGGGACACAATTGTGCTGGGGTCTCTGATTGGGGCATAAATGTGGAAGGGGGCTCTAAGGGGGACACAATTGTGCAGGGGGCTGTGATGGGGGGCATAAATGTGGAAGGGGGGCACTAAGGGGGACATAATTGTGCAGGGGTCTCTGATGGGGACACAAATATGGAAGGGGGGCTCTGATGGGGACACAAATATGTAAGGGGGCTCTGATGGGGACACAAATATGGAAGGGGGCTCTGATGGGGACACAAATATGGAAGGGGGCTCTGATGGGGACACAAATATGGAAGGGGGCTCTGATGGGGACACAAATATGGAAGGGGGCTCTGATGGGGACACAAATATGGAAGGGGGCTCTGATGGGGACACAAACGTGTCAGGGGGCTCTGATGGGAATACAAATATGCAGGGGTTCTTATTCAGGCACAAATATTCGGGGGGGGCTCTAAGGGGGACACAAATATGCAGAGGGGGCTCTGATGAGGATACAAATGTATGGAGGCGTGTGTGTGTTGACAGTAACACAGATGCAAGACCCTGTGAACACTGGAATTTTAGCCCCAGTGCATGAGGTTACATCGTTTAGGTGCGCCATCAAGCTCTACTGCCGGCAGCCTGTCAAATTCTATTTTATTCTACTGCCGATTCATTAAAAAAAAATTTTTATTTTTTCGGCCCGCGAATATGTGAAAAATGCACAATGTGGCCCCCGAAGTGAAAAGTTTGGAGACCCCTGATCTAGAGGAGACGTTGCCATTCCTCCTCCATCTAGAGGAGACGTTGCCATTCCTCCTCCATCAAGAGGAGACGTTGCATACCTCCTCCATCTAGAGGAGACGTTGCATTCCTCCTCCATCTAGAGGAAACGTTGCCATTCCTCCTTCATCTAGAGGAGACGTTGCCATTCCTCCTCCATCTAGAGGAGATGTTGCCATTCCTCCTTTAGTCGTCGCACCCACCGCCATGACAGCGGTTCGGATTACCGAGCCTGCTGGAGATGTGGAATATGAGTCCAGGGGGGCAAGTCCTTATGTGACCAGTGTTACGCCTGGGCGGTTGGGTTTAAAATAAAAATAAAGAAAATATAAAGTGAAAGGAGACGGTTAACAAGGATGTGGAGTCTTTCGCGGAATATGTGATGCAGCAATTCCTAAGAAGTTGGGGTACATCTCACACATGGAGCCACTTCTATATCTACCTGGCTCCTTGGCTGACGTGACCCAAAGGTTTTGGGTCCTTCCCAGCCCTACGCGACATCTCCAGATTCCCAGGTCAGCAAGTTGGAAGGTGACAAATATGTCGAATGCCTTGATGTCTCTCTAGTTTCTCCATGAGTCAAAGCGGCCATGGAAGGCCCTAACAGGGTAGACCATTCCACCCCCGGCTATGCAAAGTAGTTCGTTAGGCATCTGGGGAAAAGAAACTCCTTTTTCTCCTTTTTGGCTCCTTGTGGATTTAAAGGATGAAGAGTGGAGCAAGATAGACAAGAAAAACTTCTATGTCAAGCAAAAACCTCCAGGCAGAAGAAGTGAAGCGTCTGGGTAACCTTCCCCTCATTGATGCAGCTTTGTCGCGTTTGGCAAAACAGGTCGTTCTGTCTTTAGAAGATGCTGTGTCCTGGTCAGGCTTGAGAGAAAACGATTCAAGACCTCAAGAAAAACGCATGTGTTTGCCGAGATGGCTTGTAAACCTGCTCTGGCTTTAGCAGCTATGATTAGGGCTATGGAAACCTGGACAGAGAACATAGTCTTGTACTCAGAGGAATTTCGGAAGAGTTCTACAAAAAGTTCAGCAGTTAAGGAGCTGGGGCTGGTGTCAATCCGATCCTCGGATTGGCTTGGAATAAAGGGTCCTCAGTCGAGGTGCAACGAAATTCAGGTGGCGGAGGAGTTGCTTGAATACCTCCTTTTTAATCTACAGCTCTTGGTAGAGTTCCTCTGGCCATAATAGACCTCATCAGAACGGGAAGGGGGCATCTTTACCGGTGTTTAAACATCCTCGTGTTGATGTCCCAAGACGAAGTCCAGCTGTTGGTTCACAGGGAACAGGTATTCTACACCTTCACCAACTTCGGTCTCTATTCCCTTCACGGCTGGAGGGCCTCATAGTGCCTAAAACTACTGGCTCAACGGTCTCTGCGGTCAAGTGGTCCCTGCAAAAGTTATACCCTGTCTAGTCAGGTTCTTTGCAGCAATGAATATCAAGGGGCAACAGTCAATCTACTCGCATATCATTTACGATAAGGAGCAGCCTCCTTCTGGTGGTTTCGGCGCAAAACTTGCTCAGTTGGCACTCTGTTATCCCATCTCATAGGTCATGGTCATGACCTATGCCAGCAGTACCGGTTGGGGAGCCCTCTGCACATCGGATCCTGTTCAAGGGTACGTGTCTTCTCAACCTGGGCTAGGACATCCTGGATCCTCGGGCTGCCTGGTGGGCCGTTTTAGTCCTCCCGTTCTCGGAAGGGAGAGTCAGTGTTTTTAAGAATGGATGATACAGTGGCGATCTCCTATGTGAAGAGTCATAGAGGTACCTGAAGATCCACACTATCCCGGTGGGTTGAACCCATCATGTTTTGGGCTCAGACCTTTCATGGCTCTACTTCCCCGGAGTCCGGAGCATCCAAGTGGGTCTCATGTCACACATCTGGTTAAGATATTAACGAGTGGTCTCTTCAAGTGCAAACATTCAAGTAGATTCTGTCCCTGGGAGTCGATCCCGAAGTAGATTGATTCTCTTCCCAGGGTGCGGTTCTGTACCCTTGGTCGACTCAGGTGCACTTCAAGGATGTTGTCCGTTTTCAGGAGCTCTATGAGGACAGGCACAAATTAGGTTGATGAAAGAAGATGGGCCAAGTCTGTCGAGTTCTCGTATTCTTCAGGCAGTTTGGGTAGAGATCCAAAAGCTCAGGATATTGCCAGCTTTCTTTGTTCCGGCCTAGATTTATCCCTATACATCAGCTCTTTTAGAGTCCAAGTCTCAGCCTGGTTGACTTTCTCCGGATCTTAGTGGGCTGTTCTCCCTTTTAATCAGGCAGTTGTCCTGTAGGGAGTTAAAACTCAGCCCTCAAAGAAGACCAAGATTCCCCAATTGGGGTCCTTTCCTTGTCTTCAACTTACTATCTGATCTCAGTAATACGGGGTCCTCCCCGCTGTCTGTTTCGAAACCTTATCAACTGAAGTCACTTTCCTTGTAGCCGTTACTTCGGAATAGAGGACCTTGGAGGTCGTATCCCTAAATTACGGGGAACCTCTTTTTCAGATGGTCCTTATCCTCATGCTCAGTTTAATTCCGAGAACTATTTCAAGGTTCTATAAGAACCAGGAGATCGTCCTACCTACATTTAGGTCTGGGAGTCCACTAGAAAAGTTCTTTCTCTGTACATAGACGGATTCCAGAAGGTATACCTGCAAGCTACTTCAAGCTTCAACTAGAACAACTGCGGCCTGGATCATTCAGTTCATCCATCAGCCTTTTTTAGTTTTAGAACTAGAACTCTGGAAGCATTGACGGCATGGTCTGACAGGGATATAGCGGTTTCATGGGCAGCAGCCCAGTACGCGGCTCCAGACGTGATCTGCAGAACGGCCTTATGGGCCTCTATTAGATTTTATCGTCAAGTTACTATATTGAGCCCGCTTCGCTATCTTCCGTGAACTCTGGTTATAAATCCTGTCGGTTGACGGGTTAGGTTAAAATTATTGCTGTTCAGCATACCCACCCGTGTGGATTGGCTAGTTATTTCCCACACGTAGGCTGCCATGGAGTCTGTCAGGAAAAAGGAAAATTTATTATCAAATACTTACCGTAATTTTCCTTTCCTGATGGACTCCATGGCAGACGGAGTTCCCACCCATCAGTTATTGAGTAGGCTAGTTACGGAACACAGTCTGTACAGGTGAGCTCAATTTTATAGGGTAGGGGGTCCTATAGCATTGGAGAGGAGGCGGGGTTAACCCACACGTAGGCTGCCATGGAGTCCATCAGGAAAGGAAAATTACGGTAAGTATTTGATAATAAATTTTCCTTTTTTTTTTTTCAAAAATGTTTTTTTTTTTCAAAAATGATTTTTTTTTTCAAAAAAGATTATTTTTTCCAAAAAGATTTTTTTTTCAAAAATGATTTTTTTTTTTTATTATTATTATTTTTATGGGGGGTCATAATGTTTTGGCTGATCACGGGGGGGGTGGCATAATGTTTTGGCTGATAATGTTGTGGTCATAATGTAATGTTTTGGCTGATCATGTGGGACTAGCTATAATTCCCAGGTCGTTTTTTAAGGCATGTGATTTTCTTGGTTCATCTGCCATATTGGTAAGTGTATACACAGACATCTATGGGTGTTCATTGGTTGTTTGACACCAGTTTTGGACAAAATCCGTTGGAAAATATCCGGCGGATTTTGTGGTCGGAATGTATTTTTAAATGATTTTTTTCAAAATATTTTTTCAATAATAATTTTTTTCTAAAATTATTTTTTTTTTTTCTAAAATTATTTTTTTTTCTAAAATTATTTATTTTTATTTATTTTTTCTAAAAAAAAAATAAAATTTTTAAAAAAAAAAAAATTAAATTTTTTTTCTAAAATGATATTTTTTTTGTTTTCTTCAAAAATTATTTTTTATTTTTTTTTCAAAAATTATTTTTTTTTTTTTTTAAATAATTTTTTTATTATTATTTTTTTTTCTTCAAATGATTATTTTTTTTTCTAAAATGATTTTTTTTTTTTTTTCTTCAAAAATTATTTTTTTTTTTTTCAAAAATTATTTTTTTTTTTTAAAGAATTTTTTTATTATTATTTTTTTCTTCAAATGATTATTTTTTTTTCAAAAATGATTATTTTTTTCAAAAATGATGATTTTTTTCAAAAATGATGATTTTTTTCAAAAATGATGATTTTTTTCAAAAATGATTTTTTTAAATGATTTTTTTTCAGAGCTGTGTGGGAGGAGCTATAATTCTCCTCAGAGCTGTGTGGGACTACCTATATTTCCCTTCAGAGCTGTGTGGGAGGAGCTTTTTTTTTTCAAAATATTTTTTTTCAATAATTATTTTTTTTTCAATAATTATTTTTTTTCTATAGCGCCCCTTCCCATTGAAAACAATGGGGCAGCGCTCCGAACCCGCCCGCAAAACGCCGCTGCAGCGGCGGTTTACGGGCGGTATTAACCCTTTTTCGGCCGCTTGCGGGGGTAAAACCGCCCCACTAGCAGCTGAAAGTAGATAGGTAACTTTTAATATCTTTAAATTACTAGATTGCTTTATTAGCAATTGTACATGTGACATGTGGACTTCTTCTTTAGACTTGCTCATTATACCTGTTTATCAGGGATTGGATTTTTACTGAGAGTGATACTTGTGCAGCCTGTAGTCTGATCCCTCTATGATGCAGTTCAGTAGCTGATGGATGCTAGTGCCTTCCAGTGTTGCCACAACCTTCAGGCAATGAGCAATCGTACAAATTGTACACCCCTCCCAAACAAAACAACCCTCTTCTGACTCTTCCAAAGAGGAAGATGCAGGTGAACATGACTGTACGAATCCTGCTTTGTTCAAGCAGTTAGTGATTAGGAGGACGAGGACCTCACAATTCAATAGGCACATAGTCAAGACTTTTTTACTGGTAACGGCGGCGATCAGCGATTTTTATTGTGACTGCGACATTATGGCGGACATCCTCTTTGTTTATATTATGGCGGACACATCAGACATTTTTGACTCATTTTTGGGACCATCAGTGCTATTTAAATGCACTGATTCCTGTGTAAATGACACTGGCAGTGAAGGGGTTAACCTCTAGGTGGCAGTGTAGGGGATATATGTTCCTAGAGGCGTGTTTCTAACTATGGGGGGGCGTGGCTGTGAGCTAGTGAATGCTGATCTCTGCTACAATCACAGGGAGCAGAGATCGGCGTCACTAGTTTCTAGGCAGAACGGGGAGATGCTGTTTATTTCCGCATCTCCCCGTACAGCCTTCCCGTGAAACGATCGCGGGTATCCCCACGTTGATCGAGTCCGCGGGACCCGCGACCGCACTCACGGTCCCGACCGGCGCACGCTCGACGGCATCTTAAAGGGGACGTACCTGTACGCCCTTATGCCCGTCCGTGCCATTCTGTCGACGTACATCGTCATGCGCCGGTCGGGAAGCGGTTAAGCAGTCATTCATTAAGGTGATGTTGACTAGGGATGGGCCCGGTGCTCGATGCGAACCCACGTTCGCATCGAGCACCGGGCGTTCGCTCGCTCGGCGAGCCCAGAACTATTTTGGCCGCTCGCATCACGTTCGTGTGATGCGCGCGGCCCCGCAATGCATTGCGGCCGGCGCGGCCGGCGCAGTGCATTGCTGGCTGATGATTGGCCAAGCATGCACTGTGACCCCGCATGCTTGGCCAATCACAGCCCCGGAAACTCGAAGAGCCATAATTGGCTACAGGCAGGACGCCTGTAGCCAATTACAGCTCAGGGGCTTTAGTACACGCCCCCCCCTATAAAAGGCCGCCACGCCGTCTGCGCCGGTCACATGCTGTTCCGGCGCAGATAGAGCAGGATAGATCTGTGACACTCTGCTGGATTTAGTTAGTTAGAGAGATTTACTTAGAGAGATTGAGTTAGATAGATTCATTTACAAAGATTGATTTAGAAAGAGGGGCTTGTAGTGTGTTCGTGGCAGGCAGGCAGAGCTCCTATATTTTGTTCCCAGAAGCACCTATAGGACTTGTAGTGTGTTCCTGGCAGGCAGGCAGAGCTCCTATATTTTGTTCCCAGAAGCACCTATAGGACTTGTAGTGTGTTCGTGGCAGGCAGGCAGAGCTCCTATATTTTGTTCCCAGAAGCACCTATAGGACTTGTAGTGTGTTCGTGGCAGGCAGGCAGAGCTCCTATATTTTGTTCCCAGAAGCACCTATAGGACTTGTAGTGTGTTCGTGGCAGGCAGGCAGAGCTCCTATATTTTGTTCCCAGAAGCACCTATAGGACTTGTAGTGTGTTCGTGGCAGGCAGGCAGAGCTCCTATATTTTCTTCCCAGAAGCACCTATAGGACTTGTAGTGTGTTCCTGGCAGGCAGGCAGAGCTCCTATATTTTGTTCCCAGAAGCACTTATAGGACTTGTAGTGTGTTCGTGGCAGGCAGGCAGAGCTCCTATATTTTCTTCCCAGAAGCACCTATAGGACTTGAAGTGTGTTAGTCCCATCACACAGAGATCATATATTTTGTTCCCAGAAGCACCTATAGGACTTGAAGTGTGTTAGTCCCATCACACAGAGATCATATATTTTGTTCCCAGAAGCACCTATAGGACTTGAAGTGTGTTAGTCCCATCACACAGAGATCATATATTTTCTTCCCAGAAGCACCTATAGGACTTGAAGTGTGTTAGTCCCATCACACAGACCTATATTTTCTTCCCAGAGGCACCTATAGGACTTGAAGTGTGTTAGTCCCATCACACAGAGATCATATATTTTGTTCCCAGAAGCACCTATAGGACTTGAAGTGTGTTAGTCCCATCACACAGAGATCATATATTTTGTTCCCAGAAGCACCTATAGGACTTGAAGTGTGTTAGTCCCATCACACAGACCTATATTTTCTTCCCAGAGGCACCTATAGGACTTGAAGTGTGTTAGTCCCATCACACAGAGATCATATATTTTGTTCCCAGAAGCACCTATAGGACTTGAAGTGTGTTAGTCCCATCACACAGAGATCATATATTTTGTTCCCAGAAGCACCTATAGGACTTGAAGTGTGTTAGTCCCATCACACAGAGATCATATATTTTGTTCCCAGAAGCACCTATAGGACTTGAAGTGTGTTAGTCCCATCACACAGACCTATATTTTCTTCCCAGAGGCACCTATAGGACTTGAAGTGTGTTAGTCCCATCACACAGAGATCATATATTTTGTTCCCAGAAGCACCTATAGGACTTGAAGTGTGTTAGTCCCATCACACAGACCTATATTTTCTTCCCAGAAGCACCTATAGGACTTCTAGTGTGTTAGTGGCATCACACAGAGCTCCTCTATTTTCTTCTCAGCAGCACCCACAGGACTTCTAGTGTGTTAGTGGCATCACACAGAGCTCCTCTATTTTCTTTGCAGAAGCACCCACAGGACTTCTAGTGTGTTAGTGGCATCACACAGAGCTCCTCTATTTTCTTTGCAGAAGCACCCATAGGACTTCTAGTGTGTTAGTGGCATCACACAGAGCTCCTCTATTTTCTTCTCAGCAGCACCCACAGGACTTCTAGTGTGTTAGTGGCATCACACAGAGCTCCTCTATTTTCTTTGCAGAAGCACCCACAGGACTTCTAGTGTGTTAGTGGCATCACACAGAGCTCCTCTATTTTCTTCTCAGCAGCACCCACAGGACTTCTAGTGTGTTAGTGGCATCACACAGAGCTCCTCTATTTTCTTTGCAGAAGCACCCACAGGACTTCTAGTGTGTTAGTGGCATCACACAGAGCTCCTCTATTTTCTTTGCAGAAGCACCCATAGGACTTCTAGTGTGTTAGTGGCATCACACAGAGCTCCTCTATTTTCTTCTCAGCAGCACCCACAGGACTTCTAGTGTGTTAGTGGCATCACACAGAGCTCCTCTATTTTCTTTGCAGAAGCACCCACAGGACTTCTAGTGTGTTAGTGGCATCACACAGAGCTCCTCTATTTTCTTTGCAGAAGCACCCATAGGACTTCTAGTGTGTTAGTGGCATCACACAGAGCTCCTCTATTTTCTTCTCAGCAGCACCCACAGGACTTCTAGTGTGTTAGTGGCATCACACAGAGCTCCTCTATTTTCTTTGCAGAAGCACCCACAGGACTTCTAGTGTGTTAGTGGCATCACACAGAGCTCCTCTATTTTCTTCTCAGCAGCACCCACAGGACTTCTAGTGTGTTAGTGGCATCACACAGAGCTCCTCTATTTTCTTTGCAGAAGCACCCACAGGACTTCTAGTGTGTTAGTGGCATCACACAGAGCTCCTCTATTTTCTTTGCAGAAGCACCCATAGGACTTCTAGTGTGTTAGTGGCATCACACAGAGCTCCTCTATTTTCTTCTCAGCAGCACCCACAGGACTTCTAGTGTGTTAGTGGCATCACACAGAGCTCCTCTATTTTCTTTGCAGAAGCACCCACAGGACTTCTAGTGTGTTAGTGGCATCACACAGAGCTCCTCTATTTTCTTCTCAGCAGCACCCACAGGACTTCTAGTGTGTTAGTGGCATCACACAGATCTCCTCTATTTTCTTTGCAGAAGCACCCACAGGACTTCTAGTGTGTTAGTGGCATCACACAGAGCTCCTCTATTTTCTTTGCAGAAGCACCCATAGGACTTCTAGTGTGTTAGTGGCATCACACAGAGCTCCTATATTTTCTTCTCAGCAGCACCCACAGGACTTCTAGTGTGTTAGTGGCATCACACAGAGCTCCTCTATTTTCTTTGCAGAAGCACCCATAGGACTTCTAGTGTGTTAGTGGCATCACACAGAGCTCCTATATTTTCTTCTCAGCAGCACCCACAGGACTTCTAGTGTGTTAGTGGCATCACACAGAGCTCCTCTATTTTCTTCTCAGCAGCACCCACAGGACTTCTAGTGTGTTAGTGGCATCACACAGAGCTCCTCTATTTTCTTTGCAGAAGCACCCATAGGACTTCTAGTGTGTTAGTGGCATCACACAGAGCTCCTCTATTTTCTTTGCAGAAGCACCCATAGGACTTCTAGTGTGTTAGTGGCATCACACAGAGCTCCTCTATTTTCTTTGCAGAAGCACCCATAGGACTTCTAGTGTGTTAGTGGCATCACACAGAGCTCCTATATTTTCTTCTCAGCAGCACCCACAGGACTTTTAGTGTGTTAGTGGCATCACACAGAGCTCCTCTATTTTCTTTGCAGAAGCACCCATAGGACTTCTAGTGTGTTAGTGGCATCACACAGAGCTCCTATATTTTCTTCTCAGCAGCACCCACAGGACTTCTAGTGTGTTAGTGGCATCACACAGAGCTCCTCTAGTTTCTTCTCAGCAGCACCCACAGGACTTCTAGTGTGTTAGTGGCATCACACAGAGCTCCTCTATTTTCTTTGCAGAAGCACCCACAGGACTTCTAGTGTGTTAGTGGCATCACACAGAGCTCCTCTATTTTCTTTGCAGAAGCACCCATAGGACTTCTAGTGTGTTAGTGGCATCACACAGAGCTCCTATATTTTCTTCTCAGCAGCACCCATAGGACTTCTAGTGTGTTAGTGGCATCACACAGAGCTCCTCTATTTTCTTTGCAGAAGCACCCATAGGACTTCTAGTGTGTTAGTGGCATCACACAGAGCTCCTATATATTTCTTCTCAGCAGCACCCACAGGACTACCGACTACAATGGCTGGAAGACCGCCAAGGGGAGGCAGAGCGTGCAGAGCCAAGAACACAGGGCAGGCAGGCTCTGTTTCTAGTGGACGTGGCCGTGGCCGTGGACGTGGTCGTGCATCGTCATCAGCACGTGGCCATGGGACACGCGCGTCTTTGTTTTCGGCAGCTGGACATGTGGAGCCGCATCATGCTGAAGGCTTGGTAGAATGGATGACCAAGCCCTCCTCATCCTCCTCATCCTCTCTCACCCAGGCTCAGGGTACTGGCAGAGCATCATCAGCCACCCCTTCCCTAGACCCACCATGTCCTCCTGAGGAGTCCCCCGAACTCTTTGAGCACAGTGTTGGGTACATGCTCCAGGAGGATGCCCAAGGATTCGAAGGCTCGGATGATGATACCCAGCTTGAGGAATCTGGCAGTACTGTTCCACCAGCTGCGGCTTACTGCCAGGTTTGCTCTAGTGGTGAAGAGGGAGGGGATGATGAGGTCACTGACTCCACGTGGGTGCCTGAAGGGAGAGAGGATGAGGAGGAGGACGAGGAGGAGGAGGATGCGGCGTCACATGTCCAACGAGGCAGGATGCCCCCTGGAGGCCAGGTAGAGGCCAGCACAGCAACTGTACAACACCGCAGAGCTCCGCCTGTGCAGGGCGCTGCCTCTGCACGTTATCAGAAAAGTTCTTTGGTGTGGGCCTTTTTTGAGACGAGTGCATCAGATCGCACCACTGCTATTTGCAATATTTGTCTCAAGCGTATCTCGCGTGGCCAAAACATCAGCCGCTTGGGCACCACAAGCATGACCAGACATATGGCGACCTGCCATGCAGCTCGTTGGCAGGCACACATAAAAGACCCACACCAAAGAACTAAGCGGACCTCTCCTTGCTCCTCCTCAGCTGGGATCTCCATCCCCACTACACCTTCAGTCCTCTCTGAAAGCTGCTCTGAGAGGACTGAAGGTGTAGAATTAGGTGTGTCACAACCAAGTACTTGCAGTACACCGACGTCCGATTGCAGCAGGCAAATTTCCCTGCCCCAGCTGCTGGACCGTAGAAAGAAGTACACTCCCAGCCATCCACATGCCCAGCGGTTGAATGCTAGCCTGGCTAAATTGCTAGCACTTCAACTGCTGCCTTTTCAGTTGGTAGACTCGGCCCCCTTCCGTGAGTTTGTTCAATGTGCGGTTCCTCAGTGGCAGGTTCCCAAACGCCACTTTTTCTCACGGAAGGCGATTCCGTCTCTCTACCGGCATGTGGAGGGCAATGTCCATGCCTCGCTGGACAGGGCGGTCAGCGGTAAGGTGCATATTACCGCTGACTCATGGTCCAGCAGGCATGGACAGGGACGGTACCTTTCTTTCACGGCCCATTGGGTCACTCTATTGGCAGCTGGGAGGGATGCAGGACAAGGTGCAGTAGTGTTGGAGGTTGTTCCGCCACCACGCCTCCAAAACGCTACTACTGCTACTGGTTGTGACACACCTCTCTCCTCCACCCCCTCCTCTTCTTCTTCCTCCAGTGCTCTGTCCTTGGAACCAGCGGTGCTCCGTAGGCGTACAAGGGGCTACGCAAGTACGCAGGCAAAAAGATGCCATGCCGTGCTTGCGCTGGTGTGTTTGGGGGACAGGAGCCACACTGGGCCAGAGGTTCTGGCAGCTCTGCAGGGGCAGGCCGAGAGGTGGTTGACGCCACGTCAGCTTAAGCCAGGAATGGTCGTTTCTGACAATGGCACCAACCTCCTCTCCGCCCTGCGACAGGGGCAGCTCACCCATGTGCCCTGCATGGCTCACGTCCTCAACCTGGTGGTGCAGCGGTTCTTGGGCAGGTTCCCAGGCTTACAGGATGTCCTGAGGCAGGCCAGGAAAGTCTGTGTGCATTTCCGCCGATCTTATAATGCCAGTGCTCGGCTGACTGAGCTGCAAAAGGAGCTGAACCTGCCCAAGAACCGCCTAATATGTGACATGCCCACCAGGTGGAACTCAACGTTGGCCATGCTGCAGCGACTGCACATGCAGCAGAGGGCCATCAATGAGTACCTTTGCGACTATGGCACCAGGACAGGGTCAGGGGAGCTTGGTTTTTTTTCCCCACGTCAGTGGAGCATGATCAGGGATGCATGCACTGTCCTCTCACCATTTGAGGAGGCCACGAGGATGGTGAGCAGTGACAGTGCATGCATCAGTGACACTGTCCCTCTTGTCCACCTGTTGGAGCATACGCTGCGTGGGATAATGGACAGGGCACTTGAGGCAGAACAGAGGCAGGAAGAGGAGGACTTCCTTGCCTCTCAAGGCCCCCTTTATCCGGACAGTGTTCCTTCTGTCCCACCCATCACACAGGAAGAGGATGAGGAGGAGGAGGAGGATTGTGTGAGCATGGAGGTGGAGCCTGGCACTCAGCATCAGCAGCAGCAGTCTTTTAGGGATGATGTACAGTCCCAACAAACCAGTGGACTTGTACGTGGCTGGGAGGAGGTGGCTGGCGATCATGTCATCCTCAGTGACCCAGAAGACTCCGGACCGAATGCCTCAGCTAACCTACGCTGCATGGCCTCCCTGATCCTGCAAAGCCTGCGGAAGGATCCTCGTGTTCTTCGGATCAAGGAGAGGGACCATTACTGGCTGGCCACTCTCCTTGATCCGCGGTACAAGGGTAAGGTTGCGGACCTTATCTTGCCGTCGCAGAGGGAGCAGAGGATGAGACATCTCAGGGAGGCCTTGCAGAAAGGTCTGTGCAACGCGTTCCAGAAACTGGGAGGCTACAAACTCCTGGTCCTGGGCGACGAGTTGCTGAGGCTTCGGTCAGTAGCAGAAGGAGCGGTGGGGAAGGTGGACGTCTGACCGATGCGTTCAGACAATTTTTTAGTCCGCAGCCCCAAGGTATGATCGGTTCCAGCAACCATCGCCAGCGTCTGATATACATGGTGCAGGAATACCTTGGGGCAAGGTCAGACTTGGACACCTTTCCCACCGAAAATCCTCTGGCTTACTGGGTCCTGAGGATGGATCACTGGCCAGAGCTTGCACAGTATGCAATTGAGCTACTGGCCTGTCCTGCCTCCAGCGTTCTTTCCGAACGCACATTCAGTGCTGCTGGAGGATTTGTCACCGATCATAGGGTGCGCCTGTCCACCGCCTCGGTTGATCGACTGACCTTCATCAAAATGAATCAGTCTTGGATCACCACCAGCTACCAGGCACCTGAGGCGGATATAACCGAAT
Organism: Lithobates sylvaticus; assembly: GCA_028564925.1. Taxonomy (NCBI): domain Eukaryota; kingdom Metazoa; phylum Chordata; class Amphibia; order Anura; family Ranidae; genus Lithobates; species Lithobates sylvaticus. The sequence goes on from CM053037.1 coordinate 116,711,876, forward strand.
AATTTTTAATATCACATCCCTTCAAGACTGCCTATGCTGATGCTGAGTGACTGTCCTCTTATGTTCACTGACTATCCTCTTCCTCCTCCTCAATGATCCATGCCACCACACCAGTGCCTAAGGCACAATTTTTCAGCCCCTGTTTAACAGGGGCGTGTACATACAATTTTTATAAAAAAATGCTTCGCAACACGTGTGACTGCTGTGCTCCAAGTACAGTATCTGTGAGGGGTTGCAGTGTTGTGGCACCAGCACCAGTGCCTAAGGCAAATTTTTCAGCCCCTGTTTAACAGGGGCGTGTACTTACAATTTTTTAAAAAAATGCTTCGCAACACGTGTGACTGCTGTGCTCCAAGTACAGTATCTGTGAGGGGTTGCAGTGTTGTGGCACCAGCACCAGTGCCTAAGGCAAATTTTTCAGCCCCTGTTTAACAGGGGCGTGTACTTACAATTTTTTAAAAAAATGCTTTGCAACACGTGTGACTGCTGTGCTCCAAGTACAGTATCTGTGAGGGGTTGCAGTGTTGTGGCACCAGCACCAGTGCCTAACTCAAATTTTTCAGCCCCTGTTTAACAGGGGCGTGTACTTACAATTTTTTTAAAAAAATGCTTTGCAACACGTGTGACTGCTGTGCTCCAAGTACAGTATCTGTGAGGGGTTGCAGTGTTGTGGCACCAGCACCAGTGCCTAAGGCAAATTTTTCAGCCCCTGTTTAACAGGGGCGTGTACTTACAATTTTTTTTAAAAAATGCTTTGCAACACGTGTGACTGCTGTGCTCCAAGTACAGTATCTGTGAGGGGTTGCAGTGTTGTGGCACCAGCACCAGTGCCTAAGGCACAATTTTTCAGCCCCTGTTTAACAGGGGCGTGTACTTACAATTTTTTTAAAAAATGCTTTGCAACACGTGTGACTGCTGTGCTCCAAGTACAGTATCTGTGAGGGGTTGCAGTGTTGTGGCACCAGCACCAGTGCCTAAGGCACAATTTTTCAGCCCCTGTTTAACAGGGGCGGGTAATTACAATTTTTTAAAAAAATGCTTTGCAACACGTGTGACTGCTGTGCTCCAAGTACAGTATCTGTGAGGGGTTGCAGTGTTGTGGCACCAGCACCAGTGCCTAAGGCACAATTTTTCAGGCCCTGTTTAACAGGGGCGGGTAATTACAAATCTTGATCTAATAGTTCACAGCAGGGCCCATTCCTGCGCCCACCAAGAGTAACTATGAGGGCCTACAGTCTTGTGGCAACACCGTCCACCACCACCGCCAAAGGCCCAATTTTTCTGCCCAGTTCATCAGGTGCTTGCAATTACAAATCTTGATCTAATAACACACAGCAGGGCCCATTCCTGCGCCCACCAAGAGTAACTGTGAGAGCTTACAGTCTTGTGGCAACACCGTCCACCACCACCGCCAAAGGCCCAATTTTTCTGCCCTGTTCATCAGGTGCTTGCAATTACAAATCTTGATCTAATAACTCACAGCAGGGCCCATTCTTGCGCCCACCAAGAGTAACTGTGAGAGCTTACAGTCTTGTGGCAACACCGTCCACCACCACCGCCAAAGGCCCAATTTTTCTGCCCTGTTCATCAGGTGCTTGCAATTACAAATCTTGATCTAATAACTCACAGTAGGGCCCATTCCTGCGCCCACCAAGAGTAACTGTGAGAGCTTACAGTCTTGTGGCAACACCGTCCACCACCACCACCACCCCCAATTTTTCTGCCCTGTTCAACAGGTGCATGCAATTACAAATCTTGATCTATTAACTCACAGCAGGGCCCATTCCTGTGCCCACCAGTCTTGTGGCTACACCAACATCTAATAGGGCAAATTTCTGCAGAGTATATACGCCAGGCCCCTACTTTCAAACATCCAACTTACAAACGACTCCTACTTGCAAATGGAAAGAGAAAACAGGAAGTGAGAGGAAATCTACCCCTAGGAAGGGAAATTCTATCCTGTTAGATTTAATTTGGGAAAAAGGTATCTCCTCTCTACTGATACTTTATCACCAATCCTTGTTTCAATTAAAACCCCACTTTTTCCAAAAACATTCGTCATTGGGACGGAAAGTGAGGTGACATGTTCTGAACAGATGTGCAAAGACAGCAAATGTTACAGGGGTGATAACCCCTCCCTATGTTCTCCAAAAAGCTTAAAAATAGATTTTTTTGGGATGGAGCTACACTTCATAATGTACCTGTTCAGATTCTACTTAAGAACAAACCTAAAGCCGCAAGTGGTTTTAAATGGCTTCTTTTTTTCCTTTAAAAATGTCATTTTGTGCAAGGACAGTTCTAAACACGGGAAACACATGCCACTTCACAGGCATACTTTAGACACCCCCCCAGGTACCATATTTAAAGGAAAATTTCACTTTTTTTTTTTCACTTTATGCATCATTAAAATGACTGCTCCCGAAAAAACGTTAGTTTTTAAAAGTTCTTTTTGCATTGATATACGTCCCCTGGGGCAGGACCCGGGTCCCCAAACCTGTTTTATGACATTAACATGCATATTGGCCGTAGCACTTTTGATTTCGAACGTTCGCGTCCATTATAACGTATAGGGTTCGAAAATTCACGCGAACTTTCGGTCGGTTCGAAGGTTCTGGTGCGAACCGAACCCGGGGGTGTTCGGCTCATCCCTAATGTTGACCAAGTTGTGACAATTCATTAACCACTTGCTTACTGGACACTTAAACCCCCCTCCTGCCCAGACCAATTTTTAGCTTTCAGCACTGTCACACTTTGAATGACAATTGCACGGTCATACAACACTGTACCCAAATGAACGTTTTTTCACACAAATGGAGCTTTCTTTTGGTGGTACTTAATCACCATTTGGGTTTTTATTTTTTGCTAAACAAACAAAAAAAGATGGAAATTTTTGACACAAAAAAAAACGTTTCATAGTTTGTTTTAAAATTTTGCAAACGGGTAATTTTTCTCCTTCATATTCGCTGATGAGGCTGCACTGATAGGCACTGATGGACTGCACTGATGGGCACAGATAAGGCGACACTGATAGGCACAGATAAGATGACACTGATGGGCACTGATAAGATGGCACTGATGGGCACTGTTGGGCCCTGATGGGTGGCACTGAAGGCTGACACTGATGGGTGGCACTGATGGCTGACACTGATGGGTGGCACTGATGAGTGCCACTGATGGGTGGCACTGACAGATGTCACTCATGGGCACTGATAGGTGGCACTGATGGGCACTGGTAGGTGGCACTGGTAGGTGGTATTGATAGGCAGCACTGGTAATGACAAACAGATTCATTTATAGGCAGCACTGTGGGCACTGATAGGTGGCCCTGTGGCCACTGATAGGTGGCATTGTGGGCACTGATAGGTGGCACTGTGAGGTGGCACTGAGGGCACTGGCAGGTGGCGCTGGTGGGCACTGGTGGGTGGCGCTGGTGGGCACTGGTAGGTGGCTCCATGATCAGGACCAATGTCCCTCTCGCAGCCGCTATCAGCGTGAGGAGGAAAAATAGCTGATTACCGGCTCTGTTTACATCACATGATCAGCTGTCATTGGCTGACAGCTGATCATGTGGTAAGGGATGGGGATCGACCACTTACTCTGATCTGTGATCAGGCGAGTCTCATAGACTTGCTAATCACAGAGCGCGCTGCGTCCTCACGTCCATGGACACCCTCCCGGCAATTGAAGTCCGCGATTTAGCCGTCTTTCGGCTATAGCGCAGATGGGAAGTGGTTAAGCATGGGGTAAAGACACTATAAATGAATTGTTTGTGTGGTAACAATGTGAACTGGGCACCCCAAAGGTTGTGTGAGAGGGCAAAGCAGCCATGTTGTTCAGAATTCCTAAAGACTGGTACACATGGGCCGAATATCTGCTTGTTAAAACAGAAATCCGCTGACATTCAGCATGTGTGTAAAGCAGCATGCCAGACAGAAGCCGGTGTACCAACCAGCTTTTATCCAACCGCCACGCTGGAAAAAACGGTATCTGATCAACATCCCAGGAAGACATTTTATACAATTAAAAAATTTGTAGCTGCATTCCAAACACCCATATCAGTACTTTGACAGGATAAGCATAATCTAATACAATAAATAACCCAGTTTCACTCCAATAGCCATCTATCAGCGCTACTATATGGTAAATCTCTGGGTACACCTGTCTGTGGTAACAGTGTGTATTACAGTCATTATTGTTATGGCTAATATTGTGAACAGTTGATATTTTACAATAAAAATAGCATTAAAGAGGAAGTAAAGTAAAGTAAAAAAAAAAAAAAAAAAGACACCCTGCAAGGCAAAGGCATAATGAGCTAGTATGCATAGCATACTAGCTCATTATGAAAAACTTACCTGAAAACGAAGCCCCCGAAGCCGTCCTTATCCTCGATCTTCTTCGCCGCCATCCAGGGCCGGAGTGACTTCCGGGTCTCGCCGCTCCAGCGCTATCATGCGCTGGAGCGGCGAGACGTCACTCCCGCGCATGCGCACGAGATCGGCATATAGCCGTGATCTCGGCATATTCAGTGCACCCTCAGTGCGCCTGCGCGCCGCTGTCTATGCGCATGCGCCATAGACAGCGATGCCTTTTCATCGCTAAATATCTCCTTAACCATGTAGGTTTAGGAGATATTTTTTGGACCTACAGGTAAGCCTTAATCTAGGCTTACCTGTAGGCCAAAGTCATATGGAAGGGTTTACTTCCACTTTAACTGTGTAGTTAACAAAATCTAATGACGTTCGCTCTCAGTCGGCCGGCACCTGCTGTAGATTGTGGTCCCATAAGCTGGAAAATCTTTGTGCAGGGGGAAACCCAGAGGGCCAGCGTTGCGTATCAGTGACAGCACGGTGTGAGTTTGACCAGCTATTTGTCAAAAGTTGGTCAGAGTCTGCCACAGTTTGAACTCACCTTAAAATTGGCAGAGATTTAGGAACTTAAAATAGAACTATAGCAAAACATATTTTTTTTTTTTTCATTTTATATAGAGCAGGGGAGAGTTAAAACCCCTGACATATTTTTTCCACCATCTGTGTCCCATTGCTGAAATTTCCCTTCACTTCCTGTTCCATAGCCAAAACAGGAAGTGAGAGGAAATCCCTGCAAATTAGGGGAATTTCTTGAGGCCCCCAGGTCACCAAAACTAGTGTTCCCATTAGAAGATGTCCCCTCTATTCCTTTTCTAGGGACAACCCAAAATTTGGTATTTTCTTTTACTTTCCCTGTCAATGATAATGGTAAACAGGACAAATAGAGAGGGTGAATATCCTTAAAGAGGGAGTCCTGCAGCTGCTGACTTTTAATAAATGGGCACTTACCTTTCCTGAAGTCCAACAGTGTCGGCAGCCGGTGAGGGAATCAGCAAGTGAAGCATTGCGGCTTCACTTCCCAGTTCCCTACTGCACATGCACGAGTCGCGCAGCGCAACGGGAATGGTCCACGCTGTCTCTGGGACCTGTGTGTCTCCCAGCAGACAGCGCACAGGAACAGGAAGAGGCATAGACTCCCATGGGAGTCTATGCCCAGAAGTGGGTGAAAATACCTTAGACAGGTATCTGCACCCCCCTCCCTCCTGAAAGGTGCCAAATGTGAAACCGGAGGGGGGGAGGGTTCCAAAAAGCGGAGGTTCAATTTTTGTGTGAACCTCCGCTTTAATGGGGGAACAGACAGAAATAAAAACTGACAAGCATTCTAGTCCCTCTCCGTGAAACAAGGAGGAAGGGGGGAGTAGGACTTTGAATGCAGCCGTACCTCTGGCGCAGAGGGCGGGACATCGATGCGTGGCAGGAGGGTGTCCCCCCACCCCAAAGCATCGGGGGAGGGAGGAGATCCGGCGGCGCGCATGGCAGCTCCCAGAAGGGATGAGAGCAAAGGGCTCCCGAACCAGATCAAGTGACACCCTAAATATTGCACAATGGATGACTCTCACGGGATGGGAAGTAACAATCCCATCCCATGTGAAGAATATAAATAATATCTAATATTCTTGTATCTCAAGGGCATTTCTGGATGAATAGCATTGATAGTCAGACTGACTTAAAAATAAAAGTGTGAGTTTATTGTCACACAGTTGGCATCATAAATACAATGAAAAAAAGTAAAACAGTTCAGTTCAGTGTAGGTAAAAATATATGAAATTTAATAAATAGTTACAAAGCTGTAATAAGCTTATGAACGCATGTGTGCTTCATGGCTGCTGCCTTCTGTCTCCATGCTGTCTTGTGTAACCAAAAAGAAGCAGGAAATCACGTTCTAATGCCCCATACACACGGTCGGAAATTCCGACCACAAAATCCGTCTGATTTTTTCCGACGGATTTTGTCCGACACTGGTGTTGCATACACACGGTCAGACAAAGTTGTCGGAAAATCCGATCATTGTGAACGTGGTGATGTTCGTTGCATACGACGGAACTACATAGAGGCTAGTAGCCAATAGCTTTGGTCTTGTAATTTGATCTGAGCATGCGTGGCACTTTGTCCGTCGGAATTCGCTACACACTATCGGAAAAAGTCCGATCGGACTTTGTTGTCGGAAAATTTGAGAGCAGGATCTCAAATTTTTTCCGACGGAAAAAGTCTGATGGTGCCCACACACGGTCGGATTTTCCGACAACATGGTCCGATAGGACATTTTCCGTTGGAAATTCCGACCGTGTGTACGGGGCATTAGACTTCTGGGAGAATTCAGCTGTTCTAACTCGTCAAAGTGTCTTTGTGTGAATATGTCTGTGTCATCTCTCCTAGTGGGTGTGTGTGTGTCTGTCCTTCAATATGGAAGCGTTGGCTTTATATGTTACATTTGAACATCATAACCTCCCAAAAAACGTAGAACCTTGTATGTCACACATTCATTTCTGCTAACTTCAGCAATATACTATACAAAAGGAGATACTAACTCAGAGAGTCATGTGGAGTTTGATTGACAAGCCCACATGTAACACTTTATACTTGAAGTACTGGGCTGATCATGTAAAGTCATATAACCAAACATCTACTAATATGAACACATATTACCAACTTTAACTACATACTAATATGTATTAATATGACTGGTAACTAAACTAACTTAATAGGATATAAACAAATTGGAAGGCCGGGTACCGGCCTGAAGTTATGGGAGGAGCCCGAGGGTATTTAAGCAGCCCAAAGGCCGCCGGTCTTTGTCGGTTTCCTGTGCGTGATATCTGATACGTCAGACATCTAGGACCGACTCGTTCGTGACAAGCGCTCTTGGTGCCGGCTCGTGAGCTCCGTTTTTCGTCTATCCGTCTTCTCTTGTTGCAGTCCCGTGTTCCGTGTTCGTAAGTTGTCTCGTCCCTTCGTGTCGCACTCGTGTCGTCGAGTCGCAGTTTCGTACAAAGAGTCTGGTTCGGCTGTCGCAGGTAGGGCTTCGGCTCCCATGTTTTACGTTCTCATGCACTGCTTATCATGTCACTAAACTGTGATCTGCGTAGCTCACGAGCCACGCGCTGCTTGTCTCGAAACCTAAACACTTACTCGCACGTTTTGTTGTACCCGATCGGGAGCCATCTAACGGCACGCACATTCAGGGCCGCCCGCCACAGACACTCCGACCGATGTCGCATCCGGCACTTAGGGTTCCCTTACACGAGCGGACTACACAGTCTCCGAATCGTTCAACATAACTCACGCACGGGTGCCGTTCGCACTCACACGTATCGTTCATGTTCTGCCATTATCCGAATTAGTGGCGCTAGCGAGCGTGCCGAATCGCTATCATATTCCGAAGCACTGTTGGCATTCTAGTTGTACGAATCACTTCGACCGTGTCGAAACATTTCACGAATTAGCATGACAATCATTTCATCATTTCAAACGTGGCTAACGTACCAGGCCATTCGGTCATGCTAAATCATTTCGCATCAGTTAATCAGGGCGTTCATGCCATCGCTTCGATCCTGGTCCGGTCGCATCCACGCATGCTCCGATCGGGGCGATCCAGATGCACGACTACCCGGCCTCATTTCGATACATGCGCCAAGGGCGGAATCACTTTACTGGCTGCGGGCATTCCTGATTCTTGCCCCTGTCATGGCATATCATTTCTGTCACTTTACCACGCCCGGCATGAATGCAGTCACTTCCCCGCACTAATTCGTGTCGGCGTGCCCTAGGCACGGCCTCATTTCTATACATGCGCCAAGGGCAGAATCGCATCACTGGTTGCGTACATTCCAGATTCTTGCCCCTGTCATGGTATCTCATTTCTGTCACCTTACCACGCCCGGTGTGAATGTAGTCACTTCTTCGCACTAAATTCGTGTCGGCGTGCCCTAGGCATGGCCTCATTTCTATACATGCGCCAAGGGCGGAATCGCATCACTGGTTGCGTACATTCCTGATTCTTGCCCCTGTCATGGTATCTCATTTCTGTCACCTTACCACGCCCGGCGTGAATATAGTCACCTCTTCGCACTAAATTCGTGTCGGCGTGCCCTAGGCACGGCCTCATTTCAATACATGCGCCAAGGGCGGAATCGCATCACTGGTTTACGTACATTCCTGATTCTTGCCCCTGTCATGGCATCTCATTTCTGTCACCCTACCACGCCCGGCATGAATGGAGTCACTTCTTCGCACTGAATTCATGTCGGCGTGCCCCAGGCACGGCCTCATTTCAATACATGCGCCAAGGGCAGAATCGCATCACTGGTTTACGTACATTCCTGATTCTTGCCCCTGTCATGGATCTCATTTCTGTCACCCTACCACGCCCGGCATGAATGGAGTCACTGCTTCGCACTAAATTCGTGTCGGCGTGCCCTAGGCTCGGCCTCATTTCAATACATGCGCCAGGGGCGGAGTCGCAAAGAAAAAAAAAAAAAAACTTTGATTCTTGCCCTTGTCATGTGATATCATTTCTGTGTCACCTTACCACGCCCGGTGTTAATTGGTCACCCGCTTGTACGAATTCGCGCCGGCGTGCCCTAGGCCGGCCGCATTTCAAAAAAAAAAAAAAAAAAAGGAAGGAAAAAAAAAAAAAAAAAGGGGGGAGCTTGGAGTCAGACTCGGTGGCAGCTGGATGTCACAGTTCGGCCTCAGCATACCTAGGCAGTCGGCCTAGTTTCATGGTGGCCTCATTCTGTACGTGCTCCAGAGTCCGGCCCACAGTCACCCCCATACGGTACGAACGGGCCGGGCCCTGTCACGGGAAGTTCATTCAGTAAGGCAACGTGTCAAGTCAGTCGTTCGTGTTGTCATCTGTCAGTTGATCCCACAGCGATCTCGGCAGTCGACTCAAGTCACTATCGCCTGTTGTTATCATCTGCGTTGGGTTCCGTCGCTCTGGACGGCAGCAGTTTTAGGCTCTTAAATAGGTATTTTTTCTCACACTCTCTCAGGTCAGTCGGATTCAGTAGGTCCACCTGCGCCAACTTGATCAGGGTTCCAGCAGGTAAAAAAAAAAAAAAAAAAAAAAAAAAAAGGGCACGGGGGGCTCTTGCTTTCTTGTGGCAGGTACGTATATCATAGGTGACACGTCCAAACTCATTTCTTGTCACCTTTTAGGCCCAGCCTGCAGACACGTGACCAGTCTACCAAGTTACAGGTCTTGGCAGCCGCCATGTCGTCAGTTGGCAGCGATGACCTCACCACCCCACTATCTCCGGCGTCAGCCTCCGAGGCTGGCAGTGTCCAGTCTCTTAGGGCATGGACAATCCCCAGGCTGTCCGCCGAGCTGAGACGCAGAGGGATACCCTTCTCGTCCACGGCCAGGAAGGCGGAGCTGTTCAGGCTTCTCTTCCCACCACCGGCCGCAGCAAGCCCCAGCAGCCAGCAGGCGTCTCTGGAATCGATTTCAGCCGCCGTTGCCCAGCTACACACCCTCGTGTCTTCCCTGTCTTCCTCAATCATGGAGGTCCAGGACAGGGTGTCTCGGCTAGAGGCCAGCCCGGCTGCCACGGTTCCGGACCACGCGGTGGTCCCAGCCATCAGTGCACCGACCGCAGGTAGTGAGCTTGCCACGCCTACCGTTCACCCTTCCCACCTGGTGCCACCCAGCGTAAGGAAGGACATTCTAGAGGGCAAAGACGTCAATCTGGCCTCACTCTTGATCTCGGTCCATGACTTGGCCGAGAACAAGGCCTACACCTGGGGGGATGTCTCGGTGGTGTTGAAAGCGAAGGATCCGAGGCTCAACAGGAAGCTCACGGTGCCCGAATTCACGCTCGCTTTCGGCATGTTTAGAGACGTGCTGTGCTCAGCCTCCCCCGGCAGACGGGAAGAGCTGGACCTCTACCTCCATTTGGTCGTAGACCTGGGCCACAAATACGGTGGCTCAGCGTTCTACGACTACCATCGGTCCTTCTCGGCCAAAGCCGCAGCCAGATTCACACAGTTCCATTTGCCAACGGACTGGAGCGTAGTGGACACGGAATTGTTCTGCCGCCACTTTGCAGGCCTTCGCTCCCCGCTATGTGCTGTCTGTCAGTCAGCGTCTCACACCACGGTCTGGTGTGCCAACGTAGCCTCTGTCCATCCGATAACTAGCACGGCCTCTGCCAGCACGAGCCAGGCTCAGCAGGCCCCGGTGCAAGGGCGAAAGATGGACAAATTGGGACGTCCGGTGCGGATGGTTGGGGGAGCCGCCATTTGCAACAATTTTAATTACGGCTCCTGCAATTTCAGCCAGTGCCGGCTCTTGCACGTTTGCACCCTGTGCCAGAGGGCGCACCCCAGGATCCTGTGTGAGGTCAAACAGAAGAGACCATGACTAAGCCGGGTCAATGTCCTTTGGCTCGGCGTTTACCTGACCTCACACCCCACTCCGTCACTCGCCAGCTACCTCATCCGAGGCTTCACTGAGGGGTTCCATACCGGACTCATCACCCTGCCCCACTCCACCCACGAATGTCCGAATTTACGCTCAGCAGCAACAGACGAGCCAGCGATTGATGTCCTTTTGCAGACGGAGTTGGATCGGGACTTCATGATAGGCCCGTTCTGTCAATCCCCCTTCAGCATCTGGAGGGTTAGCCCTATCGGGCTTGTGCAGGGAAAGTTTTCAAATAAAAAACGTCTGGTGTATGATCTGTCAGCGCCTCATTCTTCCGTCGTTCCCAGTCTCAACTCGCTCATCCCCTCCGAGGAGTTCTCGCTGAAGTACGCTTCGGTAGACATGGCTATCCAGGCCATTCTCAGGGCAGGGGTGGGTGCGTGGCTCTCGAAGGCGGACATATCCGACGCCTTCAAGCTGCTGCCCATCCATCCTTCCTTGTGGTGCTGGCACGGCATCAAGTGGAGGGAGCGATATTATTTCGCGACCAAATTGACCTTCGGGTCTAAAAGTAGTCCTTGGCTATTTGACAAGTTCGCCGAGACCCTGGCGTGGATCCTTCTCCATGAGGCACAGTGCCACGAGGTCATCCATTATTTGGATGACTTCCTTTTGATAGAGCCGCCCGGGGCTCCCCCAGGGGACCTTGGAAAGTTGAGGACGGTTTTCGACAATCTGAACGTCCCCATAGCGGAGCACAAGGTTGACGGCCCGGCACACAAGATCACGTTCCTGGGCGTCGACCTTGACACGTTGGCCATGCAGGCCAGCCTTCCAGCAGATAAGTTGGACCGTATCAGGACGGTTCTGCGAGAGTTCACCCGGGGGGGGGGATGTACTCAGAAGCAACTTCAGTCTCTCCTCGGGATGCTGAACTTTGCCGTGAGGATCATCCCCCAGGGCCGCTCCTTTGTGTCCCGGTTGCTGGTCTTCCTGTCCTACACGCAGGACCCAGACCAGGTCATTAGGCTGGATTCTGCAGCCAGGGCAGATCTGGCCATGTGGGAGCACTTTCTTAGTGATTGGAACGGTGTGTCCCTGTTTATCCCAGTCGTGTCCACGCAGTCACCACAGGTGGTGACCGACGCGGCGGCATCCACAGGATGCGCCGCCATTTTTGGCCATTTGTGGTTCGCCGCCCCGTGGCCTCCTCAAGCACTAGCCACACCGGGCTTTACTACTACGTCAGCCCTCTTTGAGCTCTTCCCTATTGTAGCAGCTGCCCACCTATGGGGTCACCATTGGTCTGGACAGACGGTGGCTTTCTCGACAGACAATCAAGCCACAGCCGAGATCATCAGCAAGGGCAGGTCTAAGTCCAGGCCCGTCATGTCCTTCCTCCGCAGACTGGTCCAGCTATCCCTACAGCATCAGTTCAATGTGTACTGCTCCTTCATTCCAGGGAAGTTCAACGCAGCAGCGGACGCACTCTCCCGTTTTAACTTTATTTCTTTCTTTGAACAGGTGCCAGGAGCCTGCCGTCATTCAGCCACTATCCCGGATTGGTCACAACTGACCTTGGACTAGCCCCACATCTACACTCAGCTACCGATATCATCAACGCCTCACTCGCCCGCAACACCCGTCGGGCCTACCAGACGGCCTGGAGGGCGTTTAACAAGTTCCTGCCCCAGCGGCCTCGCGAGTCTTCCAGCCTCAAGCAGGTCTTGGCGTTCATCGCCTACTGCCATTCACACCTAGCACTGTCACACAGCACGATACGCCAGTACGTGGCCGGGGTGCAGCACTATTTGTCACTTCAAGACCCCGCAAGGCCTTCGGTGTTCTCCTGCCACGCCGTGAGGGCTCTACTACGTGGAGTTCAGAAACACCAGCCGCCAGTCAGCTCAAAGCGGCTGCCTATCACGGGGGAGATCTTCAAGGGGATGTCTGACATCCTGGATAGGTCCCCTTTCGGTCTCCTCCTCAGTACCGTCCTGCAGGCTGCGATACACATGGCGTTTTACGGGTTTCTGCGGCCCAGCGAGTTCACTCGCAGCCACCCAGCCGGTCCAGTCTTGCGTAGAAATAATCTCTATCGCCACCAGGATCACTACGTCCTTCACTTGGCGACGTCCAAAACCCAACAGCGAGGTTCCGGAGTAGATATTCACCTGTACAGGACTCACAACAACTGGTGCCCAGTTGCCGTGTTGGACCGCCTGACGGCACTGCTGTCCGACTGCCCAGGGGCCAGTCCACTGCTACCTTTTCCGGTGAAAGCCCTTAACTCTTCGCAGTTCGTGGAACATGTCCGGGTCCTTCTCGGCCATCTTCAGCTGGACCCCAGCCAGTACTCCGGGCATTCGTTCCGGATCGGGGCGGCCACGACGGCCTCAAGACAGGGGGTTCCGGACCACGTAATCAAGAAACTGGGTCGGTGGAAGTCGGCCTGCTTCTCTCGCTACATTCCTAACCCACAGTTAGAGATGGCTCAGGCCTTTGCTCGACTCACTCAGTGACATTACCTCTAATAAATAATTATCCCCTACCTGAAGGTTTTGCCCCCTTATTTTGGCGTACCATACGGTAGACCAAGGCACACTTTCAGGTCTATTTCATGTTGGTGAGTTTTGTGTTGTCCCTATGTGTCATCGTTACTCATGTCGTCCGTAGGGCTCTAGACCATAAATTGGAAGGCCGGGTACCGGCCTGAAGTTATGGGAGGAGCCCGGAGGGTATTTAAGCAGCCCAAAGGCCGCCGGTCTTTGTCGGTTTCCTGTGCGTGATACCCGCCCACCCTCCCCTTTTAAAAGCCTCTTCTAAGTATTCTTACCCCAGACTGAATACTCATTCCACATTATCCCATAACTACTTCTTATCATTCTTTATCTAGGGTATGCCCCCTTATTTTGGCGTACCATACGGTAGACCAAGGCACACTTTCAGGTCTATTTCATGTTGGTGAGTTTTGTGTTGTCCCTATGTGTCATCGTTACTCATGTCGTCCGTAGGGCTCTAGACCATAAATATGTATTATTCCTCTAGCTACGTACATACGTGTCTATTTTTGCCTATGTCATTCTAATACACCAGAAACTTCCAGCAATACTCGGCTTTAGATGAAGAATCATATCAAATCAATTGAGCAAGGTCATTCACACATATTATATTTATTTTGACTAATCATAAAACCAAATATATTTTGCAAGCTTGCCATGAATATAATATAACAGCTATAAGTGCCGAATTATGAATTTGTAATAATATTCTAACACCATGGGTTTAACCTTTTGTTACATACAGTGCCTTGCAAAAGTATTCACCCCCCTTGGCATTTTTCGTGTTTTGTTGCCTCATAACCTGGAATTAACATGGATTGCTTGAGGATTTGCATCATTTAATTCACAGAACATGCCCACAACTTTGAAAATGTTTTTTTTTTTTTTTTTTTTATTGTGAAGAAAACAACAAATAGGACAAAATATCAGAAAAAGTCAATGTGCATTACTATTCAATACTTTGTAGAGCCACCTTTTGCAGCTATCACAGCTCCAAGTCACTTTTGATAAGTCTCTATGAGCTTGCCACATCTTACCACTGGGATTTTTGCCCATTCCTCCTTGTAAAACTGCTCCAGCTCCTTCAAGTTGGATGGTTTGTGCTTGTGAACGGCAATCTTTAAGTCTGACCACAGATTTTCTATTGGATTGAGGTCTGGGCTTTGACTAGGCCATTCCAACACATTTACATGTTTCCCCTTAAACCACTCAAGTGTTGCTTTAGCAGTTTGTTTGGGGTCATTGTCCTGCTGGAAGGTGAACCTCCGTCCTAGATTCAAAACACACACAGAGCTGTACAGGTTTTGCTCAAAAATATCCCTGTATTTAGCACCATCTATCTTTCCCTCATCTCTGACCAGTAGGGATGAGCCCGATGTTCGAGTCGAACGTAAGTTCCGCCTCCATGGGAGGCTCCCGCCGAATGACGCTTCTTCTCTGTGACAGTTCTTATATATCTGAGGGCGGGGCCACCCGGTGACGTAAACGGGTGACCCCGCCCCCTCTGATGCTACGGGGGCTTCCCGTTTTTCTTTTTCAGTCCGTTGGGGGTTGTGAATTTACATTGCGGGACATTTTTTTTTTTTTTTTTTTTTTAATAAAGGACTTGTCCCAAGCTGTCTCTTGTCTTTTTTACCATTTTAGACACTTTTTTTGTGAAATGGTAGGCGTACAATGTACCCCATTAACATTTTGCATGGGGGGGAGGCTGGGATCTGGGGGTCCCCTTGTAAAGGGGGCTTCCAGATTTCGATAAGCCCCCCGCCTGCATACCCCCACAACCACAGGGCAGGGGGTGGGGATGAGGCCCTTGTCCCCATCAACATGGGGACAAGGTGCTTTGGGGTCAGACCCCAAAGCACCCTCCCCATGTTGAGGGCATGTGGCCTGGTACATTTCAGAAGGGGGGGGGGGCGCTCTCTCGCCTCCCTCTTTTCCTGCGGCCTGCCAGGTTTGCCGTCTTGGATAAGGGTCTGATATGGATTTTTTAAAAATTTGACACAGGGTTCCACTTAATTTCCATATCAGACCTGAAGGGCCTGGTATGGATTTTTGGGGGACCCCTATGCAATTTTTTTTTTAATTTTGGTTTGGGGTTCCCCTTAATATTCATACCAGACCCAAATTTGTTAGTTTATTAAAAGTCAACAGCTACACTTTTTGTAGCTGCTGACTTTTAATAAACTAACAAATTTGTGGAACTCGAGACCCGACAATTCATTAAAGCCGCGATCAGCTTTAAATTACAATTTTTCCTTTAGAAATTTAATTTTGCTGTGGTACTGTGCTAAAGATGGGAAAAATGCGCCAATTTGCAGGCATACTATAGACACCTCCCAGGCATGATATTTAAAGGAATATTTAATTTTTATTGTTTCATTTTAAGCATTAAAAAAAATCACTGCTCCCGAAAAAACGTCTGTTTAAAAAAAAAAATTTTGCATTGATACATGTCCCCTGGGGCAGGACCCAGGCCCCCAAACACTTTTTATGACAATAACTTGCATGTAAGCCTTTAAAATTAGCACATTTTATTTTTCATGTTCGTGTCCCTTAGACTTTAACAGTGTTTGCGTGTTCTGCCAAATTTTGTGATTGTTCGCATGTTCTGGTGCAAACCGAACCGGGGGGTGTTCGGCTCATCCATACTGACCAGTTTCCCAGTCCTGACTGCTGAAAAACATCCTCAGAGCATGATGCTGCCACCACCATGTTTCACTGTGGGGCTGGTGTTCTTTGGGTGATGTGATGTGTTGGGTTTGCGCCAGACATAGCGTTTTCTTTGATGGCAAAAAAGTAAAATTTTATTCTCGTCAGACCAGAGCACCTTCCTCCACACATTTTGGGAGTCTCCCACATGCTTTTTCTCAAACTCAAAACGTGCCATTTTGTTTTTTGCTGAAAATAATGGCTTTCTTCTGGACACTCTGCCAAAAAGCCCAACTCTATGGAGAGTATGGCTAATTGTCGTCCTATGTACTCCAGTCTCTGCTGTGGAACTCTGAAGCTCCCCCAGGGTTACCTTAGGTCCATGGGCGTCCACAGAACTTTTTTCAGGGGGGGGCATCATTTTAGGGTCACCCATGCACCGCCCCTTTTAGAAAATGTCATTATCGCATTATCATGGTATCATTATCAACTGCATGCAGACGTTGTACAGTCCCTAGGATAAGTAATGGATAATGGCCAAAAGGCCCTCCTACCAGACCCAGGGAAACTACAACAGTGATCCCTCCAGCTGGATGATCGCTCGCTCTGGGTTCCCTGGGGGCGACTCTGGTCAGTAGTGTAGCATGTCTGTACCCCAGTAGTGGCTCAGTCTTTCTGTCTCTGGTGGTGCTGGGCAGCGTGGCTCTCTCTGGTGGCACTGGGCAGCCTGGCTCTCTCTGGTGGCGCTGGGCAGCGTGGCTCTCTCTGGTGGCGCTGGGCAGCGTGGCTCTCTCTGGTGGCGCTGGGCAGCGTGGCTCTCTCTCTGGCTTCTGCCCAGCACACTCCTTGTTCTTTGTCCTGTAGCACTCTCCCCCTCAGCTTTTTTTCCAGGCTGCAGTCTCTCAATCTCTCTTGATCGAGCTGTAGCCTCCTCTCTGTGGAAAATGGGGCCGCCAATCTTTGGGACTACATGTCCCATGATGCTCTCCCCTACTAGTCTCCTTTGATTGGCCCTCAGTTATGGCCAATAGGGAAGGAATGGAGTGGGCAGAAAGCTGTGCGGGGAACCTGGTGAGAGCCGCCGTCTCTTCTCCCTGACAAGAGAAAGGGAGGGCGAGCGGGGGAAACCTCTAACAGCCAGCAGCTCGCCTTTCTCCTGTTACAGGCCACCGAGTTCTCTGCTGGAATGAGCAGGGAAAAGAGCCGAAGTCACACTACACTGATGGGGCTTGATAGAACCTTGATGGTGTCACCCCACTGGCGGGTGGCACCCCGATACTGACGCAACTGTGCTGAATTTGAGATCCAATCCCTGATTCCAGGGGGGGCACTTGACCCCCCTTGCCCCTACCTGTGGACGCCCATGCTTAGGTCTCTGTGCTGCCTCTCTAATTAATGCCCTCCTTGCTCGGTCCGTGAGTTTTGGTGTGCAGCTGTCTCTTGGCAGGTTTGCTGTGTCATGTTCTTTCCATTTGGTTATGATAGATTTGATGGTGCTCCTAGGGATCATCAGATTTGGATATTTTTTATAACCTAACCCTGACTTGTACTTCTCAACAACTTGTTTGGAGAGTTCCTTGGTTTTCATGGCAGTGTTTGGTTAGTTGTGCCTCTTGCTTAGGTGTTGCAGCCTCTGGGGCCTTTCAAAAAGTTGTGTGTATATGTAATGACAGTTCATGTGACACTTATATTGCACACAGGTGGACATCATTTCACTAATTGTGTGACTTCTGAAGGTAAATGGTTGCACCAGAGCTTTTTATGGGCTTCATAACAAAGGGGGTGAATACATACGCACATGCCAATTATCAGTTTTTTATCAGTTTTTTTATTTCTGAAAAATAGTTGTATGTATATATTTTTCTAATTTTACTTCACCAACTTAGACTATTGTGTTCTGATCCATCACATATTCAGATTAAAAAAAACATTGAACTAAAGGCTGTAATGTAACAAAATAGGTAAAAAGCCAAGGGGGTGAATACTTTTGCAAGGCATTGTATATATATATGTGCATATACACAAACTGTATTGGATATTTATTTTGTATCATGACTACCTGTATGTACCATATTACTGACATATATAATACATTTTATTGATGTAACCTATGTGCTTCAAAGTCCCACTCCCCCTTCCTCCTTTTTTTATTTAGATAGGGATGGAGGCACCTGACCTTACCAGGTCATCACCTCACTCAAAGTCCCAATATGTTCTTCTTTTTATTACTAATCCCTCTCCACTCTATCCAAAACAAAAAAAAAAGTTTTGCCTGTAGTTATACTTTAAGCTACAAAAGACCCTTTTTGGTTTTCTGCCCAGTTTGGTATTGTTTTCCCTGCGAGTTGGACCACTTAGAATGGCCAGTTCAATTCACAGAATGCCAGGCTACTTGGAGCTTATTCACCAGATTTGATTTCATTAGAGATTTAGGCAATTCTCTTTGTCACTTTTGGCAAAATCAGAGTGAAGAAAACATCCAGATTTATTGTTGGATATACTGTAAGAGTAAGGTTTGACCTTTATGGAAGCGGTAGCAACACGCTCAACCAGTTACCATGATGTGCTGGTGGTATATGCTTTGGCTTTTGTTGTCACCATTTTCTAGCTGGCAATTGCTACAGCATCCATTTACTTTTGGCCATTTCAAGGAACATGTGGGACAACATGGGCCTCCACCTTTATGGCTTACTGTGGAGGCAAGCTTATCCGGTTACTTTTGGTGTTAAAGTTGTGTTGTGTTAAAGTATCCCACTCTTGCTTGAAGCTAGTTATTTCCCATTTGTGTGATGCCATGGAGTTAGTCAGGGAAAACAAAACATTTTTATTAAATACTTACCACAATTTTCCTTTCCTGATTAACTCCATGGCAGCATATGATCCCTGTCAGTTGTTGAGTAGTCTAATTATGAAACATGTGGGCTAGATCAGTCTCAAAATTTATGGGAGAATGGTCCTATGAGGTAGGAGTGAGGGTGGAGTCTACCCTTTTGTATGCTGCCATGCAGTTATTCAAGACAAGAAAATTGCAGTAAGTATTTGATAACAATTTTCAATTTTTTGCCATATTCATGTAAAGCTTAAAATTTTGTGTATGTGTGTATGACCAACTTAAGTTTATCACTTAATAACACAGTACAAAGTGCAATGATGAGGTACCCCAAAACCACTTAAGCTTACATTTTTTAGCTGTTTAGTGTTAGCAGACTGGTGGACGATTATGGCTGATGGGTTATAAAGGTTACATCACTTTTTTTTTTATTGCAGTTTTTTAATGTGATGATGTTGCTTGAGAATTCTAATTTGGCACTTACTATAAACAGCAGGTAACTCAAGGGACCTGTAGGCTAAATAACTTTCTGGGCTAACAGAACCCTACTAAGAATAACCAAATCTACAGCTAACAGAACATTAGTGTGATGGTCACTAGGAGGAATGTTACTCACAATTGGAAAGAATTCCCCGTACAGAAAGTTAAAAAGCTGTTGACCCAACACTGTGAGTATGGGTGGTGGCTACAAACCAATAGAAAAACATATAGTGTGTTCGAAGGTTGGTAACTATATTGCAAATCCTTCTAGGTTTTGAAGGTCCTGAGATGTTCGACAAGGGAGCAGAATCAGGGAAATAGAGCCCAGAGATATCTCTCATTAATGACGAAAGGAAATCAAAACTATGGGGGAAAACTTCTAAATTGGCATTTAAGTATTTGCACAAGTTTAAAAAATATAACCTTTCAGTGTAGATTGCTTTACAGTGCCTTGAAAAAGTATTCCTACCCCTTGAAAATGTCCAAAATTGTCATGTTACAACCAAAAACGTAAATCTATTTTGTGAGGATTTTATTTGATAGACCAACACAAAGTGACACAAAATTGTGAAGTGGAAGGAAAATTATAAATGGTTTTTCAATTTTTTTTACAAATAAATATATGAAAAGTGTGGCATGCATTTGTATTCAGCCCCCTTTACTCTGATACCCCTAACTAAAATCTAGTGGAACCAATTGCATTGAGAAGTCACCTAATTAGTTAATAGAGTCCACTTGCATGTAATTTAATCTCAATATAAATACAGCTGTTCTTTGAAGCCCTCAGAGGTTTGTTATAGAACCTTAGTGAACAAACAGTATAATGAAGGCCAAGGAACACACCAGACAGGTCAGGGATAAAGTTGTGGATAAGTTTAAAGCAGGGTTAGGTTATAAAAAAAAAACATCCCAAGCTTTGAACATCTCATGGAGCAATGTTCCATCATCCAAAAATGGAAAGAGTATGGCACAACTGAAAACCTACAAAGTTGTGGCCATCCACCTAAACTGACAAGCCAGGCAAAAAGAGCATTCATCAGAAAAGCATTCAAAAGGCCCATGGTAACTCTGGAGGAGCTGCAGAGATCCACAGCTCAGGTGGGAGAATCTGTCCACAGGACAACTATGGGTCATGCATTCCACAAATCTAGCCTTTATAGAAGAGTGGCATGGAGAAAGCCATTGTTGAAAGAAAGCAATTTGCAGTTTGTGAAAAGCAATGTGGGGGACACGGCAAACATGTGGAAGAAGGGGCTCTGGTCATATGAGACAAAAGTTTAACTTTTTGGCCTAAAAGCAAAAACGCTATGTACTGCATATTACCCTGAACACACCATTCCCACCGTGAAACATGATGGTGGCAGCATCATGATGTGGAGATGCTTTTCTTCAGCAGGGACAGGGAAACTGGTCAGAGTTAATGGGAAGATGGATGGAGCCAAATACAGGTCAATCTTAGAAGAAAACCCTTTAATGCCGTGTACACACGAGCGGAATTTCCGTCGGAAAAATCTTGGATGGTTTTTACGACGGAATTCCGCTCAAGCTTGGCTTGCATACACACGGTCACACAAAAGTTCGCTGAACTTTCGACCGTCAAGAACGCATGACGTACAACACTATGACAAGCTGAGAAAATGAAGTTCAATGCTTCCGAATATGCGTCGAATTGTGTCAGAGCATGCATGGGAATTTTGTGCGTCAGAATTGGTACAGACGATCGGAATTTCCGACCGAAAAATTGAGAACCTGCTCTCAATCTTTTTCTGGCTGGAATTCCGCCAGCAAAAGTACAATGGAGCATACACACGATCGCATTTTCCGACCAAAAGCTCTCATCTGACTTTTGCTGGTGGAATTTTCGATCGTGTGTACGCGGCATTAGAGTCTGCAAAGACTTGAGACTGGGTCTGAGGTTCACCTTCCAGCAGGACAACAACCCTAAGCATACAGCTAGAGCTACAAAGGAATGGTTTAGATCAAAGTATATTCATGTGTTAGAATGGTCCAGTCAAAGTCCAGACCTAAATCCAATTGAGAATCTGTGGCATGACTTAAAAATTGCTCTTTACAGATGTTCCCAACCAATCTGACAGAGCTCGAGCTATTTTGCAAAGAAGAATGGGCACTCTCTAGATGTGCAAAGCTGGTAGAGACATACCCAAAAAGACTTGCAGCTGTAATTGCAGCGAAAGGTGGTTCTACAAAGTATTGACTCAGGGGGGCTGAATACAAATGTACGCCACACTTTTCATAAATTTATTTGTAAAACCATTTATCATTTTCCTTCCACTTCACAAATATTTGCCACTTTGTGTTGGTCTATCATATAAAATCCCAATAAAATACAGTCACATTTTTGGTTGTAGCATGACAAAATGTGGAAAATGTTAAGGGGTATGAATACTTTTTCAAGGCACTGTAGCTATTATTATCTACAGTATGTTGCCTTCCAGAAGAAAAAAGGGTCTTTGTACCTCAATTTGAAGTAATTAGCATTTTCCCTTAACTATGGCTTTCAGCCTCCTGGGTTGTCTTGACATCCTTCTATGTTGCTGAAGAAGCAGTCTCTGAATTCCACAAGAGGAGAGCATCTGCACTTTACCCCCTCCTGTCTCTCAAGAGCTCCTAGCGGTGGTCTAGTGCTGGCCATGGATTGCCCAGCAATATGTATAGAAATTTGGAGGCTACATGCCAGGGTGGAGGCGAAGGGCACTGATTTCTTCAAATAAGGCACAGCGTCCCATTTATTTTTTTCTATACAGGAAAAATATCAATACCATACTGTGTAGTATTATATTCTATTCAATATTCAGCTTTCATTTGGTTGTAATTTTAACACAAATAATGTCCATTTAAACTATTTCTAATATAGCTTTGTAAGCAACCAGACATCAGCTTCTGATGTTCAGTGTGGATAGGCACTACAACTAGTTTACAACTCGTTGCTAAGAATTATTATTCTTTATTGCACTTTTTACTATGCTATGCAGTATACGAATGGTTCTTGAATCAGAGCCCAAAATCTTTCATAAGCAGAACTTAGTATATTAATACTGGTGTCTCTTCAACATGTCTCTCTTAGCTATGTAATATTAAATCTGAGGAATGCCGGGCCTCTTTTATCACCAGCTCTCTCTGTCTCCTCCCAAGGACTCCCAGGATCCTGACAACAGGCTGAGCAATGCAAGGGGCCCTCACTTAATTGAGTTACTTCTGTGCATGCCACCTCCAGAGTGCTGACACCAACATGGGCGGCAGGGACCACATGGATCTTATTGGCTGCCCTCTGGCGCAATAGCAGACAGCGAAATATCTTCCGGAACCCCTTTCGGAAGTGCTTAGAGACCAAAGCATATACCACTGGATTAACACAAGAATTTGCATAAGACACCAGATGTGACAGAATACGAAGGGCATATGTAAAGTTATTAAGGGGGAAGTATCCAAACCAGACACAAAGAATGACCAAGTGGTGGGGAAGCCAACAAAGGCAGAATAACACAGCAACAATGATGATCATGCGAGTCACTCTTCTCTTTGCCCTCTTGGATTCTGACATATGTTCAATAGGGTCTACAGATGTCCAAAGGTATCGTATAGTACGGGCATATGTGAGACTGAGAATCAGCACAGGAATGACATAGCTGAAGACAAAAGTACAAAGGTCCATGGTCTTGCGATGTGAGATTTGCCAAACTGGGTGGCAGACAGTTAGATTAGACAGCTGAAACTCTTGGTAGTAGCTCAGATAAGGTCCAGAAAATATCAATGACAAGCTCCAGATTAGAGTGATAGCCATCAGGGCATTCTTGGGAGTGCGCAATTCCCGGGAACGCAATGGATAACGTATTGCAAGATACCTGAAAAGACAGTAACGAATAATTCAGTGATCAATATTTACATAATTTTTCCTTCTATATAGGTAATAATATAGTCATTTTGTATTACTTTAATAGATCATCTGATGCATATATTTTCTATGCTCAATGGCCCCAGTACAGCACTGAGAAAATCTCTCAATTACCAAAACACAATATATGCCTATAATATGTTTATCTGCAATATTACAACTGGAATGTGTCTTGTTAGCATTTTCTCTGGGTTTTAAACAAAATTATCTTTAATAATTATGAATAATGCTAGGGGAGTGTAATTTTTTCGTTACTGCATGTAATAGTATTGTTCTAAAATTTTGACCACTGGTACAATGAACATTGCTCATTTACTTATGTTTCAACACAGGTTTAAACAAGTCTGGTCTCCATGTAAGGGAGGGATCCAACTGTGCTTCTGCATGACAATATTTAAGTATAAGTCCATGACCATGCCAACACATTTGATATATAAATTATATCTTTGGAGGTCACTGATTACAATTTGATGTACACAATCAATGGTTATTGACTCATATAGGAAAGCTATAATACTTTAGGGCAGGTCTCTGTTAAGACCACTACATCGGTGCCTTTCACCTTTAGCACCTTACGAGAATGCTTTCAATCCATTGAAGGGGTGCTCCAGTTCCCTGTGAAACTTAGACACCAGATTACCTGGCCTTAACAGGAGGTGCTACTCACCCCCTGTGAAGGCAAGCTAAGAAATGTAGAGTTGTTGAGTTGAGCAGCCAGGGGTTGCTGTAATGCCGCGTACACACGTGCGGACTTTTCCCGGCGGACCTAGTCCAGCGGACAATCCGCCGGACTTTCCAGCGGGGCTATGCCGGACTTTCCGAGCGTGTGGACTTGCCCACACACGCGCGGACTTGCCCACACACGCGCGGACTTGCCCACACACGCGCGGACTTCTCCGGCGGACAATCCGCCGGCCAAAGTCCGTGGGACTTATGAAACTGAACTGACTTGCCCACACACCGAGCAGTCCGTTCATTTAGAACGTAACTTCAGGTTACGTAGCTAGCGTAGGCAGTAAATGCTGCCGCGCTAGCTCCGTAACCTGGCAAGGATTTAAAGGGACTCCCTACGCCGAAAAAGGGCGTGGGGGTTCCCCCCAAATCCATGTCAGACCCTTATCTGAGCACGCAGCCTGGCCGGCCAGGAAAGGGGTGGGGACGAACGAGCGCCCCCCCCCCTCCTGAGCCGTACCAGGCCGCGTGCCCTCAACATGGGGGGTGCCCTGGGGAAAGGGTGGCCGTGCGGCCCCCCCACCCCAAAGCACCTTGTCCCCATGTTGATGAGGACAAGGGCCTCTTCCCGACAACCCTGGTTGGTTGTCGGGGTCTGCGGGCAGGGGCTTATCGGAATCTGGGAGCCCCCTTTTATAAGGGGGCCCTCAGATCCCGGCCCCCCACCCTATGTGAATGAGTATGGGGTACGATGTACCCCTACCCATTCACCTACGGTGTAAAATGTAAAGTAAAAAAACACCCACATTTTTGAAAAAATAGTTTATTGCACTGCTCCGGGGGTCTTCTTCCGTCTTGGGGGTCTTCTCGCCGGACTCCCCCGCCATTTACCAAGCTCTTTTACCGAGCGGAGAAGTCCGGCTACCTTCTTCGTCGTCGCCGCCGTCGTCTGGGGGTCTCGATCCGCCTTCGGGGGTATTCCGGGGTCTTCCGGGGGTCTCTTCTGTTTTTGCGGCGGTCGTCGTTTTCCGCGCCGCCTTCTTCTTCTTGTTCTTGTTCTTGTTCTTGTTCTTCTTCCGATGTTGACACGTCGCTCCCTCTGGCCGGAATGCCAGAGCCGCGCTGTGCTGGGACTTATATAGGGACAAGGGGACAGGGTCACATGCTCATGTCACATGGTGACCCCGCCCCCTTGTGATGTCACAGTCCCGGAGGATGCACACAGGGGGCGGGGGTCACCATGTGACATGAGCATGTGACCCTGTCCCCTTGTCCCTATATAAGTCCCAGCACAGCGCGGCTCTGGCATTCCGGCCAGAGGGAGCGACGTGTCAACATCGGAAGAAGAAGAACAAGAACAAGAAGAAGAAGGCGGCGCCGGAGGCGCGGAAAACGACGACCGCCGCAAGAACAGAAGAGACCCCCGGAAGACCCCCGAAGGCGGATCGAGACCCCCAGACGACGGCGGCGACGACGAAGAAGGTAGCCGGACTTCTCCGCTCAGTAAAAGAGCTTGGTAAATGGCGGAGGAGTCCGGCGAGAAGACCCCCAAGACGGAAGAAGACCCCCGGAGCAGTGCAATAAACTATTTTTTCAAAAGTGTGGGTGTTTTTTTTTACTTTACATTTTACACCTTAGGTGAATGGGTAGGGGTACATCGTACCCCATACTCATTCACATAGGGTGGGGGGCCGGGATCTGAGGGCCCCCTTATTAAAGGGGGCTCCCAGATTCCAATAAGCCCCCGCCCGCAGACCCCGACAACCAACGGCCAGGGTTGTCGGGAAGAGGCCCTTGTCCTCATCAACATGGGGACAAGGTGCTTTGGGGTGGGGGGGCCGCACGGCCCCCCTTTCCCCAGGGCACCCCCCATGTTGAGGGCACGCGGCCTGGTACGGCTCAGGAGGGGGGGGCGCTCATTCGTCCCCACCCCTTTCCTGGCCGGCCAGGCTGCGTGCTCGGATAAGGGTCTGACATGGATTTGGGGGGAACCCCCACGCAGTTTTTCGGCGTAGGGAGTCCCTTTAAATCCATGCCAGGTCACGGAGCTAGCGCAGCGGCATTTACTGCCTACGCTAGCTACGTAACCTGAAGTCACGTGCTAAATGAACAGACTTGCCGATGAGCGGCAAGTCCGTTCATTTTAAAAAGTCCGGCGGACTAGCCTACTAACGGCGGGATTGTCCGCCGGACTGCCAAGTCCAGCGGATAATTTTAAAACCAAACTTAAAACTTTGGTCCGCCCTCACCTGACCTGCATGCTTTGGCCAATCACAACGCACTCTGCAGCAGCCCTGTGTAGTGTCGTTGGCGTGGACAGAGAGATAGCTTGAGTTAGATTAAGCAGGCAGGTTATTCAGTCAGTGGCAGTGCATTTGAGATATATAGATACAGTATCTCACAAAAGTGAGTACAACCCTCACATTTTTGTAAATATTTTATTATATCTTTTCATCTGAAACACTGAAGAAATTACACTTTGCTACAATGTAAATTAGTGAGTGTACATGTTCTTTAACAGTGTAAATTTGCTGTCCCCTCAACATAACTCAACACACAACCATTAATGTCTAAACTGCTGGCAACAAAAGTGAGTACACTTTTGTCCAAACTGGGCCCAAAGTGTCAATATTTTGTGTGGCCACATTTATTTTCCAGCACTGCGTTAACCCTCTTGGGCATGGAGTTCACCAGAGCTTTACAGGTTGCCACTGGAGTCCTCTTCCACTCCTCCATGATGACATCACAGAGCTGGTGGATGTTAAAGACCTTGTGCTCCTCCACCTTCTGTTTGAGGATGCCCCACAGACGCTCAATAGGGTTTAGGTCTGGAGACATGCTTGGCCAGTCCATTACCTATACCCTCAGCTTTTTTTAGCAAGGCAGTGGTCTTCTTGGAGGTGTGTTTGGGGTCATTATAATGTTGGAATACTGTCCTGCGACCCAGTCTCCGAAGGGAGGGGATTATGCTCTGCTTCAATATGTCGCAGTACATGTTGGCATTCATGGTTTACTCAATGAACTGTAGCTCCCCAGTGCCGGTGTTGTATCATTATCCGTCCCCCATCACCAAGTGTCCGAGGTGTACTGCGCATGCGCAGTACACAGGACGCCCATATTCCGAAAATTGCCGAGGATGAACGGCGCCTGCGCCGTGAGTCCACTTTCAAGCCCCACCATCCCAGTGGACATAGAGTTAGAATATAAAAGTGCCGAGCGCAGCGAGGCCGTGCCCGATGCGTGGCGAGCGAAGCGAGCCCGCGAGGGGCCCTCTCAATTTGACTAACCCTATGTCCGCTTGGATGGTGGGGGCTTCTCCTCGACTCACGGCGCAGGCGCCGCTCATCTTCCGACAATTTCCGAAAATCTTCTGGATCCAGACTGCGCATGCGCTGCGCATGCGCAGTAGACTTCGGACACCTAGTGACAGCCGGACACTTGGTGATAGAACACCGGCAGCACTCATGTAGCCCCATACCATGACACTCCCACCACCATGCTTGACTGTAGACAAGTCAAACTTGTCTTTGTAGTCCTCACCTGTTTCCCGCTACACACGCTTGACACCATCTGAACCAAATAAGTTTATCTTGGTCTCATCAGACCACAGGACATGGCTGTCTTTAGCAAACTTTCTTGTGCATCATCTTTAGAAGAGGTTTCCTTCTGGGACAACAGCCATACAGACCAATTTGATGCAGTATGCGGCATATAGTCTGAGCACTGACAGGCTGCTGCCTCAACCTCTGCAGCAATGCTGGCAGCCCTCATAGGTCTATTTCCCAAAGACAACCTCTGGATATGGCCTGTTGTAAATGGAACCTGTCCTATTAAACCGCTGTATGGTCTTGGCCACCGTGCTGCAGCTCAGTTTCAGGGTCTTGACAATCTTCTTATAGCGTAGACCATCTTTATGTAGAACAACCATTCTTTTTTTCAGATCCTCAGAAAGTTCTTTGCCATGAGGTGCCATGTTGTGCCATGTTGAACTTCCAGTGACCAGTAAATTTAACACGCCTGCTCCCCATTCACACCTGAGATCTTGTAACACTAATGAGTCATATGACACTGGGAGGGAAAATGGCTAATTGAACGCAATTTGGAAATTTTCACTTAGGGGTGTACTCAAAAGCTATTTTGAGGGGACAGCAAATTTACACTGTTATACAAGCTGTACACTCACTACTTTACATTATAGCAATGTGTCATTTCTTCAGTGTTGTCACATGAAAAGATAAAGATAAAATATTTACAAAAATATGTAAGGGATGAACTTTTGTGAGATACTGTATATACAGTATACTCTGCATTTAGCATAGACTATATGTATATTCAGTCAGTGCAGGCAGTGTATCTATATACAGTGGTGTGAAAAAGTGTTTGCCCCCTTCCTCATTTCCTGTTCCTTTGCATGTTTGTCACACTTAAGTGTTTCGGAAAATCAAACCAATTTAAACAATAGTCAAGGACAACACAAGTAAACACAAAATGCAATTTGTAAATGAAGGTGTTTATTATTAAAGGTGAAAAAAAATCCAAACCATCATGGCCCTGTGTGAAAAAGTTATTGCCCCCTAAACCTAATAACTGGTTGGGCCACCCTTAGCAGCAACAACTGCAACCAAGCGTTTGCGATAACGTGCAATGAGGCTTTTACAGCGTCCTGGAGGAATTTTGGCCCACTCATCTTTGCAGAATTGTCCTAATTCAGTTACATTAGAGGGTTTTCGAGCATGAACGGCCTTTTTAAGGTCATACCACAACATCTCAATAGGATTCAGGTCAGGACTTTGGCTAGGCCACTCCAAAGTCTTCATTTTGTTTTTCTTCAGCCATTCGGTGGTGGACTTGCTGGTGTGTTTAGGATCATTGTCCTGCTGTAGAACCCAAGTTAGTTTCAGCTTGAGTACACGAACAGATGGTCGGACATTCTCCTTCAGGATCTCTTGGTAGACAGCAGAATTCATAGTTCCTTTTATCACGCCAAGTCTTCCAGGTCCTGAAGCAGCAAAACAGCCCCAGACCATCACACTACCACCACCATATTTTACTGTTGGTATAATGTTCTTTTTCTGAAATGCAGTGTTCCTTCTACGCCAGATATACTTGGACACACACCTTCCAAAGAGTTCCACGTTTGTCTCATCGGTCCACAGAATGTTGTCCCAAAAGTCTTGGGGATCATCAAGATGTGTTGTGGAGAAATTGAGACGAGCTTTGATGTTCTTTTTGCTCAGCAGTGGTTTTCTCCTTGATGGTGGAGGCATGAACGCTGACCTTAACTGAGGCAAGTGAGGCCTGCAGTTCCTTGGACGTTGTTGTGGGGTCTTTTGTGACCTCTTGGATGAGTCGTCGCTGCGCTCTTGGGGTAATTTTGGGCGGCCGGCCACTCCTGGGAAGGTTCACCACTGTTCCATGTCTTCGCCATTTGTGGATAATGGCTCTCACTGTGGTTCGCTGGATTCCCAAAGCTTTGGAAATGGCTTTATAACCCTTTCCAGACTGATAGATCTCAATTACTTTCTTTCTCAATTGTTCCTGAATTTCTTTGGGTCTCGGCATGATGTGTAGCTTTTAAGGATCTTCTGGTGGACCTTACTGTGTCAAGCAGCTCCTATTTAAGTGATGCCTTGATTGTGAACAGGTGTGGCAATAATCAGGCCTGGGTGTGGCTAGAGAAATTGAACTCAGGTGTGGACAACCACAGTTATAGTATGTTTTAACAAGGGGGGCAATCACTTTTTCACACAGGGCCATGATGGTTTGGATTTTTTTTCACCTTTAATAATAAACACCTTCATTTACAAATTGCATTTTGTGTTTACTTGTGTTGTCCTTGACTATTGTTTAAATTGGTTTGATGTTCCGAAACACTTAAGTGTGACAAACATGCAAAGGAACAGGAAATGAGGAAGGGGGCAAACACTTTTTCACACCACTGTATATATATATATATATATATATATATATATATATATATATATATATATATATATATATATATATATATATATATATATATATATATATATACATATACACATACACACACACACACACACACACACACACTCTGCATTCAGTGTAGCCTATATCTACAGTGCATTCGGTGATGTGACCAAGGCGAAGGCAGAGATCATCTGGACTGGACGGCTTAAAGCGGAGCTCCACCTGATTTTATTACATTACCCCAAGACAATTAACACAATGTCCTAATTTAAAAACTGCACTTTTTTTTTCTTTCACTGTACCTTAGTTTTGGAGATCATTTCCTGTATGGTGTGTCTGCGGATATGGGCGGGTTCAGTGCGGCTATCTCGTCATTTCCTTTTAGCCGCACTGGCTCCTGGGAGCTTGTGTCATTGTTCCCAGGAGTCAGTGCGGCAGCCTGGCGCGAGTTATCGCGGTGATTTCAATCTATGTTGCCATGACAACGGGGCGGGACTTCTGACGACGACGCCCGTTGTGATGGCAACCTAAGCTGTTGACGGCGCTCTGATCTAACGTTACTGCGCATGCGCGAGATCGGCCGATGCATGCTGGAAGATCAGCGTCACAGTATCCCGGAAGAGAATGCCTGTGGGCTTCACATGCCCACAGGCAAGATGAAAACTGTCTATCTTTGGATTTTAAAGTATATTTTTAATGATAAAACAGACATCCTAAAGAATGAAAAACAGAACAAGTGAGTTAAAAATTGTATTCACAAATTCTTTGTCATTGTCCCCAAAAAAAAAAAAAAAACGTTGTAGGCAGTGGAGCTCCACTTTAAGTAGGCAGGACTCACGAGCAGGATATCATCAACAGCTGAGTAACTGTGGAGAGATAGGAGCTGGCAATTAGCCGACAGCTGAGTGGCCAGCTCAGATAAGGAAGGACTGAGCCCAGCCCTGACACCATTAGACTCTGATGTAGTCTCTAATGGGGCTTGGAGGGGACGCTTTCTAAAATACTCTTTAATAGACACAGAGAGGGCCTTTGTTAGAGAGAGACCCCCTCCAGGTCCCATTAGAGTTGCCTGCTTCACTTCCTGTATTTTGTTTACTGTTGAATGTGAAGAGATTGTGGGAGGATCCCAGGGAAACGAAAACTATCTCTGTGTTTGAGTGCATTTATACACTTAAGTTTTTCAATTAGATTGGGTAAAAAAAGAGTGTGTGTGTGTGTATGTATATGTATATATATATATATTAATATATATATATATATATATATATATATATATATATATATATATATATATTTTTTTTGTTTTTGTTTATTTGACTCATAAAACTGTATTTTATTTGCTTTTATTCACTTGCAAAATGTAGGGGCGGGGCCTGACGGGGGCACTTGCTATATTTGGTCCGGGGGCCCTGAGTGTTGTCAGTCCGCCCCTGCTTACATATTTTCAGCCTGCTCCGGTCCGGTCACATGATCTCCTGTGTCAGTCAGCAGGGGAGAGAAGGGACCACTGACAACGGCTGCACCATGGGAGCCTATGGGTGACATCATCACTCCTGGCCTACTCAGCCATTGTCGAGTGCTCTCTCCATTCCCCTGCAGCTTCCACTGGTTGATACAGGGGATCATGTGACTGGATCAAAACTGGCTGCAAATACACTATATTACCAAAAGTATTGGGACACCTGTCGTGAACTTACACGCACATGAACTTTAATGACATCCCAATCTTAGTCCGTAGGGTTCAATATTGAGTTGGCCACCCTTTGTAGCTATAACAGCTTCAACTCTTTTGGGAACGCTGTCCACAAGGTTTAGGAGTGTGTCTATGGGAATGTTTGACCATTCTTCAAGAAGCACATTTATAAGGTCAGGCACTGATGGTGGATAAGAAAGCCTGGCTCACAATCTCCGCTTTAATTCATCCCAAAAGTGTTCTATCGGGTTGAGGTCAGGACTCAAGTTCCTCCACCCCAAACTTGCTCATCCATGTCTTTATGGACCTTGCTTTGTGCACTGGTCCAAATCATTTGGTAGAGGGGGGGATTATGGTGTGGGGTTGTTTTTCAGAGGTTGGGCTTGGCCTCTTAGTTCCCATGAAGGAAACTCTTAAGGCTTCAGCATACCAAGGCATTTTGGACAATTTCATGCTTCAAACTTTGTGGGAACAGTTTGGGGGTGGTCCCTTCCTGTTCCAACATGACTCAACCCGATAGAATACCTTTGGGATGAATTAGAGCAGAGACTTTGAGCTAGGCCTTCTCATCCAACATCGGTGCCTGACCTCACAAATGCGCTTTTGGAAGAAAGGTCAAACATTCCCATAGACACTCTCCTAAACCTTGTGGACAGCCTTCCCAGAAAAGTTGAATCTGTTATAGCTGCAAAGGGTGGGCCAACTCAGTATTGAACCCTACGGACTAAAGTCTTTTACACATGGTCAGATTATTGGACGAATTTTCGGCAGTTTTTTGTTTGATGCTAGTCTCAAATCGAAAGTGAAGAGGGTACTCACCATCAGAAAAATTTCTGACGACAGAATTCAGTGTTGGAACGCGACGTAATGTGTTGAATTGTCTTACTCTTCAGATTTTTTTTGTCAGAAAACTACACTAATGAAAAGAAAAATTGGACATTGTGGTCACATCAGCCAAAAATTTTCAAGCCTGCACATCCAGTTTTTGTCTGCCGAAAATTAGTAATCGGCTGTCAAAAGCAGCATACTAACGATCAGAAAATTAGCAGATGGTTCATCAGACAAAGTTTATCTTCAGATTTTCTGACCATGTGCACAGGCCTGGGATGCTATTAAAGTTCATGTGTGTAAAGGCAGGTGTCCCAAAACTTTTGGTAATATAGTGTAGGCAACAGTGATGGCACTAACGGCGTTAAAGTAAACGGCGTTACGTAACGCCGTTACTTTAGAGGGTAACGAGTAATCTAACTGATTACTCTTCCCCTCGCGGTAACGCCGTTCCCATTACTGGGGCGGCGTTACCGCAATTACCCGCCGCGGTCGCGGAGCCGTCCGCGGCCTCGGCCTTAGGAAAGGCCGCGGCTTCGGCCTAGCTCCGGAGCGGCGGCCATCTTGGTACACCCGATGGCCGCAGCTCCGGCCTAGCTCCGGAGCGGCGGCCATCTTGGTGCACCCGTCGGCCGTTTACAATGTGATTGCTCCGTCAAATGACGGAGCGATCACTTTGTAAACAAACCGGCGTCAAGATGACGCTGGTCTCCCCTCTGTGTACAGATCTGTACAGTGGAGGGGAGAGATCGGATGGCAGCAGCCATCCCTCCAGTCCATACCCTGCCACTACTCTGCAACACCCTGCCAATACTGCGCAATACTCTGCAACACCCTGCCAATACTGCGCAATACTCTGCAACACCCTGCCAATACTGCGCAATACTCTGCAACACCCTGCCAATACTGCGCAATACTCTGCAACACCCTGCCAATACTGCGCAATACTCTGCAACACCCTGCCAATACTGCGCAATACTCTGCAACACCCTGCCAATACTGCGCAATACTCTGCAACACCCTGCCAATACTGCGCAATACTCTGCAACACCCTGCCAATACTGCGCAATACTCTGCAACACCCTGCCAATACTGCGCAATACTCTGCAACACCCTGCCAATACTGCGCAATACTCTGCAACACTCTGCCAATACTGCGCAATACTCTGCAACACTCTGCCAATACTGCAATACTCTGCAACACCCTGCCATACCCTGCAACACCCCGCCATACCCTGCAACACCCCGCCATACCCCGCACCACCCCGCCACACCCGGCCATACCCCGCCACACCCGGCCATACCCCGCCACACCCCGCCACACTCTGCAATACGCGGTAATACCCAACCATGCTCGGCGATACCCAACCATGCTCGGCGATACCCAGCCATACTCGGCGATACCCATCCGTACCCAGCTATACTCAGACAATATTACATTTGGGGAGATGACGTGGATCTTACAGTGGGGGAGATTATGGATATTACAGTGGGGGCTTTATGGTGGTGGAATTTTCAAAGGTTTTTGCAAATTCAATTATTATTTGCTGATCCGAAAAATTATCCAATCCGTGACTCTGCAACGATCCGATCCGTGAGTTTGGGGGGGCAGATGTACAGAGGGGGAACAGATATATGTGTGTGTGGGGGGGGGACAGACGTGTAGTGGGGTACAGAGGGGGAACAGATATATGTGTTGGGGGGGAAATAGACGTGCAGGGGGGAACGTGCCCCTTGCTTACAGTAATACTAGACCCGCCCCTAAGAATATTAAAAAAAAAAAAGTCAGTTACTTTGCTGAGTAACTAATTACTTTTCCAATGTAGTAACTGAGTTACTAACTCAATTACTTTTTTGGGAGAAGTAATTTGTAATGTAACTAATTACTTTTTTAAAGTAAGATGACCAACACTGGTAGGCAAGCATACAGTATACATATTTTTACACAGATAAGTTAGTATAGGTATTGGGAAGGGGAGGGAGCATTTTTAATACTAGTTAGGCTTTAGCTGGAATTCTAATTTAAAGGTTAACTTGAGGCAAATAGTTAAAGTCACAGATGAAATCTGTGTAAGGGAGCCATTTTATTTGCCAAAAGATTTGTATTTCTGTCCATACAGCCCTGACAATTATATAGCTCTGCCACACAGCACAACCCTATCTAGAAAGGGAGGGGACCTGATCTTTCTCTGCTGCTGTTTCGCTTTCACTTACAAGTACACTCCCCACACCACCTCCACCCTGTGACTGGATAAGTGAAAGGAGAAGCAGCACACTGATCTCTCCTCCTATCAGCAGTCTCCTGATCATCTCCATGTGCTGCTTCATCCTCACTCTCTCTAAAAACTCTACTGTACAGTTGACTGAGGCTGATACCAAGTTAATGCGGTATTACACCCAAAACCAACAATGTATTATTTTGCAGCTTACCAGTCATTAGATGTGATGGCTGCATCAGTTTTCTTTTGGCATTTCCCCCTCACCTGGTGATCTGGCCAGTACCATACCTCTTGTATTAGAGTGCCCCCACTCTGGATGAATGAGCAGCGAGGAGAGTGTATTGGCCAGTTTCTAATCAACCGGCCGACATTCGGCCTGTGTGTACTAGGCTTTACTATGTTTACTGGCTGGATCTCCTAATAAAAATAGAAGAAAGAATACCTAAAAAAAAAAAAACAATACAGCCATCACATCTAGGAATTAGTAAACTGCAATACAATACATTCAGGTACTTACTGTACATTGCATGCATTAAAAAGATGTTAAGACATGTAAAGAGCAGCAGTGCAATGGAGGCGAAGTACACACATGACAGGGTGCAAGGAACTGAGTAAGGAAATAGTTAAGTATAGGAGGGGTAAAGAAATGTTTCTGCACTTACCAGATTGGTTGGAGAGGAGTAGGGGGGAGGAGTAGAGTCCTCGTGGCAATTAGCAGATTAGGTAGTCACATGCAGTTTGGGGTAGCAAGCTGAGAAGAACGTTCCCTCCCGCCCTCCCTGAGAGAAGTGGTCAGAGGATGGACGTCAAAAGAATGGGGTTGCGGTTCCCATTGGTCTGGTGTTAGGTAATAAGTTATGGGGGGTCCGCGGTCAGTTAGCGAGTCTCCGAGGCGAGTTTGCGGCTGGGACAGATGCTACGTAAAAGGGACTGCAGGCTCAAGAAGTAAATGGGGTCGTCAGGGATCAGCAACCAATAGCATGCATGAAAACTGGATATAATTAAAATAGTTTTAAATGGTTAAATTATTTTAAATAAAAAGTTTATAGTTTTTGGTTTTGTTAATAAAAGGCCGTCAAGGCCATTTACATCCAAGCAGGTGTCATTGTCATTATTTATAGTAGTTTAAGATATGTACATGTTTTGCTTAGGGGTAGTAAGTTATCTGGCTGCCCTAGTCATGTGCTCTTGATTACAGAGCTTTAATAATGCGTCCCTACAAACTTCTGTCTATAGCTTAGCTTTCAATATAAAAAATGCAAACACGTCTAGGTCTTTCAATGGAAATACCCCTTACAGTGCTTTGTTCCCAAATTACATGGAACAACAGAACTATAGATCTCTGTATCATTTCATAATTACTGTCTGCTATACAATGTTAATAGAATTGGAAAAAAAATCCCTCTGTAATTATTCATATTGAAATCATATAAACCTGAAAGCCCATGTGTTCAGTGACTCTAGATTGCTGTAAAGATGTTTTAATAAAGAGCATTTTAGTCCAATTACCAATCCAAAAACTCATCCATTTTTAAATCATTAGAGACAAGTATCATTAACTGAACTTCTCTTGACAGCTAAATGAAAACTGCTGTGGTTTCCTTTTTCTTGTTGTTTTCATTAATCTGTTAAAGATTTTTTTTAGAGCAATGCACACACACATATCACATGTTGCCCTGTTTAAATGGATTTATTATTTATAATAGTATTGGGTAATACAAATACAATTGTAGTGTAGCACCCACACTTTATTAAGTGTGCGCTATCAATGTAAATTTAGTTTTTCTCAGAACTGTAAAGGAGTTCTGGGGGTTAATTATACAGGATTTACTTTAGCATCAGTCTGGCTGGGTTGTACTAAGGTTCCGCCTGGTCATAGGTGCAGTGAGGCACCTGTGACAGGCCGGGAACCAAGCCGGGTTGGAAGTGTTAGGTACCAATCTTTCCCGGAGCCAATCAGTGGGCGCTGGGAAGGGGTATTTGATTTGATTTGATATTGGATTTGTATTGTGCCGAATGCGCTCCATTAGGAGCGTGTCTAGGCGCACAGAGACCCTAAAATCCTAAACCTAAAAGTTGAGATTTCAAATAGAATGTTAAAAGAACAGAGCCTAGGGTGCCCAATATGAAAGAGGTAAAGTAAAACAGAAAGAAACCTGGGGGGGGGGGGGACTAAACCCTCCAGATGGGGGAGGAAAAAGAGCATGCAAAAAATAAAATCCATGTTTTTTGCACAATTCCTATTCTTCATCAGATTATCCATAAGGCTGGATAAAGAGGAAGGTATTTAAACCCTTCCTGAAACTCATTTAAGGTGCTGAAGTCACGTGTTCAGGGTTCGGCTGCTGCTTTGATTCCTGGTGCCGGTCCGGACCAACCCCGTGAGGGGTTCCCAGGCCCAGGAGTGTCTGCCGTCCCGCAAGCATGGTCACCCTGCCTCGGAATTGGTTAGTTCGAGGCCCAGTAACTGAAGGAGAATTCAAAGGCATCCCGGTGTGCTCTCGGTATTGGAGGGACACGGCAACTCGTACAAGTGATCAGGGGAGGACTCTTCGGAGGAGGGCCAACAAGCTGGCTGCTCGGTAAGAGCCTGGGAGCTGAGTTGTATGGACACTAAAGAATCCACATTTCCACAGTACTGCCAAGAAGGCTGAGAGATCCAGGTACTGTGAGAAAGGTTGCTACCTTTCTTCAGTTACAATCTAGTTTGTGGCAGAGACTTTGCAAATTTTCCGGATCACATGTTGGCTGCTAGAGGTTTTATCCAGCAGTGAAGCACCCAGCTGCGAGTGGCTACTCTCTGGGTTAATTAGAGACATTCAGTGGATGTCAGCAGTTCAAAGTGAGTGAGTTTTATCACCCGTGCCCTCTATTCCCATCTGAGACTGTGTTATTGTTGGATGTTACCCCTGCAAAATAAAAACCTTGAAAGGAACTTTTATGTGTCAGCATCTGAAGTCACTGGGTACTAGCCCTGGGAACCCCTAGACAACAACCGACAAGCCACGAGGAGGTAATTGGTAAGCCCAGAAAAGTCAAGACTGCCCTCAGGGGTTGTGGCTGCTACAGTAGCAATAACTCTTAAAGGAGCTGTTGGAAATGTTGTGTTCCACTTACATTTTCCAGTGATGAGCAATCCTGTAAGTAGACCCTACAATACACCAACACACCAATAGTGAATAATTGGTTTTAGAATAAAAGCGCTGCAGAAAAGTATTTGAGAGGTGGACTGAGCAACAATGAAGACAACAATTTAATACCAGTGGAATTGTAAAACAATATAATGAGATCAGGGGTAGGTAACCTTACAGAGATGGAAATCTACTTGAACAACACTGATGAAGTTGAAGATCACCGGGCACAATGTTCTGTTAGGGCCAGTGACACCAGAATGCAATGCCAGAAAGGCATGTTCTATGTGTGTTTCCTGCACCATGTTCAAAACGCACTGCAAATGTAGATCGTAGACGCAGTGGACACAAAAAAAGAGTATTACAAAAGAGTGCAGGGTTAGGGAGTGCGTCACACTCAGAATGCAGGGTTGAGGAGTGCCTTACGCTCAGAATGCAGGGATCAGGAGTGCGTTACGCTCAGAATGCAGGGATCAGGAGTGTGTTATGCTCAGAATGCAAGGATCAGGAGTGTGTTTCCCTCAAAATGCAGGGATCAGGAGTGCGTCATGCTCAAAATGCAGGGATCAGGAGTGCGTTACGCTCAGAATGCAGGGTTCAGGCGTGCGTTACGTTTGGAATGCAGGGTTAAGGAGTGCATTGCGCTCAGAATGCAGGGATCAGGAGTGCGTTACGCTCAGAATGCAGGGATCAGGAGTGCGTTACGCTCAGAATGCAGGGATCAGGAGTGTGTTACGCTCAGAACACAGGGATCATGAGTGTGTTATGCTCAGAATGTAGAGTTCAGGAGTCTGTTGCCCTCAGAATGCAGGGATCAGGAGTGCGTCATGCTCAAAATGCAGGTTCAAAATCAAAAGTGCTAATTATAACGGCCAATATGCATGTTAAGTAGAATCTGAACAGGTACATTTTTAAGTGTAGCTCCATCCAAAAAAAAAAAAAATTTAAGCTTTTTGGAGAACATAGGGAAGGGTTATCACCCCTGTAACATTTGCTGTCTTTGCACATCTGTTCAGAACATTTCACCTCACTTTCCGTCCCAATGACAAATGTTTTTGGAAAAGTGGGGTTTTAATTGAAACAAGGATTGGTGATAAAGCATCAGTAGAGAGGAGATACCTTTTTCCCAAATTAAATCGGATAGGATAAAATTTCCCTTCCTAGGGGTAGATTTCCTCTCACTTCCTGTTTTCTCCTTCCGTTTGCAAGTAGGAGTCGTTTGTAAGTTGGATGTTTGAAAGTAGGGGCCTGCCATATATACTCTGCAGAAATTTGCCCCATTAGATGTTGGTGTAGCCACAACACTGTAAGCCCTCACAGTTACTCTTGGTGGGCACAGGAATTGGCCCTGCTGTGAATTATTAGATCAAGATTTGTAATTACACGCCCCTGTTAAACAGGGGCTGAAAAATTGGGCCTTTGGTGCTGGACGGTGTTGCCACAAGACTGTAAGCCCTCACAGTTACTCTTGGTGGGCGCAGGAATGGGCCCTGCTGTGAACTATTAGATCAAGATTTGTAATTACACAGAAAAATTGTGCCTTAGGCACTGGTGCTGGTGCCACAACACTGCAACCCCTCACAGATACTGTACTTGGAGCACAGCAGTCAGACCTGTTGCGAAGCATTGCTTAAAAAATTGTAATTACACGCCCCTGTTAAACAGGGGCTGAAAAATTGTGCCTTAGGCACTGGTGCTGGTGCCACAACACTGCAACCCCTCACAGATACTGTACTTGGAGCACAGCAGTCAGACTTGTTGCGAAGCATTGCTTAAAAAATTGTAATTACACGCCCCTGTTATACAGGGGCTAAAAAATTGTGCCTTAGGCACTGGTGTGGTGGCACCCAGAAACAAAAATGTTCTTCCAAGCTATCAAGGAATGGATCATTGAGGAGGAGGAGGAAGAGGATAGCCAGTGAACATAACAGGACAGTCACTCAGCATCAGCATAGGCAGTCTTGAAGGGATGTGACATTATAAATTATTCAATTATATCCGCTTCAGGTGCCTGATAGCTGGTGGTGATCCAAGACTGATTCATCTTTATGAAGGTCAGTCGATCAACCAGAGGTGGGGGACTTGAGTCACATGACTTGACTCGAGTCAGACTCGAGTCGGCTATTTGAGGACTTGAGACTTGCTTTACAAAATTAAACAAATGACTCGACTTGACTTTGACTTGACACTAATGACTTGTGACTTGACTGTGACTTGGGCCCTATGACTTGGCAAGTCATACTTGCACTAGACTTGAACTACCACTAACCATTGCAGTGTAAAAGCCGCGCCTCCTTGTCTGTGATAGGCGGAACACTAAATTTCACAGCAGGCAGTGTTCCGCCTATCACGAACATCCTCTCATCCTTGTCTGTGTTATGAGGATGAGCGGATGTCCGTGATAGGCGGAACAGTGTTCCGGGAACACTAAATGCTGGGAAATAAATTGAGTGTTCCGCCTATCACAGACGATGAAGAAGCGCGATTTTGCAATACTGGAATGGCCGCCGGGACGCCGTTGGGACACCGCCGACCAGGTACACCGGCGCTGACAGTATACGGTTGGTGGTGTGCAAATTAATTATTTTTATTTTGTACAGCATTATTGTCCAAGGGGTCTGACTCTGAATATAAAAAAAAAAACATTGGCACTAATGAACTGACAATCATAGGAAAGAAATACACATATTGGAGACAATAGGGGCCATTGTGAATAATTGCCCCTATTGTCTCCAATATGACTATTTCCTATGATTGTCAGTTCATTGATTTACATTGATCCTGTGTGAGGTCCTAATGTTTAGTACTATATTTATGACCAGTTGCTGTAGGTGTGCAATTTGCTTATAACCAGCTATGGGGTTGTGCAATTAATGAGTTGGAAGCTGTCTGATAGATCAGTTTAAGTTTATATGGAGGTGCGCAATTATTAACCAGTTTATAACAAGCTGTGGGGGCATGCAATTAATTTGCTTATAATCAGCTATGGGGGTGTGCAATTCATTCATTTATAACCAGATATAGTGTTGTGCAAATATTAATTTTGACTTGGGAGGTGTGCAATTGATCAGTTTAAAACCAGCTATGGGGTGTGTGCAATTAATCAGTTTGACTTGGGAGGTGTGCAATGGATCCACTGGTTATTAACTGGCATTGCACACCCCCACAGCTTGTTATAAACTGGTTAATTGCACACCTTCCAGGTCAAACTGATCAATTGCACACCCCCATAGCGGATTATAAATTGGTCAATTGCACACCCCCATAGCGGATTAC
Source organism: Lithobates sylvaticus (assembly GCA_028564925.1). Classification (NCBI taxonomy): domain Eukaryota; kingdom Metazoa; phylum Chordata; class Amphibia; order Anura; family Ranidae; genus Lithobates; species Lithobates sylvaticus. The sequence goes on from CM053037.1 coordinate 116,752,811, forward strand.
AAAAAATTGGTCCATTGCACACCCCCATACTTGGTTATACACAGATCCATTGCACACCTCCCAAGTCAAACTGATTAATTGCACACACCCCATAGCTGGTTTTAAACTGATCACGAGGACTCCTGGCCCATTCTTAAAACAGCAGCGGTAAACTGGCCACCCTTGCCCTATTTAAATGGTAGCTTCTCAGAACGGTCCATTGTGCTTCCATTCCCACCAGTTTTTTTTTGCCGGCCTGTGACACCCCTTTGTCTGCCCAGCTGCTTTGCCATTACTGATCAGCAGCAGCTGGGGGAACAATGACAGTGGCAGGGTCCGGTGTGTCCCCTTCCAGAGAGTCACAGACAGCCGGGGCAAAACTGGCACAGGAGACTGAAGTATTTGCCCGTCTGACTGCAGGCGTGATCTGCATGCCAGGCAGGGCTCGGTGAGAGAGTAGCTGGCAGAGGCTGGTGCTGAGAGTGTACTATAAGAACGGTAATGTATAGCAAAGCCTAGACAACCAAATGGTGGGCAGTAATGTATAGCAACCCCTAGCAACTGAATGGTGAGTTCATTAATAATTGAACATGTTACTTGTTTGTTGCCTAAATACTGAAATTTGCACTTAAAACTGTCGTTTTTTTTTTTACTTTTGGAAATGCCAGTAAAAACTTGCCTGTGCCAGTACATTTTGGGTGTCACGTGTGGCTGTTCTGTCACAGAGGAAGAGAGAGATCTTGTGTCTAAGCTGAAACGCAGATCTCTCTTTTCTTCTAACACATCCATCCCTGCCACAGTTAGAAAGCACTCCCTAGGAGCATACCTAACCCCTTGATCACCCCTAGTGTTAACCCCTCCCCTGCCAGTGTCATTTATACAGTAACAGTGCATTTTCTTTAGCACTAGTCACTGTATTGGATTGGTGTCACTGGTGCCAATAAATAGTTCTGTAAGTAAGCAACACCTTATTTTCTGGCAGTGCCCCTCCCAACACAGTAACCTCTGGATCCGCCCCTGAGAGGCCAACGCACAAGACAGCTATAATGGAGGGAGCGATTTCAAAAATAATTACATTTGGATTTAAGGATTATGTTTTAGATGTTGGCGAAAAGAAGAGAACGGCGATGTGCAAGGTCTGCAGCTCAAAAATAAGAGACACGTCAACCACAACATCCAACTTCATCCGTCACTACAAAACCCACAAAGAAAGGTAGGTACAGTAACGTGTATGGGTGGGAGCAGAGTGTATTGTTGTTAAAATCAATAAATCACATAGCTAACTTTATTTTCCATCTCTCTTCTGTTTACTCTATAGATATGAAGAGTACATCCATACCAAAGGGACTTTTGATGCTAGCCAGCCTCAGATCTCACAATTCATCGCACAGGGGACTGTGCAGCTATACCACTGCAACCACCAGCAGCAGAAGGCAATTACAAACTCAATCCTGTCAGACCTCATTATAAACTGCAACATGCCACTGTCCATCATTGAACATCAAAGCTTTCCTCGCTTTTTGTCATTAGTAGACAACAAGTACTCTCCAGTAAGTAGAAGAACAATTACTGGCAAGCTTGACAATCTGGTGGCAGATAGGCAAATGAAGCTGAAAAATGAACTTGCAGCGGTAGATCATCTGTCAGTGACTGTAGATATATAGTCAGACCGCAGGATGAGAGGCTTTCACAGTGCACTGGATCAACATTGAGGAAGACCGTCTTCAGTTGAAATCACAGTTGCTTGCGTGCAACCGCTTCAAAGGTCCCCATACAGGGGAAAGAATTTGTGAGGAATTTCAGCGTGTATGTGAAGAGTACAAGATTAAAAAAAAGGTAGACCACATCATCTGTGACAATGCCGCAAACATGAAAAAAGCATTCACTACATGTTTTCCAGGACAGGGAGAAGAAGACGATGACCTTGATGATTCGGACATTTGGAATGACTTGTCAATGGAAGAACAGGAGATGCTTGACAATTATTTGAGTGCAAAAACCCAGACTAGACTTCAATGTTTTGCACACACGCTTCAATTGGTAATAGGTGATGGACTTAAGGAGACTAAATTAGTCAATGCAGCTCTCGCCAAAGCTTCCAGGTTGAGCTCCTTGTTACATACAAGCACCTCTTTCAAGGGAAAATTCGAAGAGGAGTTTGGACAGCGTGGAATCCCTGCCGCTGTTACCACACGCTGGAATTCCACACTGAGGCAATTGAAATCAGTGGTCAGGTGTGACCAGCTGAAACTGACTAGAATTCTTGAAGATGGGGGACACAGAGAGACTGTATTCACAGCTAGAGAGTGGAATCAGATTAAGGAACTCGTGGATGTCCTTCAACCTTTTGGAGAAGCCACAGACCTCTCACAGGGAGAAAAAATTGTGACAATAAGTGCTGTTGTACCCTGTATCCTTTCTCTGAATCACCACTTGGAAAATCATAAAGAGAGCGTGCGCTACCTTGGTGGCTTGATCCGTAGCCTGCAAGAATCATTAAAAAGACGATTTGGAGGGATCTTTGTCAATGTGAGGATGGCAGATGAACGCAATGATGTAGCAACCTTACCCTTCTCTGACCTTCTATACCTAAAAGCTGCTCTGCTGGATCCTTCATTTGGCACCATGTGGTTGACCCATGATGTTTTGGCTCCCGAAAATATCAAGGAGGCTGTGTCTGCGATGATAAAAAGTATGTTATGTTTTTGTAATAATCCAATGTAATGCCAGATTGAAGGCTATAAAAGAATGTCAGTATGTTGATATACTCTACTTAGAGGTCTACTCTTCAACCCTCTCCTCGGGGATCCCCAGACAGGCCATGTTTTTGTTTTCACCCTAAAATAACACACCTGTTTCAATTAGTCAACTACTACACATTAAGCCTTTGATTAATCAAATCAGGTGTGTTATTTCATGGGGAAAAACAAAAATATGGCCTGTTTGGGGGATCCCAAGGAGAGGGTTGAAGACCTATGCACTAGATTGTCATGATCTGGTTGCTTTTGATATTTCAGTTGTGTTGTGACCATTTATGCTTGTGTTTTTCAGACTTGATTCTCAAAGAAGAGGACTACAAGCCCACCCCACCAACCACCGATGAAGACGAGCAAATGCCAGTGGCAGAGCCAGAGAGTCAGTCTGGGCTGTTCTCAGCATACCACAAAAAACAAAAGAAAGATTCATGTTCTACTCCCCAAATTCAGCTGAACCAGTATTTAGACATTTGTGATGGACAGAGTTGCCTTCAGTTTTGGGCTATGAACAGGCACATGTTCCCCTCTTTGTTCAGGGTAGCGGTAAGAGTTATGTCAGTCCCTGCATCAAGCGCACCTGTTGAACGTGTGTTCAGCCATGGTGGGGTGATAATGCGACCCCATCGCTCACAACTGAGCGAGAAAGTACTATCAAATTAAATTTTTTGCAAATGCAATGCATTGTAACTTAATCTGGCCATACACCTATAGATTATCTGCAGATGTTCTATGGTTAGATGGAAAAAGTGGGAGATTCCTCCATCCACACAGTTTAGCGAACATAGAGAAATCTGTTGCCCTTTTTCCATCTAACCATAGAAAATCTGCAGATAATCTATAGGTGTATGGCCAGCTTTACAATGCATTGCATTTGCAAAAAATTTAACAAACAGCAAAAAAAACTATTTGGAAGTGGCTCATCGCCATTCAAGTGTCTACATATACTGTATTAGTTTGAAGTTTAATGTTTAATGCATTGTAACTTAAACTGGCCATACACCTATAGATTATCTGAAGATTTTCTATGGTTAGATGGAAAAAGTGGGAGATTCCTCCATCCACACAGTTTAGCAAACATAGAGAAATCTGTTGCCCTTTTTCCATCTAACCATAGAAAATCTGCAGATAATCTATAGGTGCGCCATGCAGCTTTACAATGCATTGCATTTGCAAAAAATTAAACAAACAGCAAAAAAACTATTTGTAAGTGGCTCATCACCATTCAAGTGTCTAGATATACTTTATTATTTTGAAGTTTAATGTTGAAAATATTATTTTCAAAATAAAATAAAACCTTTCCTGAACAACACTGACTTTTAACTCATTTAAAGGTGGTAAATCAGTATTTTGACTTGATTTGTGACTTGACCAAAATAAATGACTTGACTTGACTTGCTTGACTTCTAGCAGGGACTCGACTTGACTTGCTTGCTTTTCACCACAGTAACTTGGGACTTGCTTGTGACTTGAAGGTTAAGACTTGAGACTTGCTTATGACTTGCACATGTGTGACTTACTCCCATGTCTGCGATCAACCGAGTCGGTGGACAGGCGCACCCTGTGATCCGTGACAAATCCTCCAGCAGCACTGAATGTGCGTTCGGAAAGAACGCTGGATGCAGGACAGGCCAGTAGCTCAATTGTATACTGTGCAAGCTCTGGCCAGTGATCCATCCTCAAGACCCAGTAAGCCAGAGGATTTTTGGTGGGAAAGGTGTCCAAGTCTGACCTTGCCCCTAGGTATTCCTGCGCCATATATATCAGACGCTGGCGATGGTCGCTGGAACCGATCATACCTTGGGGCTAAAAAATTGTCTGAACGCATCGGTCAGACGTCCACCTTCCCCACCGCTCCTTCTGCTACTGACTGAAGCCTCAGCAACTCGTCGTCTAGGACCAGGAGTTTGTAACCTCCCAGTTTCTGGGAACGCGTTGCACAGACCTTTCTGCAAGGCCTCCCTGAGATGTCTCATCCTCTGCTTCCTCTGCGACGGCAAGATAAGGTCTGCAACCTTACCCTTGTACCGTGGATCAAGGAGAGTGGCCAGCCAGTAATGGTCCCTCTCCTTGATCCGAAGAATACGAGTATCCTTCCGCAGGCTTTGCAGGATCAGGGAGGCCATGCAACGTAGGTTAGCTGAGGCATTCGGTCCGGAGTCTTCTGGGTCACTGAGGACGACATGATCGCCAGCCACCTCCTCCCAGCCATGTACAAGTCCACTGGTTTGTTGGGACTGTACATCATCCCTAAAAGACTGCTGCTGCTGATGCTGAGTGCTAGGCTCCACCTCCATGCTCACACAATCCTCCTCCTCCTCCTCCTCCTCCTCATCCTCATCCTGTTCATGTGTGCTGGGTGGGACAGAAGGAACACTGTCTGGATAAAGGGGGCCTTGAGAGGCAAGGAAGTCCTCCTCTTCCTGCCTCTGTTCTGCCTCAAGTGCCCTGTCCATTATCCCACGCAGCGTATGCTCCAACAGGTGGACAAGAGGTACAGTGTCACTGATGCATGCACTGTCACTGCTCACCATCCTCGTGGCCTCCTCAAATGGTGACAGGACAGTGCATGCATCCCTGATCATGCTCCACTGGCGTGGGGGAAAAAATCCAGGCTCCCCTGACCCTGTCCTGGTGCCGTAGTCGCAAAGGTACTCATTGATGGCCCTCTGCTGCGTGTGCAGTCGCTGCAGCATGGCCAACGTTGAGTTCCACCTGGTGGGCATGTCACATATTAGGCGGTTCTTGGGCAGGTTCAACTCCTTTTGCAGCTTAGCCAGCCGAGCACTGGCATTATACGATCGGCGGAAATGCACACCGACTTTCCTGGCCTGCCTCAGGACATCCTGTAAGCCTGGGTACCTGCCCAAGAACCGCTGCACCACCAGGTTGAGGACGTGAGCCATACAGGGCACATGGGTGAGCTGCCCCTGTCGCAGGGCGTAGAGGAGGTTGGTGCCATTGTCAGAAACCACCATTCCTGGCTTAAGCTGGCGTGGCGTCAACCACCTCTCGGCCTGCCCCTGCAGAGCTGCCAGAACCTCTGCCCCAGTGTGGCTCCTGTCCCCCAAACACACCAGCGCAAGCACGGCATGGCATCACTTTGCCTGCGTACTCGCGTAGCCCCTTGTACGCCTACGGAGCACCGCTGGTTCCGAGGACAGAGCACTCGAAGAGGCCATGGAGGAAGAAGAAGAGGAGGGGGTGGAGGAGAGAGGTGTGTCACAACCAGTAGTAGCATTTTGGAGGCGTGGTGGCGGAACAACCTCCAACACTACTGCACCTTGTCTTGCATTCCTCCCAGCTGCCAATAGAGTGATCCAATGGGCCGTGAAAGACAGATAACGTCCCTGTCCATGCCTGCTGGACCATGAGTCAGCGGTAATATGCACCTTACCGCTGACCGCCCTGTCCAGCGAGGCATGGACATTGCCTTCCACATGCCGGTAGAGAGCCGGATTTGCCTTCCGTGAGAAAAAGTGGCGTTTGGGAACCTGCCACTGAGGAACCGCACATGGAACAAACTCACGGAAGGGGGCCGAGTCTACCAACTAAAAAGGCAGCAGTTGAAGTGCTAGCAATTTAGCCAAGCTAGCATTCAACCTCTGGGCATGTGGATGGCTGGGAGTAAACTTCTTTTGACGGTCCAGCAGCTGGGGCAGGGAAATTTGCCTGCTACAATCGGACGTTGGTGTACTGCAAGTACTTGGCTGTGACACACCTAATTCTACACCTTCATTCCTCTCAGAGCAGCTTTCAGAGAGGACTGAAGATATAGTGGGGTTGGAGATCCCAGCTGATGAGGAGCAAGGAGAGGTCCTCTTTGTTCTTTGGTGTGGGTCTTTAATGTGCGCTTGCCAACGAGCTGCATGGCGGGTCGACATATGTCTGGTCATGCTTGTGGTGCCCAAGCGGCTGATGTTTTGGCCACGCGAGATACGCTTGAGACAAATATTGCAAATAGTTCTAGGTCATCTGATGTGATTGAATAATTTTTTATCTCGGTATGTACCCTATATATTTTTTCTATCCCAGTACTTTGGCCTGCCTTCTATAATATACACACTGGCAAGTCTGTTGTACCCCACGGTATCTTATAGGTGCCCCATATTGATATAATGCCTCTATCACTCCAACTACTTATCTAATCTATGTCTCTCTTGTTGACAGCATTATGATATACCCTTAAGTACCTATTTTACCTTACTCTGGCTCCCATATCAGCCCGGGAACCTGCTCCTGCTATTAGGGGCTCGCAGTCTCACTTGTTCGTTTGCACCCTTGGTAAGTCGCAATATGCTCTTCTATACACATATGTACAAAATGGATGCAATATAATTATTTTTTCCTTCTTTCTTTACCCCCCATAATTATCCTCCCTGACATGCATTCCTGTGAGTTGGGATGTCGCCGCTTTTCCTGATGGCAGAATCAGGCTGGTGCCTCCTAGGTTGTCTCCAGGTGCATTGTTTATATCTTTCTCTACTTCATATTTATATGATATTAACCTTTCCTTAATCTCCCCCATTCCAGAGACAACCATACAGACATATTCTCCTTTAATATATACTCCTGAAGAAGCGGCCAGTCCGCGAAACATGTTGAGTGCCATCCTGTGACAGTTCTAATATCACTACATTGCTTCCGCTATCAGGGACCAATAATCTAGTGCGGCACTGTTCAATTATAGGAAAGACTCTGTATTGTATTATCTCAATATTGTCTCTTGTTTTTATTTGTCCCCTTGTTTCATTTATTATATGACCTGAATTTTGTTTTCTATTATATTGCTGTAATAAATCTTTATATATTTTTCTATATACACGGCCATTAATGTCTAAACCGCTGGCAACAAAACTGAGTACATCCCTAAGTGAAAATGTCCAAATTGGGCCCAAAGTGTCAATATTTTGTGTGGCCACCAGAGCTTCACAGGTTGCCACTGGAGTCCTCTTCCACTCCTCCATGACAACATCACAGAGCTGGTGGATGTTAGAGACCTTGCGCTCTTCCACCTTCCATTTGAGGAGGCTCCACAGATGCTCAATAGGGTTTAGGTCTGGAGACATGCTTGGCCAGTCCATCACCTTGACCCTCAGCTTCTTTAGCAAGGCAGTGGTCATTTTGGAGGTGTGTTTGGGGTCGTTATGTTGGAATACTGCCCTGCGGCCCAGTGTCTAAAGGGAGGGGATCATGCTCTGCTTCAGTGTATCAGAGTAAATGTTGGCATTCATGGTTCCCTCAATGAACTGTAGCTCCCCAGTGCCGGCAGCACTCATGCAGCCCCCGACCACGACACTCCCACCACCATGATTGACTGTAGGCAAGACACACTTGTCTTTGTACTCCTCATCTGGTTGCTGCCACACACGCTTGACACCATCTGAACCAAATACATTTATCTTGGTCTCATTAGACCACAAGACATGGTTCCATTAATCAATGTCCTTAGTCTGCTTGTCTTCAGCAAACTGTTTCTTGTGCATCATCTTTAGAAGAGGCTTCCTTCTGGGATGACAGCCATGCAGACCAATTTGATGCAGTGTGCGTCGTTTGGTCTGAGCACTGACAGGCTGACCCCCCACCCCTTCAACCTCGGCAGCAATGCTGGTAGCATTCATACATCTATTTCCCAAAGACAACCTCTGCATATGACGCTGAGCACGTGCACACAACTTCTTTGGTCAACCATGGCGAGGCCTATTCTGAGTGGAACCTGTCCTGTTAAACCACTGTATGGTCTTGGCCACTGTACTACAGCTCAGTTTCAGGGTCTTGGCAATCTACTTATAGCCTAGCCCATCTTTATGTAAAGCAACAATTCTTTTTTTTCAGATTCTCAGAGAGTTCTTTGCCATGAGGTGCCATGTTGAGCTTCCAGTGACCAGTATGAGAGAGTGAGAGTGATAACACGAAATTGAACACACCTGCTCCCCATTCACACCTGAGACCTTGTAACACTAACGAGTCGCATGACACCGGGGAGGGAAAATGGCAAATTGGTCCCAATTTGGACATTTTCACTTAGGGGTGTACTCACGTTTGTTGCCAGCGGTTTAGACAATAATGGCTGTGTGTTGAGTTATTTTGAGGGGACAGCAAATTTACACTGTTATACAAGCTGTACACTCACTAATTTACATTGCAGCAAAGTGTAATTTCTTTCTTACAAAAACGTGAGGGGTATACTCACTTATGTGGGATACTGTATATATATATATATATATATATATATATATATATATATATATATATATATATATATATACATACACACACAAACACATGAATATATATATATATATATATATATATATATATATATATATATATATATATATATATATATATAATTTCCTTAGTTATGACATGTCTGAACATGTAATTACATGCTCTTTTATACTTTTTGAACTTGGCTGCAACGTAATCTCACAATATCTCACGAGATTACAGGCAGCCCACCCACTTTTACACTGATCTCGGCTGTTTTCAGAGGAAACACTTCTCCTCTGTTCTCCCTCTGAGAACTGTAGTTCTCCGCTTCATAAACCAGCTGCAGAGGAGATCATTTTCCTCTGATTACTGCCGAGAACTGAACTGAGAAAGAACTTCTCAGTTTAAACTTTTTAGTTTAATAAACGTACACCCTTGTCCTCTTTCTGTTTGTCTTCCAAGGGAGCTGAGCTGACAACAACCCCCCCCCCCCCCCCTGCATCCATTGCTGGGATTATTAATTAATTAACTACCGGTAAATAATTTCCTTGTACATATTTGCGCATATATATATATATATATATATATACACACACATATGTTTATTGACTAATTTCAATTGCTGCTATATTGTTGGGCTGGTTCTCGTGCCATCTCTTCCTATTCTGTTTATTGTCCTTCAGACTTTAGGGGGGCCAGAGTGGCCAGTGGTAAAAAAAAAATTATATAGCGCCTGTAGTGAGTAGAATATTGGTATTAGTTGGCGGAATAGTGCCCCTTCATTGGTATTAGTTGGAGGAATAGTGCCCCTTCATTGGTATTAGTTGGAGGAATAGTGCCCCTTCATTGGTATTAGTTGGAGGAATAGTGTCCCATCATTGGTATTAGTTGGAGAAATATGTGTCCCAACAATGGTATTAGTTGAAGAAATAGTGCCCCATCATTGGTATTAGTTGGAGGAATAGTGCCCCTTCATTGTTATTAGTTGAAGTTATAGTGCCCCAACATTGGTATTAGTTGAAGGAATAGTGCCCCATCATTGGTATTAGTTGGAGGAATAGTGTTCCATCATTGGTGTCAATGGAAGGAAAAAAGCCCCATTGTTAGTTTCAGAGAGAAGAATGGTTCCCCAATATTGGTGTCAATGGATGGAATGGTGCCTCCTGACTGGTGTCAGTGAGAGTAATATGGGCCCTGAGGGCCAGATAAAGGCTGGCCCACGAGCCGCAGTTTGGAGACCACTGCACTAGACAAATGGAGAATGATGCTGTTAGTAGCAAAAAAAAAAAAAAAACAACAACCAATGCAGCAAATATTCCCCCAATATGTAGCCTGACTGCAATACTCCAACTCAGTGGCAGCTGGTGCTCAAAATTTTTTGGGGGGCGCAAACAAACTGAAAAATTCAAAAAAATACTGAAAAAAAACACCATCAATTGCAGCCTCACTGTGCCATCAATTGCAGCCACTGTGCCCATAAAATGCAGCCACTGTACCCCTCAAAATGCAGCCACTGTACCCCATAAAATGCAGCCACTGTGCCCATCATATGCAGTCACTGTGCCCATCATATGCAGCCACTGTGCCCATCATATGCAGGCTCTGTGCCCATCATATGCAGCCTCTGTGCCCATCATATGCAGCCTCTGTGAACACACCTCCCGCCGCTGTAATTCAGGCGCCCAGCATCCGAAAAGGGGCAGGTTTTCTAAATAGGGCGTGGCTACAGTGCCCATTGATAGATTCATGCTCTGCATTAATCTATCCATTCTACACAGAGGGGGTGTCATTATAGTTATGAATCAAAGTACGGTTTGCCTACTCTCACTTCTAGCACACTCTAGAGGGTGCTACACTAAGTTAAAAGCAAACCTTATAATGGAATATTTTTGTTGAGTGATTCAATTAAGACTGTGCTTCAGTTTATTGAAGGTGTGAGTAGATTAGCAGACAGTAAACCATCTGTGTCATATTACTCATACTGTACTGTAGGGATGAGCCGAACACCCCCCGGGTCGGTTCGCATACAGAACATGCGAACGGACCGAAAGTTTGCACCGTTAAAGTCTATGGTAATCGAACGTGAGAAATCAAAAGTGCAAATTTTAAAGGCTAATATACAAGTTACTGTCCTAAAAAGGGTTTGGGGACCCGGGTCCTGCCCCAGGGGACATGTATCAATGCAAATAAAGTTTTAAAAACACCTGTTTTTTCGGGAGCAGTGATTTTAATGATGCTTAAAGTGAAAAAATAAAAGTGAAATATTCCTTTAAATATCGCACCTGGGGGTGATTAAAGTATGCCTGTAAAGTGGTGCGCATTCCCATGTTTAGAACAGTCCCTGCACAAAATTACATTTCTAAAGGAATACAAGTCAATTAAAACTGCTTACGGCTGTAATGTCATTTGATGGGCACAGTGAGGCTGCATTTGATGGGCACAGTGAGGCTGCATTTGATGGGCACAGTGAGGCTGCATTTGATGGGCACTGGCGAGGCTGCATTTGATGGGCACTGGTGAGGCTGCATTGAACTCTTGTATCATGTCTGCAGTCTCTGACCATCTCCTGTATCATGTCTGCAGTCTCTGAGGGAGTCTGGAGAGGAGTCAAGAGTGGGAGTGCCGCCAGGATGGGGGTCATGGGAGAAGTCAGATGTGTGTGGACTGTGGAGAGGAGACTATGGGATAAAACCAGAGCCACCAAGCTGGAGCCGACTGACTGAGCCCTGCATGATGCACCTGAGAGGAGGTCAGTGACAGCACCGCCAGGCCAGTCTGAAGGGGGGGTCACTGATGTAAGGGGGGAGTGAGTACAATAATGTAAGGGGGCACTGATATAAAGGGTTTCCCCCTTATATCAGTAAGCCCCCCCCCCCTTACCTTATTGTATTTTTTCTGCGGAAGGTGCTCCTCCCCCCCCCCCCACGTTCTGAGTTCCTGGGGTCCCCCTTGATGATTGACCACTTTTAACTGTAATTTGCTTATATATAAAGCCCTATGTGATTTAATATCTGTCTTATCTATATATAATACACTCTTCAAATGTGCTTTAAAATGTATGGTTTTCCCTTTCATGAACAAGAAAATAATGACGTTATGCTGTTGCGCTGGTATAATAATGCTGTGGGGCTGGTATGAAATTTTTTCCAGGGCTGGATTTTATTCCCAGTCCGGCCCTGGCTCTCAGCTCAGGGAGCCCTGAGAACCGAGCGATCGGCGGTGTTTGATCGCTCAGTTCTAAGTGTTAGAGCCAGCGGAGGACAGATGAAACATCAGAGCAATGCTGCATCCACCTAGGCAAGTATGATTCTGAAAAAAACAAGTTAAATCGTTATTTTAGCGTAAATCATAAAAAAGGCCTTTTTTTGACACAAATATGGATTCTGTCTTTGCAACCGCTCATTTTGCAAATGCTAGTTGCATGGTTGTCTTGCTTAAACACTTTGAGTCAATGACCAGAAACTAGTATACAGATAAGGACTTTACTTGGATCTGCATGCTTGTTGCCAGCCAGTGAATCAGAAGATATTAAAATAAATAGATCAACTTAAAGGAGGAACTCCACCATTGGTATTATAAATTGCATTTAAATTCTTATAGATTATGCCTTTTAACGTTCATACAGGAACATAGAATTATATATCATCAGCAAAAATTATTCCAAGGAACGTTCTTACTCAAGATATTAGCAGCGCTTTAAAATTCAAACGTCTATATTATTACAGGTAACCAAATGCCTTGCATAAATAATATTAGATCAGAATGAGAGTGTTCATTAACCGCTTCCCGACCGCCTCACGAAGATATACTGCGGCAAAATGGCACGGGCAGGCAAAATCACGTACCTGTACGTGGCCCTTTAATTGCCTGCCTGTGGGTCATGCACGCGCCGACAGCGGCGCGCTCGCGACCCGGTCGGGAGCTTCGGACCTGATCGCCGCTGGTGTCCCGCGATCGGGTCACGGAGCTGAAGAACGGGGAGAGGTATGTGTAAACAAACCTCTCCCCGCGCTTCCTACTCTGCCTGTCATTGATTGGCTGTTCCCGGTCATCGGGAAAGCCGATCAATGACGTCAGACGTCAGCCCCGCCCCTAATGTAAAAAAACACACACACGTCAGAGCCCATAACCCCTCCCCTCCCCCTAGTGGTTAACTCTTTCACTACAACTGTCATTTATACAGGAATCAATGCATTTAAATAGCATTGATTGCTGTATAAATGACAATGGTCCCAAAAATGTGTCAAAAATGTCCGATGTGTCCGCCATAATGTCGCAGTCACAATAAAAATCGCTGATCACCGCCATTACTAGTGAAAAAAAAAATATTAATAAAAATGCTATAAAACTATCCCCTATTTTGTAAACGCTATAACTTTTGCGCAAAGCAACCAATAATCGCTAATTGCGATTTTTTTTACCAAAAATATGTAGAAGAATACGTATCGGCCTAAACTGAGGAAAAAAAATGTTTTTTTATATATTTTTTGGGGATATTTATTATAGCAAAAAGCAAAAAATATTGCATTTTTTTTAAAATTGTCGCTCTATTTTTGTTTATAGCGCAAAAAATAAAAACCGCAGGGGCGATCAAATACCACCAAAAGAAAGCTCTATTTGTTGGAAAAAAAGGACGCCAATTTTATTTTTGGAGCTACATCGCACGACCGCGCAATTGTCAGTTAAAGCGACGCAGTGCCGAATCGCAAAAAGGGGCCTGGTCCTTTGGCTGCCAATTGGTCCGGGGTTGAAGTGGTTAATATATTCAGCAATACATTAGCAGTGCAAGAAAATTCTTTCACACTCTCTGTGCCAAACGTGCAAAAAAAGTCCAAATCTATGGAAGTTTCACTCGTGGCCAAACATGTCCTTCACCACACCTTCTGTGCAGGTCCATATAGGTGATGCACTTACCAGACTCAGCTGGTTCAAAAGCGTATAACACAAGTGGGTAGAAAATCCATATACTGCAACTTCCAGCATGTAATCAGAGAAGAAAAGAAGCCTTCATAGTGTAATCTCGTCTCAATAATTTATTGAATTTTAAAAGCATGCAGGTAGGGTACTCACAAAGCAAACATTTAAAACAAGCACGTATCAATCAATATCCCAGCCCGCATCGAATCTGACCTTACACCGATCCTGCGGTGTTCCCCGGAAGGAGAGATCTTTGCAAGCTGGTAGGGGTGCTGCGTAGCTCCGTCCTGACGCGTTTCAGTGTTTACTTTCATCAGAGAGCATGACTACGCAGCGCAGTTAATCCCTATATATACATACTGATGCCGTAGGGGACACTTCCTCATACGGTCATGTGTTTACTGTCGTAATTTCCGTCTATTAACAACAGTACGCAAAGAACGACATGCTGTCGAATTTTGCAACCTGTCGACAACACAAATGGACAGAATGACACATTGTAATTGTAACACATATAATTTGAATCTTGCTCATTTTTTTATGTTAAAAGGCATATGCTTACTAACAGGGGTGGACTGACAACTCATGGGGCCCCCTGGCAATAGGAGATCCTGTGGCCCCTCTCCAAGCCCATGTGTTCCCACCCACACTCAAGCCACACACACACACAAATCCCCACACATTGCACTGCCCACACTACATGCGTTCATCACAGAATTTCTCTGCACTATGTTCAAAATAAATGTTTATTATAGAATATAAAGAAAAATAAACTTACATTAAAGAAAGTGCAACAATGGTACATTTCCAAAATTAAGGATTTCATAAATTAACACAATATAACAGGTGCAACAAATGTCTTCTTAGCTGAATAGTTTGATAAAAAAAAATATACAAAAAATAAAAAGCTCTGTCCAGCATGTTACAAAATTATGGCCCTAGAATTGCTCTTACTCCAATGTTCCCAACGATACCATACATGTGTGGCACCATTTTTGTTTACATACATGTGCTCGTCCTACATAAAGCTTTTCATATAGAGCGTGTGCGGGGGTCATGGGTGTGCTTTACATTTTTATTAAATAGTTTTTATTTACTTTATATCATTTTCACTGCCCACCAATGTAAGGGGCATTCTTCCTACTGATCACCAATGTAAGGAGCATTCTTCCTACTGATCACCAATGTAAGGAGCATTCTTCCCACTGATCACCAATGTAAGGAGCATTCTTCCCACTGATCACCAATGTAAGGGGACATTCTTCCTACTGATCACCAGTGTAAGGGGCATTCTTCCCACTGATCACCAATGTAAGGGAACATTCTTCCCACTGATCACCAATGTAAGGGAACATTCTTCCCACTGATCACCAATGTAAGGAACATTCTTCCCACTGATCACCAATGTAAGGAACATTCTTCCCACTGATCACCAATGTAAGGGGCGTTCTTCCCACTGATCACCAATGTAAGTATCAGAGACGTACTTACCGAGACCGAGATGCCAAGAGCGGTTTACCCTTATGACCCAGCGCAATCTGCCCCCTGGTGATGGGACAGGGAGCAAACGGCACCAGGAGGCACAGGTCACCTCCGTCAGGTAGGCGGAACCAGTGTGGAGCTTGGAGGAGATGAGAACCTGGCCCGGGCAGACGGCAGATGGCAGAAAGAAGAGGCAGGAGCCCAAACACCCGGCTGAGGGTCAAACACTGGTGCAACTAGGAAGTCAGTGACAGCCGGGACATGGGAAGAGGCAACACTGCTGGCACTGGGTTCACCAGGGTGAGAGGGGCTGGTGCGGCGGACAGGACCACAGATCCGGCCGGGGGTCTAGCACCAGTCACTGAGCAGCAAGATGCTAAGTAAGTCCAGGTTACAGGCCGGGGGTCAAACACAGGAGAGGTTAGCAAAGTCCGTTGAGCAAGCCAGGGGTCAAACACAGGAGAAGTAGCAAAGTCCGTTGAGCAAGCCGGGGGTCAAACACAGGAGAAGTAGCAAAGTCCGTTGAGCAAGCCAGGGGTCAAACACAGGAGAAGTAGCAAGTCCGTTAGCAAGCCAGGGGTCAAACACAGGAGAAGCAGCAAGTCCGTTTAGCAAGCCAGGGGTCAAACACAGGAGGCAGATCAGGTTTTACACTGGGGATATACAGGAACACACAGGCACTAAGCTGGAAAGACAGACCAGCAAAGTGCCTGTGCGTCAGACCGCTTTTATAGGCGCCCAGGGGACGTTAATTGTGCGCCATTGCGCACAGGCGTGCGCTAGTGCACATACGCGAGCGCCGGACCGCCGAGCAGCGAGTGCGCCGGAGCGCCGGGCCCCCACGCATGCGCACTGGAGAGTGGGCCGCTCGTCCGGCGCCGCTGACCTGACAGTAAGGGAACATTCTTCCTACTGATCACCAATGTAAGGGGCATTCTTCCCACTGATCACCAATGTAAGGGGCATTCTTCTCACTGACCACCAATGTAAGGGGCATTCTTCCCACTGATCACCTATGTAAGGGACATTCTTCTCACTAATCACTAGGGATGAGCTTCGAGTTGCCTGTTCACCAAACAGCAAACAATTTGGGGTGTTCGCGGCAAATTCGAAAAGCCGCGAACACCCTGTAAAAATCTATGGGAGAAATCGAAAGTGCTAATTTTAAAAGCCTATATGCAAGTTATTGTCATAAAAAGTGTTTGGGGACCTGGGTCCTGCCCCAGGGGACATGTATCAATGCAAAAAAAAAAGTTTTAAAAATGGCAGTTTTTTTCAGGAGCAGTGATTTTAATAATGCTTAAAGTGAAACAATAAAAGTGTAATATTCCTTTAAATTTCGTACCTGGGGTGTGTGTATGGTATGCCTGTAAAGGGGCGCATGTTTCCCGTGCTTAGAACTGTCCCCGCACAAAGTGTCATTTTTTAAGGAAAAAAAGCTATTTAAAATCACTCGCGGCTATAATGAATTGTTGGCTCCCGTAATACAGAGAACAGTCATTGAAAGTCATTGATAAAAAGAAAAAAAAAAAGCGTGGGATTCCTCCCAACTTCAAATTACTAGGCCCTTCAGGTCTGGTATGTATACTAAGGGGAACCCCGGGTCAAAAAAAAAATGACGTGGGGTTCCCCCTAAATATCCATACCAGACCCTTCAGGTCTGGTATGGATTTTAAGGGGAACTCCACGCCAAATTTAAAAAAAAATGGCGTGGGGGTCCCCCTCAAAATCCATACCAGACCCTTATCCGAGCACGCAACCTGGCAGGCCGCAGGAAAAGAGGGGGGGACAAGAGAGCACCCCCCCTCCTGAACCATACCAGGCCACATGCCCTCAACATTGGGAGGATGCTTTGGGGGTCTGTGACCCCTCAAAGCACCATGTCCCCATGTTGATGAGGAGAAGGGTCTCATCCCCACAACCCTTGCCCGGTGGATGTGGGGGTCTGCGGGGAGGGGGCTTATCAGAATCTGGAAGCCCCCTTTAACAAGGGGACCCCCAGATCCCGCCCCCCCGTTTGAAATGGTAAGGGGGTACAAAAGGTCCCCTACCCTTTCACAAAGAAAGTGTAAAAAATTTTTAAAAACACAGACACCGTTGGAAAAAGTCCTTTATAAAAAAAAAAGATTCCAGCGGTGGTAATCCACTCTTGCTATCCAGCGATGGGTGATCTCTTCTCCGGGGTCCAGCGATGGCTGATCTCTTCTCCGACGTCCAGCGCAGCACATCCTGTCTCCATGGAGACACTGAGGGTATCCCGTCTTAGCAGAGGAGGACCATGGCACTCGTCACCTGACCCCGCCCCCCTCTGACGCAAAGCAAGGGGAAAGCTGAACTTCCCCAGTGACGTACGGGTGACCCCGCCCCCCTCTGATGTAACGAAAACCTGCGTTACATCAGAGGGGGGCGGGGTCACCCGTACGTCACTGGGGAAACCCAGGCTTCCCCAGTGATGTAAGGGTGACCCCGCCCCTCTGACGCAAGGGAAAAGCTTGGCTTCCCCAGTGATGTACGGGTGACCCCGCCCCCCTCTGATGTAATGCAGGTTTCCGTTATATTAGAGGGGGGCGGGGTCAACCATATGTCACTGGGGAAGCCCAGCTTCCCCCTTGCGCTGTGTCAGAGGGGGGCGGGGTCAGGTGACGAGTGCCCCGGTCCTCCTCTGCTAAGACGGGATTCCCTCAGTGTCTCCATGGAGACAGGATGCGCTGCGCTTGACGTCAGAGAAGAGATCATCCATCGCTGGACCCCAGAAAAGAGATCACCCATCGCTGGATTCCAAGAGTGGATTACCACCGCTGGAATCTTTTTTTTTATTTTTGTTATTTTTAATAAAGGACTTTTCCCAACGGTGTCTGTGTGTTTTTTAACTATTTTTACACTTTCTTTGTGAAATGGTAGGGGTACTATTGTACCCCCTTACCATTTCAAACAGGGGGGCGGGATCTGGGGGTCCCCTTGTTAAAGGGGGCTTCCAGATTCTGATAAGCCCCCCGCCCGCAGACCCCCACAACCACCGGCCAGGGTTGTGGGGAAGAGACCCTTCTCCTCATCAACATGGGGACATGGTGCTTTGAGGGGTCACAGACCCCCAAAGCATCCTCCCAATGTTGAGGGCATGTGGCCTGGTACGGTTCAGGAGGGGGGGCGCTCTCTTGTCCCCCCTCTTTTCCTGCGGCCTGCCAGATTGCGTGCTCGGATAAGGGTCTGGTATGGATATTTAAGGGGAACCCCACGTAATTTTTTTTTTTATTTGACCCGGGGTTCCCCTTAATATCCATACCAGACCTTTTTTTTCTTTTTATCAATAGCTTTCAATGTTCTCTGTATTACGGGAGCCGACAATTCATTATAGCCGCGAGTGATTTTAAATAGCTTTTTTTCCTGCAAAAATGACACTTTGTGCAGGGACAGTTCTAAGCACGGGAAACATGCGCCCCTTTACAGGCATACTATACACACACCCCAGGTACGAAATTTAAAGGAATATTACACTTTTATTGTTTCACTTTAAGCATTATTAAAATCACTGCTTCTGAAAAAATTTCAGTTTTTAAAACTTTTTTTTGCATTGATACATGTCCCCTGGGGCAGGATCCAGGTCCCAAAACACTTTTTATGACAATAACTTGCATATTAGCCTTTAAAATTAGCACTTTTGATTTTGAACGTTCGAGTCCCATAGACTTTAATAGGGTTCTAAAGTTCACACGAACTTTAGGTCTGTTCGCAGGTTCTGGTGCGAACCGAACAGGGGGGTGTTTGGCTCATCCCTACTGATCACCAATGTAAGGGGACATTCTTCCCACTGATCACCAATGTAAGGGGACATTCTTCCCACTGATCACCAATGTAAGGGGACATTCTTCCCACTGATCACCAATGTAAGGGGACATTCTTCCCACTGATCACCAATGTAAGGGGACATTCTTCCCACTCATCACCAATGTAAGGGCAGCCCTCAAAAATTCCACTCGGCTGCTCGCAATTTGCGAGTGGAATTTAATGCAGGGCGAGTGAGGAGCGGGGATGGACCAGGCTGACTGTTTCCTGGCTAAAGCGATTAGCCAGGAAACTGACAGCTGGAGGACACAGAGCGGCAGGACTGGACTGCCCTGGCGCCGCTTTGAACTGGGGTGAGGCTGCAGCGCTCCCCTCACTCTCTCTCGCCTCCTCTTGTTATGTGTATCACACACACAGCGGGGATGTCACGGAGCTGGCTGGGTCTGTGTTCGGCACGCGGTGTAACAAGGTCCCATCCCCTAGACCAGCTTGTGTGATAGTATCAGTGTTCCGCCTATGAAACAAGCTGGTCTAGGGGTGCGGGACCTTGTTACACTGCACGCCGAACACAGACCCAGTCAGATCCGTGACACACAGCGGGACATCCCCGCTGTGTGTGTGATCCATCCAGGGGAGTCCATGTGAGTCTCTAATGATGATGGGGACACAGTAAAGCTGCATTAATGGGGCACCAAAAAGCTGTATTGATGGGGCACAGAAAATCTGCATTGATGGGGCACAGTAAAGCTGCATTAATGGGTCACAGTCAAGCTGCATTGATGGGGCACAGTGAGGCTGCGGGCACAGAAGAGCTGCGTTCACAGGCACAGAGAGGCTGCGTTTACGGGCACAGAGAGGCTGCGTTTACAGGCACAGAGAGGCTGCGTTTACAGGCACAGAGAGGCTGCGTTCACGGGCACAGAGAGGCTGCGTTCACGGGCACAGAGAGGCTGCGTTCACGGGCACAGAGAGGCTGCGCTCACGGGCACAGAGAGGCTGCGCTCACAGGCACAGAGAGGCTGCGCTCACAGGCACAGAGAGGCTGCGCTCACAGGCACAGAGAGGCTGCACTCACAGGCACAGAGAGGCTGTGTTCACGTCACGGGCACAGAGAGGCTGCGTTCACGTCACGGGCACAGAGAGGCTGCCTTCACGTCATGGGCACAGAGAGGCTGCGTTCACAGGCACAGAGAGGCTGCAGGCACAGTGAGGCTGCATTCACAGGCACAGAGAGGCTGCAGGCACAGTGAGGCTGCATTAATGGGCACAGTGTGGCTGCAATGATGGGCACAGTAAGAGTGCATTGATGGGCATAGTGAGGCTGCATTCATTGGCACTGTAAAGCTGCATTTGATGGGCACAGTGAGGCTGCATTGATGGGCACCGTAAAGCTGCATTGATGGGCACAGTGAGGCTGCATTGATGGGCACAGTGAGGCGGCATTCATGGGCACCATAAAGCAGCATTTGATGGGCACAGTAAGGCTGAAATGATGGGCACAGTGAGGCTGCATTGACGGGCACAGTGAGGCTGCATTCATGGGCACCATAAAGTTGCATTTGATGGGCACAGTGAGGCTGCATTTGATGGGTACTGATATGCTTTATGTTAATATTGTTAAAGTTGTTGTTATTTATTTTTGGAACTTAATTCTGCTTTAACAGTGTAATTTCATGAGATCATTTACAAGGGCGTGTTTAGGGGCGGACTTAGGGGTGGGGCAGGGGAGAGGTTGGGTGCGGCAGCTGGTGGCAAGTAACTCTTAAGGCCTGGCTAGTGGCTCAGGATTTAAAATTTTGAGCCCTGGTAAGGGGACATTCTTCCCACTGATCACCAATGCAAGGGGCATTCTTCCCACTGATCATCAATGTAAGGAACATTCTTCCTACTGATCACCAATGCAAGGGGCATTCTTCCCACTGATCATCAATGTAAGGAACATTCTTCCTACTGATCACCAATGCAAGGGGCATTCTTCCCACTGATCATCAATGTAAGGAACATTCTTACCAATTTTTCTTTATTAAAAGTCTTGCAATCAATAAGCATAAAATCACTATATATATATATATATATATATATATATATATATATATATATATATATATATATATATATATATATATATATTTTTATATACATAAATATATACATATTTACATAAATTTAAATAAATATAGCAAATCTGCTCTCAAACAAAAAAAGACTTAAAGCAAAAACATAAATCATCGTGAACATGTCATTATTGGGGATAATCTTACTATGACTCACACCACTACACCAGAGTGTGAGGTCAAGAAACAAACCTGCACCCATTATGCATGCAGCCCTTCTTCAAAAAAAAAAACTAACCAACAAAAGCTAAAGGGAGTAAAAGAAACAGAAAAAGAAAAGAGCTCCTCACCCAGAGATGGACAGATCACCAAATGCAGGTCTGATATTACCCTACGCCCTCATCCAGACTGCCCGAGGCTCCCTGCCCTTCTCAAGACCCCGAATTTTCCCAACCTCACCCAGAATATCGTGCACCACCACCTCAACAGAGAGGACTTTCTTCCGTAGGGTAATCTGGCACCGTGCATTCCATGTGAAGTAACAGACAACTATACTAACTAAAAAGAGTGTATCCAAATCAAAATCCCAGCGAGTCGGGAATTCCCCGTACACCCACTCTGCATAACTCATGCGATAGAAAAAGGGGATGCCTAGAGCCCTCTCCACCCTTTTATACACCTCTATGTTAAAAGGGACACTGCAGCAAAAAGTGGTCCATAGACTCCACTTTACCAACACACTCCGCTCTAGGACAATCCCGATCATCCACAGGGCGATGCTTCAAGTTCCCTCTAACATAGAGCCTTCCATGGAAAGCAAGCCAGGCTTGATCCCTAAACTTCAAGGGGATTCTTTCTAAATTGATTAAACACAACCCCTCCCTCATTACAGAGCCTGGACAATCCCTTAAGGCCAGTGACACACTGAAAGCAGAGCTCAAAATCCTCTTCTCCAGAAGATTCCTGGGGAGGAACTTGATATCCTCCACTGTCACCTGTCACTGCCAAAGTATTTTCAGACACGGGGCAACATAAGCCGGGATCTTGCCATGTCGGACTCTCAGACTTTTCACTGGCCCGCCATTTTCCCAGCATCGCAGAAAAGGCCTAAAACAAGATTGAAAAATACCCACCCAGCTTGCTACTTAGGCATTGGCACACACCAACCTGCTTTCCCAATTTCGATGACCATAGTCACCAGGACCAAATTTGATGCCCAACCCTTTAATTTCCTGCTGGGGCTCTGGGAAGGCATCCGGAAGTTTGAAGCTTTCACCCTCCTCACCCATCCAGAAAACTTCACTCTTTTCATGATTGATTTTAGAACCAGAAGCCTCCGTGTACTGCTCTATCACAGAGACCACCTCCTGCGCCTCCTCCGTCCCAGAGATAACAACAGACACATCATCGGCATAGGCCACGACCTTCAAAGGCGGCACACCAGCAATGCCCAAAGGCACCCCGCACAAAGATCCACTCTCTAGCCTTCTTATGAAAGGGTCGATTGCGAATACATATAAAAGGGGGCTCAGAGGACATCCCTGGCGCACACCAGAGCCAACCTCAAAAGGCCGTCCAACCCAACCATTAACCAGTGGGAAGCTCTCAGCCCCTCTATATAATGTCTTCAGCCAATCTATAAACCTTCCCTGCAGGCCGTTTCTACCAAGTACCAAATGCAGGTACTCGTGATTGACTATCAAATGCCTTCGCCTGATCCAATGCCAGCAGCCCTGCATCGTTCCAAAGCCTCCCGGACAGCTAAAACCGCTGAAAAGGTACCTTGGACCGAGCAGTGCTGATGACTGGACAACAAATCACCTGCCACTGACGACAAGTGCCAAAAAAGAATCTTCGCCAAGATCTTTCTATCAACATTGAGAAGACTGATGGGGCGCCAGTTCTCAATCATTGAAGGGTCTTTACCTTTTGACAGAAGAATCACAGTGGATTGCCTCATGGAGGGAGGGAGCGAACCCTCTTCTAGACAGCTGTTATAAACCTCTGCTAAAAAGGGAGCCAGAATGGACTTAAAACACTTATAGAAATTCAACTGTCAACCCATCTGGCCCAGGTGATCTTTTGGTAGCCAGCTTCTCTATAGCATGAACTACCTCATCCACTGAAATTGGTTCTGTCATGTCAAAGACAACGTACCATTTCCCAATCCTGGAGTAGAATCCAGAAAGCTTTCCATCTTATCCCGACAAAGGTCCTTTCTTCCTAGAAGGTCTGCATAATATGATCTGAAGATCTCCAGGATCCCTTATCTGGACTTCACCAGGGAACCCGTACTATCCATCAGGCCTATGACCGTCGTAACTGCTATGCCTTGCTTACAGTTCTGGTAAAGATCAGGCGAGTGATATTTTCCCTAATCCCTTTCCAGAACCAAGGAGGCATGCCAATCATATTGACACTTTCTAAGAAGAAACTTCACCTCAGAGATCTCCCCTGGATCTTCTCTATACGAGACAAGATGATCAAGTTTCCCCCCCAAATGCTGGTAGGCAATGTACATACCAAGCTGCTTCTTCTTACTTATGGCCTTGAAAAGTCCAATTGCCCTTTGTTTCACAAGTTCCCACCACTCTGACTTACTGCTGTAAAAGTCCAGCAAATAAACCTGTGCCTGAAAAAAATCCTCAAAGGATCTTCCAGGAGAGTCAAATTCAGTTTCCAGGTACCCCTTCCCCTGGGTGGAGTGTCCGAGGCATTCAGAGACACAGACAGCATACAGTGGTCAGAGAACTCCACCGCCCTCAACTCAGGAGCCGAGAAAGCAGAGTTCTCCTTTTTTTTAAAACATACTATCCTACTCTGACTATTCCCTCTCTGAAATGTGAATCCCGTGCTGCCAGGGCAGTGCTTAATATGCACATCTAACAGGCCTGCTTGTCTTACCATATCTTTAAGAAAAACGCTATTGTAACCCAGCCAGTCTATGGAGCCTCTCCTGTCTTCAGGCCTAATTATGGTGTTAAAGTTACCTCCAAAGACAATCTGCTGGGACGTAAAAAGGAAGGGCTTGATCTCTGTGAAGAGGCATTTCCTGCCCCATTTTGACTGCAGCCCATAGATATTAATCAGGCGCAGGTCCTGCCCCTAACAGAGACGTCCAAGACCATGCATCTCCCAATCTCTACCTCAGTTACCCGCCGGCACGTTACCATATCGGTTTTAAAAAGGACCGCAACTCCTCTGCAGGGCTCAGCCACAAGAGACCAAAAGGAGGGGCAGCATCTCCACTCCCTTTTTGCTAGATGAACATCGGCCAAAGTATTGAGCCAGGTCTCTTGCAAAAATAAAATCTCAGCGTCAAACTCGTTGAGCAAAAATAAGGCAATATCACAAGCTCTTGCAGATTTAATGCTGGCGACATTAATGGTCGCCACCTTCATCGGAGTGGGAACTGCCATCAGGATGCTTGGGGTAGTCGTTTCTTAACCTTTACCACACTCTCATCACCAGAAACTCTCTATAGACTGCATGATTCCCCCTGATCCATAGATGATAAAGAGAAGGATATATCAGACCTATCATCACCTAACAAAACTGAAAAAGTGTTGCCGAGAGGAACCCCCTCCTGGGTCCGACTCTGAGGAAGAAATTACCACTTTACTTGTCTTCCTCTTCTTCTTTCTCCTAAACTTCTCCCACCCTTCACCATCTGAATCCCCCTCAACAGAGGGTGAGACATGGGATATGGACACCTTTCCATTAGCCCCCTCCCCATCCAGCACCCCCACACTCCCTTTACCACGTTTGCGCTGCTGAGGGACAGGGACTGGAGGCCGAGTGGGAAGATCTGCTAAACCTGCCCCCCCCCCCCCCCCCCAGCAGCTTCTGCTAGTCTGGAGGATCTACGTACATCAGGACCAGGGACCACCACAGAAGGGACAGACTCAGGGACCGCATCACTAGGGGAAACAGAATCTGAAACAAAACATGTAACAGACAAAGGAGGGACAGACTCAGGGACCACATTACTAGGGGTAACGGAATCCGAAACAACAGATGCAATAGACACAGAAGGGACAACAACAGTTTTAGCGGCATCATCCTCCCTATCAAGCCTCTGCCGCTCAGCCTCCAATCCTGGCAAGTTATGTAATGCCTCCCGGCACTGACTATAAAGCCCCATACACACGCTCGGACAATCCGCGGACCAGGTCGGTCGGACTTTGTCCGACGTACTTTGTCCGATGTTGGTGTTGCGTACACACGGTCGGACTACGTTGTCGGAATATCCGGTCTGGAAGAACGTCGTGACGTAAGTCGTCGTCCACGAGATTACAAAAGGGAAGTTCAGCACCACGTCAGGCACCCGTTGGGCTCCTTCTGCTGATCCTGTGTTTATCGAGAGTTAGTGGAAGTTTGGTGACTTAAGATTCGCGCTTCTCAGTTTTCTGACTCAGATCGTTACTGCTCTTCAGTTTGTGCTTGTCGTGCGTATCTGTTTACTAGTGCGTGTAGTCAGTTCGCATTTGTTGGTCATTGCGGCCTATATCTTGATATAGGACGCTTTGATTTGCACTGCTTATTGTCTGCTCGTTGCTGGTATTCATTTCGTTCTTTCAGGCCTTGCTGTTTATCGGTGCTTTCTGTTTGTCCGTTCTGACCAGCCGACCTTTTGTGACCTTCTGAGCGATGTTTCCCGTGCGTACTCGTCGCCGAGTTCGTGCTGTACGCGGAATTGGTGTTGGGCTTTTAGCTTTGAGCCAAGACCCGTCCATGAACATAGTGACGAGGAGTATGTGGACCAAGAATTGGTTGCTTCAGCGTGACCAGTTCTCGCACATGCCTTTGCTTCGTGAGATCCGGGAGAATAATCCTGATGATTTCAGGAACTTTCTCAGGATGACGGACCCCGATTTTCACCGTCTTTTGGCTTTGCTGACCCCCTTTATCAGCCGGCAGGATACCTGCATGAGACAAGCCATTACTCCGGAGCAGAGGCTTGTTGCTACGTTGAGGTACTTGGCGACAGGGAGAAGTCTTCAGGATTTGAAGTTCTCTTCAGGTATCTCTCCCCAGGCCCTGGGAATCATTATTCCAGAGACCTGTTCTGCCATCATTCAGGTCCTGCAGGAGGACTATATTAAGGTAACATTTCTACTTTACTATTCCCTTCTATGTATGCTCTGTTTGCTAATGACTTGTATTTTTGACCTCCTTCCCTAATTACCATGATTGCAATATGCTCTAATATGCTGTGCCCCTTTTCTCCTTCATGCATTTTTCCCTTCACTTACCTCCCCAGCATGCTCTTCTGCCCCAATAGACACCTATGGCCTAGTCACTTAAGCAATGTCTTTTGTCTGCTGCATAGTATTGTTTGCCCCAAAACACCCCCTAAAATATGCACAAATGTTTGCTGTGTGGTTTACTTCATGTAGAGCCCCCTTTTTTTTTTCTTTTGGTGGGGGGGGGGGGGGGAAACTCATTAGGAACCCCCTCCCCCAACTGCTCTGTCAGATGGTACCAATCCTTTATCTGCTGGCTTTCCCAAGGTCCATACACACTATATACCTACCTCTTTATAGTGCGCATCTTTAGGGATGAATTCAGCAAAGCATGTAGTGCAAGGGGCTGCCTCCATACATTCCATTTCCTATTTTTTTGTCTTCTTTCCCTCCTATTAGCTTGCTTGGTAATTTAATAATGTCACACTGTGCCTGCCTTTTTTTTGGGGGGGGGGGGGGGGTTGAAATGTTATTTGATCTTTACTGTGGCCTGCCAATAGTGTTAAGTACAGAGGGTCTGGCCAAACTAGCCCACATTATTGAGCCATTTGCCAATCAATGAAGTGCAGAGGGTTAGCTGTCCACCACCCCCCCCCCCCAAAACCCCTAGTTATTGCCAATGGCCCATCAGAAGTGGGGGGATTGATGGGGGGGTGAGTAATCTGTGAAGGGGAGCCTCTACTTTTCTGTGCAAATACTTTCCAGCCTCCAATTTTATACAATGCTCTTGTTCCAAGATGTTGATTGTCTAATCTGCTTGCAATGTTTAGGTGCAAAGTGACTAATTTTTTTTTCTTGTTTCACTCCACAGTTCCCTTCCACGCCACAGGAATGGCAGACTGTGGCCTCCCACTTTGCCAGCCGTTGGGACTTTCCTAACTGCGGAGGGGCAATTGATGGGAAACACGTCCGCATCGTCCCACCGCCCAACTCGGGGTCCTACTATTATAATTATAAAGGGTTTAATAGTGTAGTGATGTTGGCGGTGGTGTCGGCAACATACGAGTTTATGTATGTGGACGTGGGGATGAACGGCCGGATATCGGATGGTGGGGCCATTACGCACACGGAGTTCTACTGGCGTCTCCAAAGTGGCAGTCTGTGCTTGCCACCTCCAGAGGAGAATGCCGAAGGACTCCCCTTCGTCTTTGTCGCAGATGAAGCGTTTGCGTTGACTCCCCATGTGATGAGGCCGTTCCCGATGAGGACCCTCACCCCGGACCAGAGGGTCTTCAACTACAGGCTGTCCAGAGCCAGAAGAGTTGTGGAGAACGCTTTTGGCATCCTGGCCAGCCGCTTCCGCCTGTTCCTGACGGCATTTAACTTGGCGGAATACAAACTCAACCACATAGTTCTTGCCTGTTGCATATTGCACAACTTCCTCAAAAGACATAACAGGAACTATGTGGTGCCCGTTGGCCCAGATGTGGAGGGCCCTCCAAATGCCGAACTCACAGCCCTTCGAGTGGCACGTCCAGGCTTGCCCCCTCTAAATGCCCGTGTGGTCCGGGACCAATATATGCAGTACTTTGTGGGTAGGGGGGCCATTGCTCTGCCTGACGATGTGTGAGAGGCATTTTTTAATAAATCTGATATTTTAACCAACCTATGATTTCTTGTCATTTCAGTCTTCTTTTTAGCTTATTTTACTTTGACATTTTTTCCCTTTGCCTTCGACAGTGGGAATGCACTTTCTGGGCAAAAGGAGGTAACAGTCTCTTCTTCCCAAAAAGATTATTCTCATGTTGTGTGTTTGCTACCTAATCTTTGGTCTAGAGAAGGTTTGTACTGCATAACTGACACCCAAAATACTCCTTTTCATCACCAGGTCTGACATGTGTGTATTCTCCAAAATGCTGTGCTCCGTGTTTTCGTACAAAGCACTGTGGGTGTCATTTACATAAGTCAAATCCGCTATGCTCTACAAGTGCATTGAAAAAGTTCCCCGGGAAAGAAAATTGGAGTGCAAAGTGGATTTGCCTTTAGTAAATAACACCCATTGCCCCCCATATCCTTTTCATTTTACATACATAATGCATTGTGTTTTTTAAATAAGGAAGCCACACATTTAGAAAAATAAAAGTTTACTAGGAAAACATTCACAAGTGCGTTTACAATCTTCACGCCAAAACTGACAACATCTTGGTTATTTACAACATTGTTTACAAACATTCCGCAATTGGTAAAACCAGGCATGGAGCAAAACAGAACCTAGGAACTTGGAAAGTTCAACTTTGTAAAGTGAAGACAAGATCAGACATGACTATATGTTCAAAGTGTGTTTGATCTTGCCTTCATCACATGGGGGGGTCACCCCCGAAAAGTGGAAATTTGGAACATGCACACAATTTGGGACTGAAAATGGTCATTAGATGGTAAAACACATGCCTAGAAGCTTCAAAAGTGCCATTTTCCATCATGGGGATGAACGGACGTTTTTTGGGGGTGCAACCCCTTCACCACAACCACTTTCGTAGTTCGTAAAGTGTTTGCACCCCCAAAAAAACGTTGCCATTCATCCACCATGGTGGGAGCTAGCACATGTGGACACAATGTGTGCATGTTCCAAATTTCAGACAGTTTTTAAGTTGCAAATGTGTTCAGAAGCTGGCACAAATGTGTGTTAATTACTTGGTGCGTTTTCATATTTTTCCTAAAACATCAATGATGTTCTTCAATTTTTGTTGAACATCATTGATGTTTTGCTTTATGTAATCTAGATCTCGATTGCAGACCATTATCTCTCCGATGAGTACGTGGGCACTCTCTGTGGTAAAGTGCGATTTTTCTTCCACAACATCCACGTCACCTAAAAACCACAAACAAACAAAAATGGGGTGTTGGAAATGAGGCAGCCATACATGGATTAGCTTACCAGTAGCTGTGTTCTCCCACACTCACCTGTTGTGGTGACAATTTCTCCAAGTTCGATGATCTCTCCTTCCTCCTCCTCCTCCTCCTCTGCTTCTGCTCTTTCCCCTTTTTTGGGAGGTGTTGGTTTGGGGGTTTCCTCAGACGGCCCAAGTTTTCGCTCCCCTATGAGAATGTCCAAAAGGAAGATTTAGCAACACAAGCTATTGAGGGCAGAAATAGGAAATGACAAACATTGCTTGAAAGTGACGGACACTATTTTAGTTTGGCCAGTTACAAATGTCAACTACATGAATGTAGTCACTTTGTAAAGGTGCTAAACTGACTAGCTTTTTGGTAGAAGTTTGTGTGATGGAGACCCCCCTCTAGTATCCACTGGAGCACATGTGTGGAAAAGCATAATAAAAAGGGGGTTTGGGTGTCCCAGCACTAGTGCTCTAGAGTCCAGATGGGTAAACAGCTACTGAGTGACCTCTCCTTTACATTGAATAAATTGGCTTTACATTCTTGATGACATTTCTAGTGAGAACAAACTTCCTTTCCCCAAAAAAAACACCAAACATCGTATTATAAGTGGCCGAACGATCGAGGTTGCGTACGATCGAATGCACACACACGATCATGACAGTGGCAGAAAGATCGAGGCTGAGTACGATCGAATGCACAGACGAACCTGAAAGTGGCCATTTTGGAATGTACAACTTTGTAAAAATCAAACGACAATGGAGCAGTATGCAAGCAAGAAATCAAACACAAAACACAACTACTTACTTTTTTGAAGAATTCTCTTGATCTTTCTGTACTGATCGGCCTCCCTCAGTTTCAGGTCTGACCAGCGTTTCCTCAGTTGCTCCTTGGATCGTTGTACCCCAAAATGATTGTACAGCCTTCTCACAACTTTAGACATGATCTTGGCCTTGCGGACATTGGGGTTGAGGTAAGGCCCATACTTCCCATCATAGTCGCTCCTCTTTAATATGTCCACCATCTCCAACATTTCTCCAAATGACATATTGGAGGCCTTGAATTTCAGGCTCCGGGATCGGGACGTTTCTGCCTCCGGACTTTCCTCGTCCTCCTCCTCGTTGGTGGGATATTTGTGGCGCACCTGCTGTGTCCCCGCCATGTGCTCTCCCCACTACGCCGTAAAGAGAAGGGTGGGGAATAGACGTGAAAGATCGTCAGGGGCGGGCGGAGTTTGAAGCATGCGCAGTGTATATAAAACGTCACACGCCTGTGTCGTAGCCATGATCTGGGAGACTAGGGGAGAGAAAACTCACACGAGACGATCGCTACAAACGAAGGTACAATTTAACGTTGGTACATAACTAGCCTAGACTGATTTGAACTTGAGGCTTCTTTATGGAGAAGATTAGGAGAGTTTAGCCTGACATAATTTAGAGGGTTTTGTGTGTTGTTGTGTCTTGCAGAGATTGATATGAAGGGATTCAACGACATGAGTTTTCTCCCCCTCTTCATTGCCAAATACAGGGATTTTCCCATATTGTGGCAGGGTATACACCCACATTACACCAACAAACCAAAGAGGCACGCAGCCCTGGAGGAACTTGTGGAATTTGTCAAGCCAAGGTTCCCCACGGCAACTGTTGATGATATTAGAAAGAAAATTGGCAGCCTGAGGAGTGCGTATATCAGGGAGCGGAAGAAGGTCGTGAAGTCTGAGGAAACTGCAACTTCAGCAGATGAGGTCTATGTCCCCAAGCTCTGGTACTATCAGAGTCTCCATTTTCTGAAGGACCAGGCTGATGTCACGGAGCCAACCTCAACTCCTCCTTCCACGCTTCCTTGCGCGCAGCCCACCCCTGATGAGGCTTCCGAGGAGCAACCTGGGCCTTCCAGTCTGGAAGAGGTGGAGGAGCCCAGCTTGTTCCAGGTATAGTAGTTTTGTTACCATTTATGGGAATAATGAATGATGTTCACTTAATTCAGGATCGCCAATTGCTTAGTTCCTAACGTGTTTGACATATCAACTGACAGTGGTGTGGGAGACATTTGGGGCCAGAATCTAAACTGCAGGGCTGAGAATTGTATGGTTTTCTATTTGTAAACATTTTGCACCAGTCACTAGATGAGAATTGTGTGTGTTTGATGAACAAATAACTGAAACTATGTCCCTTTTTCATACACAGGAAGACCTCAGCCAGGAGGTGGCTGTGGAAGGTGGCAGTCAGGAGGAGGCAGGGGTTAGTGGCAGCCACCAGCTGGGTAGTGGCAGCCAAGAGGGGGCTAGGCCTCGGAGCCTGACTGACACCCAAACCCCTCCCCTCCGCCTTCCGTACAAAAGGGCGAGAAGGGGGGGTTATGCGGCACAGTCAGCGCTCCGGATGATCAGAGAGGCTATAGACTCCCTACATGCCACACCCGCCGACGAGGAGACCTTTGGCTCGGTGGTTGTCACAAAAATGATGGGTATGGAGGTGAGGCAACGCAACATGTGTGAGGGGCTCATCCTCCATGTCCTAAATAAGGGTAGGGCTGGGGAGATGACCCCAGTCACACATGTTTGCCATAGCTACCATGCTCCACCTCCTCCTCCTCCTCCTCCTCCTTCTGCCACCCCACCAGCACGACAGCCACAGCGTGGAAGGAAGCGTGGAAGGAAGACCTGAGAGTGACGACCTGGAATCAGTCTGGTCTGAGAGAAGATGGAGCCTCTTGTAGTACCAGAGCCTGGGGACCTAGATGGCATCTGCTGCAGTTCCGGATACTTTGGACTTCACGACCAGATTGCACTCCCCTTAATATACGTACTCCTCAGGCCCCCAATTTTCTACGCTTGAACAATGATGGTTGCCGTGGGGGGCCAAGACTTTGCAAATTCCCCAAGTTTCACCATGGCTGCGTTCCTCTTTGGTTTGTTGGTGTGACCTAAATAAAGGTTTTTTTGATTTGAAATAATCATTGACTATTGTGTTTTACTTTGCTACAATGACAGTTTTTCTTTGAGTAAGCAGGTACATTTCACTAATCCTAAAGTAGAATTAACAAGGGGCACCAACAACAAACAAACTCCTAGTAAATGTAAGCAAGAAATACAAATGTAAATAATGTGTTTTTGGTAATTTGAGACACACAA
This sequence comes from Lithobates sylvaticus, assembly GCA_028564925.1. NCBI lineage: Eukaryota > Metazoa > Chordata > Amphibia > Anura > Ranidae > Lithobates > Lithobates sylvaticus. Next base: position 116,785,206 of record CM053037.1, read on the forward strand.
CCCCCCTCCAAAAAAAAAAAAAAAAAAAAAAAAACATTCAAATATGTATTCCCCAAAAAAAAAAAAACAAGACAAATCATGGTAAAAAAATAACAAAGATTCTTTTCCGTTCACAGTCAAAATAAACATGTAGTGTATAAATGCTGCAAAGTAATAAAGAACTAAGTTTGTGAGAAGTGCGGGTGAATAGGAGCAGCTAAAACATGTCATTCTTGTTGCATTGTAAAGAAAAAGAGAATGCGCTGCATTAAAGACATTTTAACATTGCAGCGTGACGAATGTGCTGTGTCGATTAGGAAAGGTAGTTTTACCTGACCGAGCGCTTCCGTCACAGAATTTCTTCTGAGCATGCGTAGCACTTTGTCCGTCGGACAAGCGTACACACGCTCGGATTTGGTGTGATCGGACCGGGTTGACGGCAAATCTTTCCAGCAGGAGATAAGACTTTGTCCGACGGACAAACCGACGAACACTGTCCGATGGTGCATACACACGGTCTGATTTTTCAACAACCTTGTCCGATCGGACCAAATTGATGAAAAAGTCCGACCGTGTGTATGGGGCTTAAGGATGACCGAGCTTTTGGCACAAATTGCACCGAATTTCGGTACAATCTTTAGCCAAATGGTCCAGATCCTGGCATAGTAAACACTTCTTACGGGGACAGGTAAATGCAAAATGGTCTTTTTCACCACATTTATTACAGACTTTGGGCTGACTCTGGTAGAATATTGTCAGCCGATCCCTCCCTGAACAGGGCAGATGTTGAACTACATTTCCCAGCACCCCCAATTTTAGTGACACTGTCCAAGCCCCTGTCCACATTCCATGTTCATCCACAACCTAACACAGTGGAGTGAGGACCTCTCCATATCGGCATAACCATACCATCAAATCAGCCTCTGGAATGGATTTGTTACGCACCAGGATCGTCACCGATTTTATCAGAGGCTCCCTGGATATCCCCTTTGGCCCCAAACCACTCCACTGCGGAAGGCCCTTGCACCTTCTATATCGCTCCCAAAACAAATCCAGACCCTCAGGTTTTACAAAGGACAAATCGAACTCATAACTCCCCACTGGGTAAATCAAAGCAAATATATCCAAAACTTTAAACCCCATTTCCAAAACCAAAACAGCCACCCTCCCCCTTACTGGTGGTGTCCCCTCCCCCTCCCACTTCAACTGAACCACATTCCTCCTCCTGTACCCACTAACCATCCCACCACCAGACCTCCCCAAATTTTGACCAACATTTGCAACATTTCCCCTCACCCTCTAGGGTGCCACTCCCCAAAACTGATATGTAACTCCCACATTCCTCACAGCAGAAAAAACATTTGTGTGTTTTGAATCATCTGACACATTTCTAGCAGTTATCGATTGTACATATTTGGTCTGAACAATTGATGAATCTTTCCTCTGCCGAGCAGGGGGAGGAATGTCATTTTTATTTTGTCCACCAATATTAACCCCTTTACCACCACCCACCACATTCATTGCTTTATCAATATTATTGCTGCCATTATTTTCTGGCACATTCATAGTTCCTGCAGTGTCCTCACTCACTGCTGTCCCCATACACACTTCACCTCCAGGCAGACTCTTCTCCTCCAGCAGGACAGGATTTTCAGCTAAGCAGAGTGAAGGTTGTTCTAATACAGCAACAGGTAAATCATTGCAGGAGACTTCCATGGCTGTCTCCACTTCACATGCTGCCCTGTGCTGATCCCCTCCCCCACCTGCATCAATCAGCCCAGGTGAAGGTGAAAAGAGCTCTTTGGAGCTGGCAGCCATCTTACTTGTAGAACTGCGGGGTGAATGATGCAGATCCATCCACATTGCTCTGGTGGGCTGATGACACCTCTGCCAGGGGTTTTCCCTCCATGTCTGCAGAAGGCTTCTCTGTAGCAGAAACACCAACAGGCAGCTGTTTGCAGAGCTCCTTCTCTCTCTGTTCCTCAGCAGGGAAACCATTCACCACAGCAGGTGGGGCAGACATGTTGGAAGGAGGCAGCACAGTGCACTGGGATCCTTCCACCAATGCTGGCTCTGCCGGTCTGTAACCCCTCCGCTCATCCTCAGGGACCTCTGATGGCTCACCAACAGACCCGTCTGCCCTTAGGGGTGACTCCATCTGTTGGATGAACTGTAGAGTGCCATGTTCACGCTCAACCCCCTGGCTGGTTGCCACTGGCGATTCCCCAGCCTGACATGGGGGAGAGGTGCAGAGGCAGATGAAGCAGGGTTGTCTGTTACCTGCGGCTGCTGATCCACAGAACTCACCGATGTCTGGCTGAGAAATCTTCTCTCATTTTTAAACTTTTCTGCAAAAGCTCCACTTTTATCTTTCAATTTCTCCAAAAATAAAGATTGTTTCTTTACCTTCTCTTCCATCTGCTGTAACTCAGGCTTCATGGCTAAATTATTCCTGGGCCAAGCTAGCAGTCAAGGCCCAGGCTTGAAAAAAGGCTGGTTCTCACAGAGAGCTCTTTGGGTGTGTCCTCCTCCTCCTTTCCATTGACCACCAATGTCAGGAGCATTCTTCCCACTGATCACCAATGTAAGGAGCTATATTCTCACTGATCGTTCTTTCCACCGAAGTGTACAGATATCAGTGTTGTATATAAGGAATATCACTCAGTATACAAATATCAGTGTTAGGGAAAAGCACTCAGTGTATAGATGTCAGTGTAACACATAGGGAATATCACTAAGTGCTATTCCCTATATATAACTGATATCTATACACTGAGTGCTTTTCCCTAACACTGATATCTGTATACTGAGGGATATTCCTTATATACAACACTGATATCTGTACACTGAGTGGCACTCAGTGTACAGATATCAGTGTACTAGGGGATATCACCTGGTAGATGGGTACTAGGCAAGAAGAAGCTCTTAGTCAGCCTGGCTGGTGATTCTAGAAACACTAAACTGCTGTGATTACACACTGACCTGCTGCTGCACACAAGGCAGGTCAGGTGACTATCTCCAACATCACTCCACTCTGTCTTCACTCTGCAGCCTCCAGCTCACTCACTGGCTTTCCCCCGCGGCATTGATGTATCCTGTGGCTTCTCCCCTCTACTGAATTCCCCTGGAGGAGAGGAGGACAGAGCGCCTGTCACTGCTATTATCCTTATGGCTACATGATCTTTCTGTAATCCCAGAAAGCACCCGAGTCCTCTCATAGCCTCATCAACTGCAGGCAGGGATGACTTAGCTCACTGCCTCCACGGTGCATACATTTCCCCTATCCTGCATGATAAGTTGTGGACACATCCAGGGGCAGACTGAGCTGCTCATGGGGCCCCCCTGACCCAGGGCCCTCAGTCAGTGCCCGAGTGCCCTTATGGTCAGTCCGCCCCTGCTTACTAATCCATGAAGTGCAGCATTGTCTTCTTGCAGATGAAGCTCTCCTTGCTCCCCTCTGTTCTCATCACCACCATCTTGAAAGGAGATCAGATGCATGCACAAACACACAGCAGGTTTCTTCCTGGTCCCATAGACCTGGCAGAAACCAACAGCATGTTTGTACATGCACTAGATCTGCCTACTCATGTGTTGAAACGCTGCAGGAACCCTTCCAGATTTCTGGCAGAGACCTGCATTGTGTCTGTGCATACACAGAAAATGGCACATGGCCTCCTGGGATGTATGAGGGAGACATCCCAGAAGGCATCAATGCCCATATACATCATCCTCACCTACTTGAAGATTTAGGAAGCAGCGCTGTGTGTGGAATAGTGAGGGTGGAGGGAGGAGGCAGGAGAGCGTATGATGTTCATATGGATGAAGGTCTGCTTTAAGGCCTGGTTCACACCTATGCAGGTTGCAGTTTGCATATTCCAGGTGCATTTTTCAATACACATTTTAGATTCATGAAAGTCTATAGAATCAAAAACCAGAAAAAAGTCCCTGGCCCATTTCATAAAATGCACAGATGTGAACTACATCCTTCAGCAAGCATTTTTAAAATTTGAAATAGAGCCACCATTTTTCCCTTTATGAGAGGTCTACTTTAAGGGCTCATTCATACCAACAGCCGTGCTGGTGCACTGGTGTGCTTTGGTGAGAACAGTGCTGTTTTTGTTTGTTAGAATTTTATTGAAACTGATATTTCATTCTGTTCTATTTGCTCTAGCGCATTGTAAAGCAGTGGCTTGCAATACTTTTTTTCATTGCACACTATCCCATTACAGTGGTGTAAACTTACCTTATAACAAACAAGGCAAATAGCTTTGTCCTTGCCTTGGAACTGTGCTGGGCTTAGGAGGTGATTAAAAGAGACCATACAAGGAGCACGGGTTGCAGGAAAGAAATTTGCTTGATTTTCCTATCAACAGAGACAGTGTTGACAAGGGAATCCCTCCCACCGAGCCATTGTATACTCTGGCAGAGGAAGACGTATCCACAGAGAAAAGACCGTGATTATTGCAAGCCGATAGCGATAATCGCATGTAAAGTCTGGCAGGCTGGTTGTGCCCGATCAACTTGATACATTCAGCCTGCCCATGCATGGTTTCAATCTCGGCCAGTTCCTGCTGAACTGGCCAAGATTTGGACCGCCTATGGCTGGCCTTATCCTTATAGTAGCCATTCTCAAAAAGGGCTCTATGGGACCCTAGGGTTCCTCCAGAGTTTACTAGGGGTTCCTAGAGCTGATTGATTGACCTTTCATTTAATGGTTATTGATTTCTTATTTTATGATAACTGCATAGTTCTGGGGCCAACAGCACTAGAGCCACCTGCAGGATACCAATGGTCTTTTTAGCTGTCTGTAAAGGTGGTATTCTGACCATCACTGTAAGGTGAGCATTCTTTTCACTGGTCACCAACGTGGGGGCATTTTTCCCACTGATCCACAATGAATTGGTTTTATCAGTTGTTCCCTGAGACCTTAATATTTCATGGGTTGATGCCTTAGAGACTTTTTTTTAGCTTAGTGAAAGGTTATGATTCCAAATTGCAGCCGGAAAGCCCCATGTTGAAGAGCTTGTGTAATACTGAGGTTATGTCCCCAACATGAATTATGTGTCAACCCTACATAATATTAATGCAGCATTTTTTGTTATATCATCATAGTAAAGCCTAGTACACATTATGAGAATATCAGACAGATGGTTGTCCATTTTTTTTTGCATGCTAGCCTCATATCGAAAAACCAATAGGCTACTAAAGTTATGAAAATTCTCATAGGACAGAATATAACTTTGGAAGTGATGTAATGTATTGTTACATAGTTGGTAAGGTTGAAAAAAGACACAAGTCCATTCAGTCCAACCTGTGTGTGGTTATATGTTAATAGTACAATGTATACTCCTGTATGTTGTGGTCATTAACCACTTCCCGCCCGCCATATAGCAATATGACATGAGCAAAGTGGTTGTGTTATCCTGACCGGACGTCATATGACATGATCAGGATAACAAGCTAGCGCAGCCCCCGGGGGTACGCAGCGCGGCGATCGGTGGTGCTGTGTGTCACTCTGACGGAGGCTCTTTACCACGTGATCAGCTATCGGCTTTTCCTCACTGGCGTCTGACAGACGTTAGTAGAGGAGAGCTGATCGGTGGCTCTCCTGACAGGAGGGTCTGTGGTGATTGATTATCAGTGCAGCCACCCCGAGGATGCCCACCCAGGACCACTAGGGATGCCCACCACTGATGATCACCAGGTATGTCACCCATGGCCACCAGGGATGCCAGTGCCCACATATGATGCCAATCAGTGCCCATCAGCAATGCCTGCCAATTTCTCCATATCAGTGATGCCCATTAGTGCCATCTATCAGTGTCCATCAGTGCCTCTTATCAGTGCCACCCATAAGTACCCATCAGTGCAGCCTTTCAGTGCCCATCAGTGTCACCTATCAGTGACACCTATGAGTGCCCATCTGTGCCGCCTATGAGTGCCAGTGCTGCATATCAATGCCACCTATGTGTGTCCATCAGTGCCCATCAGTGTCGCATATCAGTGCCCATCATCACTGCCCATCAGTGCCACCTCATTGGTGCCACCTCATCAGTGCCCATCAGTGCAGCCTCATCAGTGCCCATAAGTGTAGGAGAAAACTTATTTACAAAATTTTATAACCGAAACAAAGAAAACCTTTTTTTTTTTTTCCAAATCAATTTCATTTTTTTATTTGTTTAGCAAAAAATAAAAACCCCAGAGGTGATCAATTACCACCAAAAGAAAGCTCTATTTGTGGGAACAAAATGATAAAAGTTTTGTTTGAGTACAGTGTAACATGACTGCGCAATTGTCTAAATTGTTTAAAAAGTGACAGCGCTGAAAGCTGAAAATTGGCTTGGGCAGGAAGGGGGGAAAGTGCCTGGTATTGAAGTGGTTAAGGTACCGATCTAATCGTTTTTTGAAATTGTAATGTATTCTTTGGTTTCCGAGCATGCAAGGTCTTGGTACCACAATTTATTTCCTACAAATGCTATACTAATTACACTGAAATCATTCTGTTATCGTACAGGAAAAATTTTCGTGCTTGTCCCTTCGGATATTTTTGCATGAACTGTCATGATCCACTCTCGAAAGCTGTGTACTAACGAATAAATTATGGGACGATCTTAGCGAATGTGTTTTTTTTGTTTGATATTCTCATCGTGTGTACGGGCCTTAAGGGTGTCCACCTATTAAAAATACAATGTCCCTCCCCTCTTTGGTCAGTTTCTGAATACAGCTCTAGTTCTTGTCATTGCTGTGATGCTGCTTGCAGAGTTGCTTTTAGAGCCACAGGTTAAGTGAAAAAAGTAGATTCAGTGACAGAGCATAACAAAAAAAATTGTGATTTTTTTTCTCTCCGGTTTTCAACTGCAAACCAGAGACAATAGTTTTGTATGTTAAATATGACTGACATGTATTGTCTAGCAACCCTTTTAAAACAAAAATAACACATATAAAACAAAATCTAAATGTATAAAAGCAGATTAAAAATTTTTTTAAAGTGAAATTCACTTTTTCTTTATTTATATTGACATTGCCATGTAATCTTAAGAGTTCCATGAAACTGTACACACTGCTTTGTGCCATGACACTACAGATTATTACTCAGCATGACTATGATGGGAGTAAAGTTTGCGTTACATTGGAAGTCTAACCTGTGCAGATTGAAACTACAACTTGGAAACAGATTTTATAATATATGTCAATTGGTCTAATAACAGAAGTGATTCATGTTTAAGCATTCATGCAATGTTGGTGACAAATCCCCTTTAAAACTGTTAGCCCAACCTTAATTTTTTTTCAATTGTTATTTATTCTGACTCATTCTAGTTAACAGTTATACAACTTTATAGTCTGGCATTAAGGTGCATGGGTGGTTCCTTTCACTTTAATGTCAAGCCCAAATTTTATTTTTCAATAGAGTGGGGAAGTATTAGAACCCCTTCCAGGTTTTTTTTTTTTTTATTGCTCTCTGCCCGTAATAGGTTTCTAATACTTCCCCACTGTATACAAAACTACAAAAAAAGTTTTGGCTTGACACACATTTTTAAAATAAAGTTGTTTGAGAATTTAATTTCCCCTTTAAACAAATTAGGGAATCAAATTAATTAATGATATACCAGATTTATGTGTGTGGTCATTTTCCTTTAAATACATTTTAAATATATATTAAATATTAATATATTCTATTTATATTATTAAATTAATGAAGTAAAAGTATCATGATTTTTTTCTTTAATCTCTAAGTAAAGACCTTGTCTTACCTGTCAAGTGACACAGTGGTCAGGGTGAAACTAGAGGCATACATGGTGAGATATATGAAGAAGTGGACAGCTTTGCACATGAAGGGGCCAAACACCCAACTGTCTAGGGTGTAGATGGTGGCTTGAAATGGCACGCAGAAAATAATGAAGCACAGATCTGCCATGCCTAAGTTCAGGATAAAGAGATTGGTGGTGTTATTTATCTTTCCATTCCTCAGCAGCACCGCCAGTACCAGGCTATTGCCCACTGTACCTACTAGGAAAATGAGGGAGTAGAGCACCGGGATGAGAATTGACTCCGGATGGTAACTGTCCGAAGAGGAGATCAGGATTGAGACATTCATTTTCACTGTTTCTTCTGCAGTCCCGTGTTCAGGAAAAAAAATTCTATATTTCACATTACAGCATCAAAATTGATTAATCCCTTTAATTCCTTAAGTCAGCCTTTTCCGGCAGAAGATTAGACCAAGTGGTTGCTGATTAGTTGATATTACAGAGTGGTACAGATTACAGCAAATTCTTCATAAAGTGAAGTTTCTCAATAGCCATGTTCTTCTTCAGTTGCATCTCCTTACATTTTGGATTAAGAACAATTGTTATGTAGGACCTATGTGACCACAGGAAAGTCTTAATATTGCTTGCTTTGTTCCAGTAATCCCGTATCCCCCTTTTGATAGATCAAGCAAGGTTTTAAGCATCTCCTCAGAATTTCAGAAAAATTTTTTAAGCCCTCATTTCTTTCATTTATAAGTTGGCAAACAGACAAAATGATATACAAAAAGTCTACTTTGTTCTTTGTCCAGGGGAAAAAAAATGAATTACTTTGCTCCAGGTCTGTATGTGCTGCACAGTTTGTCTAATTTGTTCTGTGCTGAGCCTACTGCTTCTTATGTGGGATCTGAGCACCTCTCCCTCTTAAGAGCCTTCTTTCATGCTTATTGCCCCCCCCCCCCCTCCCCTGCAATCCGCCTATCATGGTCATTTTACTAGCTCACTCAAGAAAACTTTAGCACTGACGATTCTTCATGGATAACAGGGGCACATAAACACAGACATGGTTAAAAAAAACTTCACTCACTGAACTCCCCCTCCCCATGTGCAGGCTGCTGATGAGCGCATTACGAATATTTCTGAGAATAAATAGACCAGAAGCATCCCGTTTCCAAGGAGATAAAAAGGTACAAAAAAGAGGTAAGGTGTCCATAGTAACTAAACCCCTGATCTGTTCATTAGGTAGGCATCAGTCAGTGGCGGGAGGAGCGTGTCATGTCTGTGGAGCTACTCATTTTGCAAACCTAGTGAACGGTTGGCAAATAATAGCAAGACAGTAGAACTGAAGCCATCCAATACGTGTGTGTCAAGGGACATTACTGTAACAATAATCCATAATATAGTGCTGCTATATTATTTATTATTTTACAAATTTGGTCTATTCACCATTCTAGTGTTGGTGGGTCTTGGCATCTGTTGGGAGTTCTCTCTTTTCTCCATAGAGTTTATGATTTCAAAAACTCGTACTGCACAATTTTTTTAAAAATAATTTTAATATAAATTCTATCGCTTCATCTATGAAAATTTTATATGTAAAGGTAAAAAGATGAAATGTATAAAGATTATTGCAACATGCACCAAATATCTGTAGTGATTAATGAGCCGTGCTTGCTATTTATTACACTATGATCTTTGATTAATCCTTAGAATAATCATAAAATAACCCCCTTTTTTGATAATAATCGACATACTGGTTCTATTTCAAATTAGTGTGATGAATGCAACATACATTACTTTTTTATTTATATATTACAGGTATTTATATAGCACTGTTAATTTATGCAGCGTTTTATGCTTTTTACAACGTGAAGTCCCTATTACACATGCATAAATACTATAACCAATTTAGACAAGAGCCAATTCACCTACCAGTATATCTTTGGAGTGTGGGAGGAAACCCACACAATCACAGGTAGACCATGCAAACTCCATGCAGACAGGGTTTATTCCATCCAACAACCCTAGTGCTGCAGAGAGCTAATTACTAAGCCACTGTGCTGACACTATTTTGTACGGTCATCGTATCAGAGGACCTAAAATCAACTGTATGTTTAATTCATTAAAGCAGTATTAAACTCATAAATAAAAAATAATATATACCAGCTTACCAATTCTTAGATGTGGTGTCCTGCATTCATTTTCTTTTTTCCCTTTACGTTCAACTGGTGATCCAACCAGTAAGTCTGCTGTTTTTCAATGTCCTTTAACAGACCAAACTGTCCAGCAAAAGCGGAAGTTAGAGGGCTGAGACAAACTATCTAATACTGACAGAGGTGCTAACAATAGTCAGCTTTTATTCATTTATATAAAATCTTTATCTCAAATAGAAAATGCTGGCTTAAAAAGTGTTAGCTGGAGTTCAGCCTTAAAAAAGAAGTATAGAAAGAAAGGCTGGGGGTGGGTGTAGTGTAATCTGCCAACATACAAATATTTAACAATAATGGCTAGATTGCACAAAGTGCATACCAAAAAAGAAATCATGGACTTGAGAGAGAGTAACACATGTCGAAAAATGTAACATTTTTATTAGAAAACTTGAAATAAACAGGGAAGAAAGTCCCTATAAAATGACAACGTTACAAAAAACACATACACTTATACATGTCTGCTGACCTGCTGACATAAGACAAGAGAGTTTGTTGGTTCGCTATCAACCGGAGGTTGCCCCTGTTATCATCGGTCCCAAGGAGGATTGCCAGCCCGTTTTCCGTTTCTGGTTAACCCTGTGAAGGAGATCATATTTGGGGTCTATTTGGCTGCGACTCATCCTGACATCAACTTATGGGCTTATTTTAGCTTGCCCTCTGGTAAGCACATTCAACATTTGGTGGTGGATCACGACAGTCACTACTTTTTTTGGATTTTCACTTTGTCACTTTTGGATTTATGTTTTCCATACTGGACTTTTCTTTGATTATTTCATATTACATAAATTGTTCTAGGTTTCCATTCATTAATTTACTGGACTTTTTAGGGTTACTAATTGGATCATATCACATGATATTGCTTTAGGTTTTCAATGTTATTTATTTGCACCATTTATTATTATTATTTTTTAATTTAGGTAATAGCGCGGCTTTTTGTATTATTTTGTCCATTTATTGTGTATATCTCACAATTTTTTAGCTGCTGCTTTAGGGTTTATTGTTTATATTTATTTCCTCACTCGTATTGTTATATTGATATCACTTATCCTGATCAATGTTAGTGAGTTTCATGCTTTGAGGTAGGGATCAGCGCGGTGTTTCATTTTGTTTTTTCACTTATACATGTCTCATAGCTGTACATACATACAAAAAGAACATCAACCATCTAAACTATCCATAGAAACGCCTACGTACAATTTAAGCCCAGGTAAGTATTAGTGGTCATACAAACATGTTTTGGGCAATAGTCCTTCCTCAGGGAATGGGGTATGTTTGCTTCTGAAAGTATATATATATATATATATATATATATATATATATATATATATATAATAATCAATTACTTTGGAAATCAGTATCGAAGCATATATAGATGTAGCAGTGACACTTTTGCAAGGTGTCCGCAATATGTGAAAATGTTGTTTTTTCCTTGTTCTGAGGGTTAATTGTGCAGGTTCACTTTGGCATCAGTTTGGCTGGGCTGTACTAGGGTTCTACCTGGTCATGGGTACAGTGAGGTACACATGACAGGCCCAGAACCAGGCCTGGTTGGACATTTTGAGTATCAGTCTTCCCCGGAGCCAATCAGTGGGTGCGCCTGGCCCCGCTGAGGAGTCTGGGGAAGGGTACTTAAGGTGCTGAAGTCACGTGTTCGGGGTTCGGCCGTAGCTGCCTGTTCCTGAATCTGGACTGGGGTAGCCCCGCGAGGGGTCCCGGGCCAGGGAGCGTTTGCCGTCCCGCAACATGGTTAGTTTGACTAGCCCCACAGACCCGCTTGGTCTGGGGCAAGGATCCATCTGTTCCCGAGTCTCGGAACTGGCTGGTCCGAGGCGCAGTAACTGAGGGAGGATTCAAGGCATCCGGGTTTGCTCTCAATCTTGAAGGGGCACCGCAGCTCGTGTAAGCGACCAGGAGAGGACTCTTGGGAGGAGGGCCTACAAGCTGACATCCCAAGAAGTGCCTGGTTGCTGGGTTGTTTTGATCACTAACGGATCCACAGTTTCGTAGTACTGCCAAGGAGACAGAGAAAGTTCCAGGTAGTGAGAAACGGTTCCCCTCCACTTTCGGTTGAAAGTTTATTCTGTGTCAGAGACTTTAAAAGTTTCCGGATCAAAGTGTTGACTGCCATAATCTCTGGCTAGAGATTTGTTTAGCTTTGAAGCGCCCAGCTGCAAGTGGCTACTCTCTGGGTTTTTGTAGAGACATTTAAATTGTCAGCAGTTCAAGGTGCCTGAGTTTCTTCACCCTTGCCCTCTGTTGCCATTCGAGACTGTTTTTGTTGGATGTTACCCCTGCAATTAAAAACCTTTTAACCACTTCAGCCCCGGACCATTTGGCAGCCAAAGGACCAGAGGTCTTTTTTCAATTTCGCACTGCACTGCTTTAACTGGTAATTGCGGTCATGCAATGTTGTACCCAAACGAAATTGGCGTCCTTTTCTTCCCACAAATAGAGCTTTATTTTGATGGTATTTGATTGCCTCTGTGATTTTTATTTTTTGCGCTATAAACGGAAAAAGACTGCAAATTTTGAAAAAAAAAGATATTTTCTACTTTTTGTTATAAGAAAAATCTAATAAACTCAATTTTAATCAAACATTTGGGCCAAAATGTATTTAGCCACATGTCTTTAGTAAAAAAAATGCCAATAAGCGTATATTTATTGGTTTGCGCAAAAGTTATAGCGTCTACAAACTAGAGTACATTTTCTGGAATTTACACCGCTTTTAATTTATGACTGCCTATCTCATTTCTTGAGGTGCTAAAATGGCAGGGAAGTACAAAACCCCCCCAAATGACCCCATTTTGGAAAGTAGACACCCCAAGCTATTTGCTGAGAGGCATGTTGAGCCCATTGAATATTTTTTTTTTTAGTCCCAAGTGATTGAATAAAGACAAAAAAAAAAAATGTTTTCAAAAAGTTGTCACTAAATGATATATTGCTCACACATGCCATGGTTATATGTGGAATTGCACCCCAAAATACATTTAGCTGCTTCTCCTGAGTATGGGGATACCACATGTGTGGGACTTTTTGGGAGCCTAGCCGCGTACGGGGCCCCGAAACCCAAGCACCGCCTTCAGGATTTCTAAGGGTGCAAATTTTTGATTTCACTCCTCACTACCTATCACAGTTTCGAAGGCCATAAAATGCCAAAATAGCACAAAACCCCCCCAAATGACCCCATTTTGGAAAGTAGACACCCCAAGCTATTTGCTGAGAGGCATGGTGAGTATTTTACAGCTCTCATTTGTTTTTGAAAATGAAGAAAGTAAAGAAAAAAAAATATTTTTTTTCTTTTTTCAATTTTCAAAACTTTGTGACAAAAAGCGAGATCTGCAAAATACTCACCATACCTCTCAGCAAATAGCTTGGGGTGTCTACTTTCCAAAATGGGGTCATTTTGGGGGGTTTTATGCCATCTGGGCATTCCATGGCCTCCGAAACTGTGATTGGCAGTGAGAAGTGAAATAAAAAAATTACACCCTTAGAAAGCCTGAAGGCGGTGCTTGGTTTTTGGGGTGACGTACGCGGCTAGGCTCCCAAAAAGTCCCACACATGTGGTATCCCCGTACTCAGAAGAAGCAACAGAATGTATTTTGGGGTGTATTTCCACATATGCCCATGGCATGTTTGAGCAATATATCATTTAGTGACAACTTTTTGTAAAAAAAAATATATATATTTTTTTTTCATTATTCAATCTCTTGGGACAAAAAAAAAAAAAAAATTTAATGGGCTCAACATTGCTCTCAGCAAATAGCTTGGGGTGTCTACTTTCCAAAATGGGGTCATTTGGGGGGGGTTTGAACTGTCCTGGCATTTTATGCACAACATTTAGAAGCCTATGTCACACGTCACCCACTCTTCTAACCACTTGTAGACAAAGCCTTTTCTGACACTTTTTGTTTACATATTTTTTTTTTTGCAAGAAAAATTACGTTGAACCCCCAAACACTATATATATTGTTAAAGCAAAGGCCCTACAGATTAAAATGGTGGGTGTTGCATTTTTTTTTTCCACACAGTATTTGCGCAGCGATTTTTCAAACGCATTTTTTGTGGAAAAAATACACTTTTTTTTATTTTAATGCACTAAAACACACTACATTGCTCAAATTTTTGATGAAATAAAAAATATGATCTTAGGCCGAGTACATGGATACCAAACAGGACATGCTTTGAAATTGCGCACAAACACGCAGTGGCGACAAACTACATACATTTTTAAAAGCCTTTAAAAGCCTTTACATGATACCACATTAGATTCACGGAGGAGGTCTACTGCTAAAATTACTGCCCTCGATCTGACCTTCGCGGTGATACCTCACATGCATGGTGCAATTGCTGTTTACGTATGACGCCAGACCAACGATTGTGTTCGCCTTTGCGCAAGAGAAGGGGGGGCAGGGGTGCTTTTTTTTTTTTTTTTTAATTTTTTTTATTTATTTAGCTTTTTTATTTTATTTTAAAACTGTTCCCTCCATTTTTTTCTTTTGTTATCATTTTTATTGTTATCTCACGGAATGTAAATATCCCCTATGATAGCAATAGGCAGTGACAGGTACTCTTTTTTTGAAAAAATTGGGGTCTGTTAGACCCTAGATCTTTCCTCTGCCCTCAAAGCATCTGACCACACCAAGATCGGTGTGATAAAACGCTTTCCCAATTTCCCAATGGCGCGGTTTATATCCGGGAGGGGGGACATTCCCTCCCACTGCTTGTAAAAGCAGTCTAGAGGCTAATTACCCGCTAGAATTGCTTTTACATGAAAGCCGATCACTGGCTGAAAAGAATGATACCAAGATGATACCTAAACCTGCAGGCATCATTCTGGTATAACCATTCAAAGTCCAGCAACATACTGGACATATATTGTAATCTTTATTTTTCATGCAGCCTCTTGGCTGAACGAAAAAAAGAGATTGATTGGTGGGTATGCCCACCATTAGAATACCTCCCTTCATCCACCCACTTCTAATGATGGGCATACATGCACCATTTATATATGCCGAAGCATGGGGGCATCCTCCCACAAAAGTTATGCCATGTACACACGGTTGCACTTTTCCACGGGGCAAGGCTCCGTCGGAATTTCGACCGTATGTACGCAGCATTAGGAGCCAATCGCTCCCCCCCCCCCCCTGCTGCCCCCATGCTTCGGCATATATGCTCTTTTTTTTAACTGTGGTGGTGAAATCACCTCCTACAGTGTTGGAGTCGCGTCTTTATGTATCGTGGGAGCAAACACTGTTGCTGTCAAGATAAATAAATCCGCGCTGCAACTGAATGGCGCACCTGAAAACAAAAAAATGGTTAACACTAAAACACAGTAAACAAAATTACATACCTGAAAAGCAAGCATGATAAAACATAATAAAACATTGCAGAATAGAATGGAGTAAAAAAAGAGCAACAATAGAGAGAGAACAATAAAACGACAACTATTTTTTTATTTTTTTGAGATTTACAGGTAAAAAAGCTCCTGACTGTTAGCGACTGAATCAAAACGCTACCACAAAAAAACTGTTAGCGATCGCAGGGATCAGGCCTGACTCTGCGAACGCTGCAGTTATGTGTGCTTAGTGTTTTCTAAATGACAGTGATCGATCAATACTGCACTTGGGTGGGCTGGGCTGGGCTGGGCGGAGGGGGAAAAAACGCAGGTGCTAGCAGGTATCTGGGCTGATGCCGCTAACAATGCGTTTTGTTGGAACCCTAAACTGCTGGGACGCTAGTATAGATCTGATCAGATCAGATATTGATCTGTTCAGATACTGTACCACTAAGGGAGGTGTATGCTTTGTGCGTGGGTGTTTGCGGTGCTGGCACTAACCTGGGGCGACGCAGACCTTATTTGACCCTAAAACCTAATTGATATCACCCGCCGGGCGATCAGGGGGTTAAACCGTTATTGGGTAATAAATGGCGGGTGCCCTGACAGTATAAAAAACAAACTATCTAACCAGCGTCACCCGTAACAGTTATACGGTGATCACTGGTGAAAGGGTTAACTAGGGGCAATCAGGGGGTTAAAACCTTTATTAGGTATTATATGGGGGTACCTGACGCTATATAAAAACCTGACGGGGAACCTAAATAACTAACTGGCTAACCAGCGTCACCAGTGACAGTTATACTGTGATCACTGGTGAAAGAGTTAACTCTAGGGGCAATCAGGGGGTTAAAACCTTTATTTAGGTTGTAATATGGGGGTACCTGACCTATAAACCTATTTATGAACCTATATAAACCTGGCGGTTACCTAAAAAAAAAAAACTGGCTACCTAGCGGCACCAGTGACACTTATGCAGCGATTAGAAAAACGATCGCTTAGTGACACTGGCAAAAGGGGGTGAAAGGGTTAACTAGGGGCAATCAGGGGCTAAAAACCTTTATTTAGGTTGTAATATGGGGGTACCTGACCTATAAACCTATTTATGAACCTATATAAACATGGCGGTTAACCTAAAAAAAAACTGGTTACCTAGCGACACTAATGCAGCGATCAGAAAAACGATCGCTTAGTGACACTGGCAAAAGGGGGTGAAAGGGTTAACTAGGGCAATCAGGGGGTTAAAACCTTTATTAGGTAATATATGGGGGTACCTGACACTATATAAAAACCTGACGGGGAACCTAAATAACGAAATAACTAACTGGCTAACCAGCGTCACCAGTGACAGTTATACGGTGATCACTGGTGAAAGGGTTAACTCTAGGGGCAATCAGGGGGTTAAAACCTTTATTTAGGTTGTAATATGGGGGTACCTGACCTATAAACCTATTTATGAACCTATATAAACATGGCGGTTACCTAAAAAAAAAAATGGTTACCTAGCGACAGCAGTGACACTAATACAGCGATCAGAAAAACGATCGCTTAGTGACACTGGCAAAAGGGGGTGAAAGGGTTACCTGGGGGGCAATCAAGGGGTTAAACCTTTATTAGGGGGGGGGTGGGGGGGCTACCTTGGACCTAAAACTAACTGCACTGACAGTTATTACAGTCACACTGACACTAAATGCAGTGATCAGTAAATAAATGATCACTGCAATTAGTGACACTGTGACTGGGGGGGGGAGGGGGGTGATCTGGGGGTGATCTGGGGGTGACAGGGGGGTGTTTTGTGTGCCTATGTGTACTGGTGTCAGTGTACTGTTGGTGCACTAACCTGTGTGTGTTGACTCCTCGGCGTTCCGGTCACATAGACCGGCGCACCGAGTGTGACATCACTTCCTCTGCCTGTGTTTTGATTGACACAGACAGAGGAAGCATCTGATTCGCCAGGAGCGATCGCGAGGGGGTGGCCAGAAACCACTGGCCGTCCCCTCATCCCGGATCGCTCCTGAAGCGATCCCGACCGTCCCCGCCGGCCGGGGGGGGGCCGATCGGGCCCCCCACGCGCCTGAAGAATGGCACGTACAGGTACGTGGTTCTGCCTGTACGTGCCATTCTGCCGACGTATATCTACATGGGGCGGTCGGGAAGTGGTTAAAGGACTTTTATGGTGTCAGCATCCAAAGTTGTTGGGTACTAACCCTGGGAACCCCTGGACATTGATTAACAAGCCAAGCGGAGGTAAATGGTAAGCCCAAAAGTCAAGGCCGCCCCATCAAGGGTTATGGCCGCTACATAGATATACACATACATTAACTGGTCCTATAACTTTATATCAAATATACGGTAATTACTGGTCTTACTTACAAGCACAAAATACAATGTAGAAAGAGACATGTGTGTTCTCATCTGGAGAAGCGGCTGCAGAGCATAAGTCAGGGGGGAAGCTCTTACGGCAATCACTGCTGCATACACAGGGAACCCAGTACAAGTGTCAGGGCACTGACAGCAGGAGAAGGTC
Source organism: Lithobates sylvaticus (assembly GCA_028564925.1). Lineage (NCBI taxonomy): Eukaryota > Metazoa > Chordata > Amphibia > Anura > Ranidae > Lithobates > Lithobates sylvaticus. The sequence goes on from CM053037.1 coordinate 116,802,996, forward strand.
TTTAAATGTAAGAAGTAGTGCTGAACCAAGCTAAAGGGGCAAATTAAGCTCCTAAAGATAAATTGTTTGCCAACATCCCTAGGTAAATATTTGGAAGATGGAACCTCTAGTAATAGAGGACCACTAGTACCCTCCGGTACAATTGGGACTTTTCAGGCGAAAACGTAACAAAAATAATTGTTAATAGTAGAAGTTAGAAGAACGAAAAATAATAAGAATATATTTTAAATTATTTATTGAGAGAAATATATATAGATAAATAAATATCAAGGAGAACAGAAAGTAAACAATCAAAAGATATATATGGACATACAAATTTGTTAAAAAACAATTGTAATACAACCTTTTGGTTTACAAATGTTACATATGGATATGACATATACAAGTGGGAGGAAAAAACATCCAACTGCCTAAGAAGTTGGATGTTTTTTCCTCCCACTTGTATATGTCATATCCATACGGAGAAGGTCTTTAGGACCTAGCATCTGTCAGGGCACCAACAACAGGAGAAGGGCTGTAGGACCCAGCGTCCCAAGCAGCACATCACATGGGCCTTTATAAGGAAGTGTATAGTGCTTGAAATTGCTGACTGATCTCAGCTTGTTACATGTGTTCCTGTGATTTCTGGCTCCTGTGTTCCCTAGTTTCTGACCCGGTTTGTTCCAGACCTGTCTGCCTATCTCCAGTCCCTGACCTCGGCTTGTTTCACGGATACCCTCTGCCTGCTTCTTGTGTTTGACCCAGCTTCCACCTGACTTTGTCTGCTCTGTCCCCATTCTTGCAACCTCAGACACTGGTCATCAGGAACTCCTCCGATTTGATATTATCAGATCTCCCATTTTCCCAGTCATCCTGGGGATACCTTGGCTGCAGGCCCACAACCCATCAATCAACTGGTCCAAAGGGGAGGACACCTTTTCCTCCAGCTACTGTCACCAACACTGTGGCATTCCCATACAAGTCAACCCCCCTGCGTGCCTAACCATTCAACCTTCAACAGATACCAGTCAGCTTGTTCCCTCAGCTTACCATGACTTCCTTGACGTCTTCGACAAAAAGAAAGCCGATACCCTGCCTCTGCAACGCCCTACGACTGCCCCATCGAATTACTTCCTGGAGCAGAGATTCCTTTTGGCGCATCTTCCCATTATCCGAGGTTGAGTTTGAAGCTCTCAGGCAATACATTGATGAGAACCTGGCCAAGGGTTTCATTCGTCCCTCCTCCTCACCCGCAGGAGCAGGCATTTTCTTTGTTAAGAAAAAGATTCACTCCCTCCAGCCATATATTGACTACAACCTGGTCCGCATTAGAGAGGGGGATGAATGGAAGATGGATTTCCGAACCCGCTTCAGTCATTTTGAGTACCTTGTGATGCCCTTTGGGCTATGTAACGCCCCTGCAACGTTCCAACGCCTCATGAACCATATCTTCAGAGAGTACCTAGACCTGTTTCTGATCGTTTACCTGGATGACAATTTGATCTTCTCAGCCTCACTTGGACTCCACCGGGACCATGTCAATAAAGTACTAAACACCTTGCGAAGTCATAACTTGTATGCTAAAGCAGAAAAGTGTAAATTCGAGAAGCAGTCCATCCAGTTCTTAGAGCTCATAATCTCCACTGAGGGGATTTCAATGGACCCCCAAAAGGTCTCAGCAATCCTCAAATGGCCTGCACCCTCTGATAGAAAGGGAGTCCATAGATTTGTTGGTTTCGCCAACTTCTACCGGAGGTTTATCAAAGGCTTCTCGACCATTATTTCCCCAATAACTCAGCTTACTCGCCTTCATACACATTTCCAATCTATCCAATCAAGAGCCGAGAACCCCCGGGCAGAGGGACAACGCATGTCAGGAAAGGTTTCCCCTGCTGGTGGCACTGTCAGACCTTTGGCTTGCAGTACTAGTGTCCACCAGCGGGTGTCTCCTGGCAGTCTGGAACTGTCAGGAAAGGTTTCCCCTGCTGGTGGCACTGTCTGATCCTTGGGCCGCAGTACTGGTGTCCACCAGCAGGTGTATCACGGCAGTGTAGAGCCAACATTATCTCCTGCAATCAGGCGTCACCTGAGGCCGATTGCAGGAGATGTGTATTAATACCCAGCAAGCACTCACACACTTGCCTTGGTATTGTCCTTGAGCCCTGACCTGTATCTGTACCCTGAATCCTGAACCCGTCCCTGTCGCTCCTGTGACCCTGTTCCTTGTACCCTTGCCCTGCAGCCTGATCCCGTCCACCGTCTCCCTGTCCTGTTTGCTCCTTACCCCATCTGCTAATCTCCTGTTGATGACCCTTGCCTGGCTACGTATACGATTCTGGTATTCCCCATCTATTGTATATACCTGTTTGATTGTTGTTATTTGTCGGTTTCTGTCTGGTAGTTGGATTGTTGTGCACTGTATTGTATTGGAGGTGTTTGTATCTATTCACTTACTTTAATAAATTACATTACTTCACTTTACATGCACATGGTTCCTTCTGTTGCTGTCCATGCAGTGCTGGTCACACCTGTTCATGACAGAATACCAAGGCCATCCCTGACTAGAAGTGCCTGCACAGAGGAACTATTGCGGTTTTGTTGCTTTTTGCTAAAATGCAGTCAGAGATAATTGTTTATCTTGTCTCACTAGTAACGGAGGATAATAATTATTGTCGTCTGGTATTGAAGGAGTGGGCCAGGGATCAAATTTTAGAGTGTATCTGTCTGGGCCATTCTCTGGTTGATCAGGGCAGTATGCTGTTTGAAAACGTTCAGCCTCTGATTCAGTTGTGTGTAGAGCTAGACTCCTCCAGTACTCCAGATGGCAGGGATGATTTTTCTCCCCCCTTCAGTGTTAATCAGGTCATGTCTCTAGTGTGGCTTTTGGAGGATGACTTTACATACTTCTTTGAACACTACTCAGCTTGTTCCCAACAGGTGCTAATGGAGTGTGTTAACTCTGTACAGTCCCTTATCAGACAGACAGCATGTAAACCGCAGTTTGTTCAACCATTATTCCAAGCATGGTCTGATTTATTGCACTCAGCCTCAGCCAGCCCACACCAAACCATTTCTGCTACCAGACACCTGCCTGTCCAAATGTCTTTTCCTCCATCACCCATGGAAACCTCAGTCTCAGCCCAATATACAGTACTCTGCTTCCTACCAAATAGCAATACCCTGTTTCTACCCGCTGCACCTATCCTGCCTTTAATCCACCTGCCTCTTCTTTGCTGCCTACAACAACCCCACAAAAACTTCCTCTAGCCACTGTCCCCTCTCCCTTACCATATTCCAGCCCTTCTCTCCAGTCTGCTTCACCCCTTACCTACAGTCCTGTTGTCACCTACAGAACTTCAGTGGCTAAGCCAAAGAAAAAACAAAGGTTTTTTCCGACCCATACGATCCTGTCATTAACCCAACCTGCCTCCACACCAGCCAATCTGCTCCAGCCGCCTTCCTCACCGGCCGACCTGCTCCAGTCTATCTCCATGATCACCAATGGAATCAAGTTAGTCTCTGATTTAAATTCAGATGGGAATCTAAGGCACTCACATATCTGGGAGTACAGCTGACACCAAATCTACACACAATATACCCACAAAACTTCATACCTTTACTACAGAAGATACAAAAGGACCTTGAGAAGTGGTCGATTAAACACTTCTCCTGGTTTGGCAGGGCGGCCGTTATCAAAATGACGATCCTGCCCAAAATCCTGTATTATCTCCAAACCCTGCCCATAGCAATACCCTCTAGCTTTTTCCGCTCACTAGACACCATATTGAGACACTTCCTATGGGCCACGAAGAAACCTCATATAAGCCTAGCACTACTCACCAGGGACAAACACCACGGAGGAATGGGCTTCCCTAACTTTAAACATTACTATCTGGCTACACACCTCACTAGAATAATAGATTGGACCTGTCACGCAAAGAATAAAGATTGGGTAACCTTGGAAAATAATGTAGATACGGTGCCGATAGCACATGCATCGTGGATACCATGGTCTCAATGCCCCCTGCGACTGAAACAACACCCACTTATAGGCACAACTTTGAAAGCCATACAGACAGTAACTAAACTGACGACTCTGACCTCACCTATTGGCCCATTAACTCCTATAGGGACGAACCCAGACTTCCCACCGAGTATGCAGGGACTAAGCCGACATTTTACACAAAGAGGCACACCACTACTTGCTATACACTGTATAGAAGATGGGAGAGTTAAACCCTACTCTAGCATGCAATCAGAACTAGGCACCCTCTCATTAGACCACTGGTCCGACAGACAAATACACGACTATATCTCAAGCCCACGGAGGCTTAAACATTTTATACGTCCCCTCACACCTTTTGAAACTGTATGTTACTTAGCTGACACCTCAACAAAAAATATCTCGCTGACTTACGCTTGGTTGCAGGCCAACGATCTCCAAAGCCCAAATAAACATAAAACACTTTGGGAAGAGGCCATGAATAGGACCTTCACAAAGCAAGCCTGCACATTCGCACACAAGTGCGCGGTAAGCACACGTCTACAAGAGACATCGTTTAAATTACTAACGAACTGGTACAACACCCCAGTCAAAATACATAAATGGGCACCAGCGGTGCCAGAGGAGTGTTGGCGCTGCAACCAAGAAAAGGGCACACTATATCACATTTGGTGGGAATGCGGTCTACTCAGCCCATTTTGGGCCCAAGTAAACGAACTGATAAAACACATTACCGACACACGAATCCAACTAGATGCGGCATGCTGTTTGCTACATATTACCAACTGCTCTATGAAAAAATATAAGAATTCACTGACAAGGTTTCTGCTGACGGCGGCAAAAGCTGTCATCCCGAGATACTGGAGAAGCACCACTGTACCCTCAATCCCAGAATGGTTAAGGGAGATTCACAACCTATATGGAATGGAAGAGCTCAGGGCAATAACACAAGAACAGGTGGAAAAATTTAACAGTACCTGGCAACCCTGGATCATTTTCAAATATTCACATAGACATGAGGAGCTGATGCAGAGATGAAAAAGAAATACTCTGAAGACCAGGAATGTAGGAGCAGTCCCCCCCCCCCCCCCCTCCAATCCTTTCCCCGCTCCCAAACCTCTCTTCTTTCTACCTTTCCTTTTTCTCTGGGTGCTACCGTCCCTTGATAGCACCCTTTCTCCTCTATAGATCTGTTTCTCTGGAGTTATGTTAAGATATTATAGCTTAAGTAAAGCAACCCCTGAGGAGGCCCGACGATTAGCAAAGTTTATTGCTGGTAAGATTGAAAAAACGTTTCTTAAAAGGGCTATCCGAACACATAAACTTTATAGCACAGGAAAAGAGAAAGTAAGCCTATGTTACCTGCAACCTGTAAAGTATATTTACGGCTTTATTGATTGTATCCATGTTTACTATTGTACACTTGCTTACTTTTGAAATAAAAACTTTACTGTTTAAAAAAAAGTTAGTCTCTGATGGTACTGAACCTAAAGACCCACCTAACCCTGCCAACTTCCTGCCTGCTGTCCAGCCTGAAGTTCCGGTGCCCGTGTCCCAGCCTGAAGTTCCAGTGCCCGTGTCCCAGCCTGAAGTTCCGGTGCCCATGTCCCAGCATGAAGTTTCGGTGCCCGTGTTCCAGCATGAAGTTCCGGTGCCTGTGTTTCAGCATGAAGTTCTGGTGCCCGTGTTCCAGCCTGTGGAGCTGGTGCCAGTTTCCCAGCCTGTGGAGTCGGTGCCCATTTTCCAGACTGTGGAGTCGGTGCCCCCGTTTTCCAGCCTGTGGAGCCGGTGCCCAGCCAGATGACCCGGAGTCTGCTGCCCAGCCAAATGACCCGGAGCCTGCTGCCCAGCCAGATGACCCGGAGCCTGCTGCCCAGCCAGATGACCCAGAGCCTGCTGCCCAGCCTGATGTGCCTCTATCCATTGCCCAGCCTGATGTGCCTCTGTCCGCTGCCTAGCCTGATGTGCCTGCTGCTCAGCTCGATGTGCCTGCTGCTCAGCTCGATGTGCCTGCTGTGCTGTGTCTGAACCCGCTGCCCAGCACAATGTGCCTGCTGTTTAGCCTAATGTGCCTGCTGCCCGGCTTTTTGTGCCACTACCTGCTGTCCAGCTTGACATACCTGTGACCGCTGCCCAGCTTGATGTGCCTGTGCCCACTGCCCAGAAGCCCTCCCAGCAATTAAGCACCGCGCTGTAGCCATCTTTTGGCTACATCATAGGCACGGAGTGGTTAAACGAAGCATCATTGTTTACAATGATCATGTGATCTGCTGTGATTGGTCCTGGTACGGGTAGTGGGCCGATACCCTGATCAGTCATGCGTTGTGTCCGGTTGTCCGGTTCTCGGGAGGACGCCATAGGGTTCCTGACCGCCCGTCGTTTTACAATAATGCGGACGAGAACCAGTTAAATAAATGTTTTATTGGAGGGTAGGGACAGTACTGGCAGTAGGGAACCAACCCCCCCGCCTCATGTAAAAGTCCTCAGTAACTTGCAGGGGTCCTTTCTAAAAGCCTACAAACTCACTGTGTACCTGACAATCTTTTAGAGACCTAGGAAGATCATTGCAAAATACTGCATATACCAGACACTGCAGCAATTACTTATTGCAGAGCTAGGTCTCTAAAAGATTGTCTAGTACACAGTGAGTTTGTAGGGCCTTTTGGAAAGAAGGACCCCTGCAAGTTATTGGAGACTTTTACATGTGGGAGGTGTCACTACTGCCACTACATGAACATCAAGAAAAATGTAATATTACCCAACGGCAGGGCCTATAAACCCCAACACTATGTAAACTACTGGAGTAGTATACCTTCTAACCCCGTGGAAGTTTCTAGGTGGGGGAAACTAAATTGGAGTTCCACAAGAGGGCATACAGGTATATATCCTTCCTTATCCCACCTAAGGTCTCACCCAGGGGCGGACTGACAACTCATGGGGCCCCCGGGCAATAGAAGATCATGGGGCCCCCTTGGTCCCCACACTCAAGCCACACCTGTACAGGGAGACACGGGGGGAGGGAGAGCAAACAGGGGGATTGTGTCTGTCTGTGTCTGTCTGTCTGTCTGTCTGTGTGTCTGTGGCGGGGGGGAGAAAGCACACTGGTGGACACTGGGGGGGGGGGCACACTGGGGAGGGAGATTACAATGGTGGACACTGTAGGGGGGGAACACACAAACAGGGGGACACTGGAGGGAGAATGCGCACACACACACACACACACACACACACACACACACACGGGGACACTGGAGGGAGAGCGCACACGCAGGGGGGGACACGCACACACAGGGGGACACTGGAGGGAGAGCACACACACGGGGGGGGACACTGGAGGGAGAGCGCACACACAGGGGGGGGACACGCACACAGGGGAACACTGGAGGGAGAGCGCACACACAGGGGGGCACACAGGGGGACACTGGAGGGAGAGAGCACACACAGGGGGGCACACACACACACAGGGGGGACACTGGAGGGAGAGCGCACACACAGGGGGGCACACACACAGGGGGACACTGGAGGGAGAGCGCACACACAGGGGGGCACACAGGGGGACACTGGAGGGAGAGAGCACACACAGGGGGGCACACACACACACAGGGGGACACTGGAGGGAGAGCGCACACACAGGGGGGCACACACACACACAGGGGGACACTGGAGGGAGAGCGCACACACAGGGGGGCACACACACACACACAGGGGGACACTGGAGGGAGAGCGCACACACAGGGGGGGGACACACACACACACAGGGGGACACTGGAGGGAGAGCGCACACACAGGGGGACACTGGAGGGAGAGTGCACACACAGGGGGGGACACGCACACACAGGGGACACTGGAGGGAGAGCGCACACACAGGGGGGGGGACAGGCACACACAGGGGGACACTGGAGGGAGAGCGCACACACAGGGGGGGGGGGACAGGCACACACAGGGGGGCACTGGAGGGAGAAAGCACACACAGGGGGCACACGCACACACAGGGGGACACTGGAGGGAGAGCGCACACACCGGGGGGGGGACACGCACACACAGGGGGACACTGGAGGGAGAGCGCACACACAGGGGGACACTGGAGGGAGAGTGCGCACACACAGGGGGACACTGGAGGGAGAGCGCACACACAGGAGGGAGAGCGCACACACAGGGGGGGACAGGCACACACAGGGGGACACTGGAGGGAGAGCGCACACACAGGGGGACACTGGAGGGAGAGCGCACACACAGGGGGGGACAGGCACACACAGGGGGACACTGGAGGGAGAGCGCACACACAGGGGGGGACAGGCACACACAGGGGGACACTGGAGGGAGAGAGCACACACAGGGGGGGCACTGGAGGGAGAGCGCACACACAGGGGGGGGGACACGCACACACAGGGGGACACTGGAGGGAGAGCGCACACACAGGGGGGACACGCACACACAGGGGGACACTGGAGGGAGAGCGCACACACAGGGGGACACTGGAGGGAGAGCGCACACACAGGGGGACACTGGAGGGAGAGCGCACACACGGGGGGGGACACGCACACACAGGGGGCCACTGGAGGGAGAGCGCACACACAGGGGGGGGCACGCACACACAGGGGGACACTGGAGGGAGAGCGCACACACAGGGGGGGACACGCACACACAGGAGGACACTGGAGGGAGAGCGCACACACAGGGGGGGGGGGGGACACGCACACACAGGGGGACACTGGAGGGGGAGCGCACACACAGGGGGGGGACACGCACACACAGGGGGACACTGGAGGGAGAGCGCACACACAGGGGGGGGACACACACACAGGGGGACACTGGAGAGAAAGCGCACACACAGGGAGGGACACGCACACATAGGGGGACACTGGAGGGAGAGCGCACACACAGGGGGAAACTGGAGGGAGAGCGCACACACAGGGAGGGACACGCACACACAGGGGGACACTGGAGGGAGAGCGCACACACAGGGGGGGACAAGCACAGGGGGGGGGACACGCACACAGGGGGACACTGTGGGCTGGGGTGACACTGTGGGCTGGGGTGACGCTGGGGGGACATTGTGGGCTGGGGTGACGCTGGGGGGACACTGTGGGCTGGGGTGACACTGTGGGGACACTGTGGGCTGGGGTGACACTGTGGGCTGGGGTGACGCTGGTGGGACACTGTGGGCTGGGGGGACCCAGGGCACTGTGGGCTGGGGTGACGCTGGGGGGACACTGTGGGCAGGGGTGACGCTGGGGGGACACTGTGGGCTGGGGGGACACGGTGGGCTGGGGTGACGCTGGTGGGACACTGTGGGCTGGGGGGACGCGGGGCACTGTGGGCTGGGGTGACGCTGGGGGGGACACTGTGGGCTGGGGTGACGCTGGGGGGACACTGTGGGCTGGGGTGACGCTGGGGGACACTGTGGGCTGGGGTGACACTGTGGGCTGGGGTGACGCTGGGGGGACACTGTGGGCTGGGGGGACACTGTGGGCTGGGGTGACGCTGGGGGGACACTGTGGGCTGGGGTGACGCTGGGGTGACACTGTGGGCTGGGGTGACGCTGGGGGACACTGTGGGCTGGGGGGACACTGTGGGCTGGGGTGACGCTGGGGTGACACTGTGGGCTGGGGTGACGCTGGGGGGACACTGTGGGCTGGGGGGACACTGTGGGCTGGGGTGACGCTGGGGTGACACTGTGGGCTGGGGTGACGCTGGGGGGACACTGTGGGCTGGGGGGACACTGTGGGCTGGGGGGACGCTGGGGTGACACTGTGGGCTGGGGGGACACTTGTGGCGGTCCTGTCCTGGTAATTTACTCACTGATGCTGATGCTCCCCGCCGGCCCCTCCACTCTTCTCTTCTCTTCCATTAGGGGCCCGGACTCGGCCGAGTGAAGCGGCTGTATTACATGCCGCGAATACCGCTAGCGGCGCGCGGCTCCCCGCCGGCCCCTCCTTCCCTCCCGTCCGTCCCAGGTGACGTCACAACGCATACAGTAGAAGCACCTGGGACAGACGGGAGGGAAGGAGGGGCCGGCGGGGAGCCGCGGGCCGCTAGCAGTATTGTTAGCGGCATCGCGGCATGTAATACAGCCGTTTCAAGTGGCCCCTCATGTGGCCGAGTCCGGGCCCCTAATGGCCCCGGGCCCTCGGGCGGCGCCCGAGTCACCGACTTGTCAGTCCGCCCCTGGTCTCACCCTTTATTGTATTGGGGCTTCCTTGGTTGCAGCTCCACTCTCCACATGTTGACTGGACTTCTGGGCAGATCCTGGCTTGGGGTCCCTCCTGTCTCTCATCCTGCCTACTCAAGGTTGCCCCTAAGGAGAGCCTTCCTGTGGCCAGCACCTCAGTATCCTCTGCCCTTCCTGCTGCATATAGTAATTTCCGGGATGTGTTCTGTAAAAAGTCAGCTGAGGTGCTTCCTCCTCACAGTTCCTTTGAGTGTGCCATTGACCTTGTTCCCGGAGCAACTCTGCCCAGGGGTCGTACCTACCTGGTCCTCTCTACTCCTGTGTGCATAATTCTCTCACAACGATCATGTGAACATCAGTTCTTAGAAGACACCCTTTTTCACAATTTATGGAAGACACCCTCAGCTTCCTCCTCCTATGACCTGTTCTCCAGATATTCCAGTTTTAGGAAAATTCTGATGGACCTAGAAATAGAACATGTTTGAAATATTTACGACGGAACCAATTTCGGGAAAACCGCTCATCTGTATGCTGTTCCAACGGACCAAAAACAACGCATGCTCTGAAGCAAGTACGAGACGGCAGCTATTGGCTACTGGCTATTGAACTTCCTTTTTCTAGTCCCGTCGTACGTGTTGTATGTCACCGCGTTCTAGATGGTCAGACTTTGGTGTGATCGTGTGTAGGCAAGACAGTTTCAGCGGAACTCTGTCAGAAAAACCTTCAGAGTTTATTCCGTAGGGAAAACCGGTCGTGTGTAAGCGGCATTAGTGTCCGATTTGTCCACCGCAATATCGCAGTCCCGCTATGAGTCACTGATTGCTGCCATTACTAGTAAAAAATAAATAAAAAATATGTCCCCGGATTTCATTGAAAAAATCTGGTCACCTTACCTTAAAGAGGGAGTCCGGCGAATTTTTTTTTTTAAAGATCAGCAGCTACAAATACTGCAGCTGCTGACTTTTAAAATAATGACACTCACCTGTCACAGGGTCCAGCGATGTCGGCACCGGAGGCCGAACCATCCCTCGGTCCTCGGATGCTGCCACCGCCATCTTGGGTATGGGAATCAGGAAATGAAGCCTTGCGGCTTCACTTCCCGGTTCCCTATTGCACATGCGCGAGTCACGCAATGCAATAGGATTGCTCCGCGCTGTCTCTGGGACCCGTGTGTGTCCCAGCAGACAGCGCGGCGGGACGGGAAGTGGCGTAGACTCCCGTGGGAGTCTATGCCCGGAAGTTGGTGCAAATACCTGTCTTAGGTATTTGCACCAGGTGTCCATGGTGAGTCGCATCAGGAACTACTGCTAGCTTTGTGTGGCAGCCAGGCGAACAGCATTGTGCAGAAGTTTATTTGATGGACTGTGTTGCATGCAGGTTGTGTACCTGTGAAAGGAGAATCAAACTTTTTTTTATTTTTTTCCTCTGCTGGGAACTGTTTCAAGTTGCTGTGTGCAAGACCGCATGGATGGGGCAGTCAAAGCAGAAAAAGAAAGCAATCCTTGCTAAAGCCAGGGAACGGCTATTGTGGCTAGAGGGTATTTCACCACATGCCCCAGCCACACCAGAGAATTTGTCTGAGTGTGACATCTCTGTGACCTGGGGTAAATTGATCATGTCACCCCCAGTTAAAGGGGAAGTGAAAGAGGGGGACATTGTCCCTGGCAGCCTGAGCCCAAAGGTGCCACAGCATGAGGCAAGGAGGCCTCTGCGCTGCATGCGTTGTAGTGAGTGGGGACATGCTGTTGCCCAGTGCCCCTTGTCACAGGAATTTTCGTGGAATAACCAAGCTGGATGGGAGGTTGATGAATTCTGGAACTTGCCTACTAATGATTGGTCATGATTGTGACCACCGGTGTCCTCAGACGTGGTATCCCATGGAAACGAGTGAGAGACAGTCAAGGAGGAGATACCAAGAAGTAGACATGTGTGATTAGTTTCGTATGAATCGAAAATTCTTACGAATTTCTGTAAATTCGTCCATTCGGGAGGATCCGAAATACGAATTGCTATGCTTCCAAATTTTGTACGAAATGTAGTTTACGAATTTCGGATTGAAATTCCATTACACCGGAAACGTGATTGGTGTTTTGTTGACCAATCAGAGGTTTTCTTCTGCTGCTGAGTGAGGGTTGGGGAAAATGACCTTTTTTAATATGGGAGTGGCAAACTGGTACTGGTAGTCGATGGCAGATTCAGAATCTGACAAAATAAGAATGTTCGTTAATTATGATTATTTGTTATGATGAAGTTAAAAACCCAGGAAGTCAGCACAGCAAAGGGATGGTGGGAGCCCCTCAATGATCACAGCACATGGATGGTGGGAGCCCCTCATAATGATAAATTCATCATAACGAACATTCGTAATTTGTTACGAAAAGTTAACGAAAATTTGTATTTCGTACGAATCCAAATACTAATTAACGGCTAATACGAAACGGAACGAAACAAAACGAATTTATTGACGACGCACATGTCTACCAAGAAGTGAGCTTAGCATGGCCTGAGACGATGTCTCCACCTAGGAGGGCCACTCCAGAAGGCCTAGTGATGTGTGAGACAGTGAACGAATAGTTCAAGCAAAACCGCAAAGAGTGGGGCAAGGGGCTGAGACCTTGGCCTCTGACTATATGCAACCCATGTTGCCTACTGAGGAGGTTGGGGAGTTCCTAGTAAGATTTGAAAAAAATTGCTGTAAACCTTATTACGGATAGAGTTTCGGTCGGTTTACCATTTGATGGATGGGGACCAGGATGACTACCGCAAGTTTAAAGAGGAGATCCTTCTTAGAGGAGAGTTCCATCGTATCATGGGCCGCCAGCAATGCTCCAGGATGGGAGAAGTGTCACCAGAAGATCTAGGTTTTGGAAATCCAGAGGAACGCAAGGTTTTCTGTCATGGCCGCTTAGGGAAAGTGGTCAGCCCAGAAAGGAGAGCACATCAGCCTGAATCCTGCATGAGGTATAGCCAACCAAATTTGGAGTGCAATTCTGCTCTTACCCCTAAAAACAGGGATTTTGTGTTAACTGCAGGGGGCATCATTGGGTCCAGAAAGGCGCTCCATGGCCACATGGGGGAGTCATCCTGTGGAGACGCCACACCTATGAGACAACGCATTCAAGTGAAGGCTATTACACCAGCTGCAGGAACTGGACATAGACTTGCTGCAGTGTGCTACCCAGAGCAATGGGGAGGCACAGCGTAAAGCCCAACTAGCCACAGGGGTAAAGACTGGAAAGGACATTGGGACTATGCATATGCCTGCTATAATCCAGCAGAGTGCTGGAGAAGTTAAACTAGGGGTGACCAAAACTGTCCTTGTGCCATGTTCCCTAGTGACAGGTGCTGCAGAGTTGCCCAGGGAAATTTCCAAGAAGCCCGCAGTGACAAAGCCGAGAGTTTCCCAGGTCAGCTATGGAGCTGTCCAAGTAGGTAAGCATGCCCCTTTACAGAGAGCGGGCGATGTGAGGAGTCACTCAGAGGTTGTGGTGGCTCATAGACAACCCACAAAAGCAGTCGCTATGTCTCCATGTAATGAGAATATTGATGGTCATGCCGACAATAGTGTTGGCCAATGTGATGTTATTGGTGATGATGACATTGAAAAATGTGTTTCCTGTAATGTCATGACTGAGTCACACAGTGAGAGTGTGTGGGCACAGCCCCACAACCCTAAATGTAACCCAGTGGGTAAGGGGTTAATTCAGCCTGTAAAAGCTGAGTGTGCAAAGCTGGATGTGTCAGTAATGCCACCAGAGAAAGGTGGTCAAAATGGTGTACTGCACCTGGCTTTAGGTGACCAAGCATCACCCCAATGCAACATTGGTAAAAGTGTGGTGTCACAAAATGACATGTATAAAAGTGACGAGAAACAGTTTTGAACCTGAAATATCTATGGTGAAGGGTAAAACTGGTATTTGGGAGTTGAAAGGAGGGCTCAAGGAAGGCAGAGTTCCCCCCCAAGAAAAGTGAATAAGCCCAAGGACCCCAAAAGAAGAGGAAGGCTGAGTATAGGAAAATATAGTACCCTGTTAAGATCCAGGGTGGGATGTTCTTGGAAGTGCACCCGGAAAAAGGATTGGGCCTACATGGCTGACAGCCAGCACAGAGGTGACCCCTACCATGATGATGGGTGCTGGTGTTCCTCCCTCTGGATCAAAACAAAGGGGGGGATATGTGGCAGAGCGAGGCTCTGTCCCTATGAAATTGGAGGTAAAAGAGACAGAGTTTGCATATCGTCGGACTGCAAGACTACAGAGTGTAGAGTTTAAATGGAGAAAACAGCTGTCAGCATTGGGGTGAGAGGCCGAGATCATATCTCCCCTATAATGATAGGGGATAGGCTGATAGGATGCCAGAGGTGGGGTGCAGGAGGGATGAGGATAATAATGACAGGAGGCAGAGTGGTAGGATGCCAGAGGTGGGGTACAGGAGGATGATAGGGATGATGATGACAGGGGGTGTGGTGGTAGGAAGCTGGCAGGCGGGTGCAGGGGGGTGAAGATCATAGGGGGTGGGGTGGTAGGAAGCTGGAAGACATGTGCAGGTAGGGTTGCCAGCTGTCCGGTTTTGACCCAGACAACCCGAGTTTTGACACATGTGCCCGGGTTTCAAACAGCCCGAAACCCGGACACATATAGAAACTGTTCAACCATCCTCTGGCCCCGGCCGCAACATCTATAGCTGCGCATCCCGATTCCCATGCCCACCACCTTCAATGTACACTATCTCACTGTGCGAGAGCTGGGCAGCGGGAGCAGGCGCCCTGTGATTGTCTGAATTAGTCATGTGCGGGCGTCGTTCGTAACGGTTTGTGATTGTCCTGGTGACTGGTCAAATGTGGAGGCGGGGCTGGACTGTGGGTGATCGCGGCCGCCAGGAGTCCAGCCTCCCTGCCTGGCGCACGCTGTCTGCGTGTCTCCTGGCTGAGGTGAGGTCTCTCTGTCATCTGATCTACCACCTGCCTGTCTGTCAGCCACCCCTCTCTGTCAGCTACCCCCTCCCCTCTGTCAGCTACCCCCTCCCCTCTGTCAGCTACCCCCCCCTCCCCTGTCAGATACGCCCCTCCCCTGTCAGCTACCCCCCCTCCCCCGTCAGCTCCCCCCTCCTCTGTCGGCTCCCCCCTCCTCTGTCAGCTACCCCCCCTGCTCTGTCAGCTACCCCCCCTCCTCTGTCAGCTACCGCCCTCCTCTGTCAGCTACCGCCCTCCTCTGTCAGCTACCCCCTCCCCTCTGTCAGCTACCTCCCTCCCCTCTGTCAGCCAACCCCCCTCCTCTGTCAGCTACCCACTCCCCTCTGTCAGCTACCCCCTCCCCTCTGTCAGCCAACCCCCATCCTGTGTCAGCTACCGCCCTACTCTGTCAGCTACCGCCCTCCTCTCTGTAAGCTACCCCCACCCTCTCTGTAAGCTACCCCCACCCCCTCTGTCAGCTACCCCCTCTGTCAGCTATCCCCTCCCCTCTGTCAGCTACCCCCAAACAGCACGCATTCCCCCCTTCTTCCCCCGCTCCAACGGACACTGCTCTGTCTGTGCTCTCTCTCTCTCCCTCCCAGCCCCTGGCGCCGATGCCACCAGAGACAGTGAATTGAGGGCCTCTGGACTGGTGTCCTAGCAACCAGGAACACTTTTGCAGGAGAAAGCATGGTATTACAGACTCCACTCTACTGACGCCGTCCACTGCTCCACTGACACCGTCCACTGCTCCACTGACACCATCCACTGCTCCACTGGATGACAGTGTCCACTTTTAAGGTAGGCTTGTTCCATATTTTAACTGACATTTCTTTAATTAAATCATATTTTATGGGTACACAAATGGTTTTGTTTAATCATACCCCTTTAAGTCCCCCTACTGTTAATGCAATTTGGCCACAGCCACTGTTCACTGTAGCACACCTCATTACTACTCTCTTTGGGTAACCCAAAAGGTGTCCCAGGTATTTTACAATCCTATAGCGTGTACTACAAAAAAATTGCCATGTGCCGCAAAAGTGTTCGGGTTTGGCTTGAAGAAAAGGTGGCAACTCTAGGTGCAGGGGGGGTTGTCAGTGGCTGGGAAAGTATGGAAGAAAATTAGTATATATGGGGTGACAAATGTGCGGAGACAGATATCCATACGGATGAGTTTGCATGAATGTCTAGCTACAAGGCTATTTATGAAAAGGAAGGATTTGTGTGTGTCTGATATTTGTACAAGAATTAATTGTGGGGGGTGTAGAAGACAGTGAGCATGTGTTCTAGGTGTGTGGTGTAGCGAAAGATGTGATCAATAAGGCTGCATTCACACCTGAGCGTAGCGGTTTCAGGCAGAAAATCGCGTGAATTGCGGCATTTTTTGTGGCGTTTTTTACCACGATTTCGCAGCATTTTTTCCCCACGATTTTGTGCAGAGCAAAAGGTCACCAATGTAAAAAGAAAAAAAACTCCCAAATCTGCCCGATTCGAGCGACAAAAAAGGGTCCGGAACTTGTTTGAGCTTCAGGCGTTTTGGAGTGGAGATGTGAACCATCTCCATAGAGAATAATGTATTTTTTCCCCTCTAGCGTTTTGTAGCTTCAGGCTTCAGGCGACAAAACGCTCAGGTGTGAATGCAGCCTAAGAGTCAAGATCTTGGTGAAAGAAATAACAAGAGTGAAGGTGAGTGAGTGGAAAATGATGATGTATGGCTTGGGGAAACTGGAAAAATTATAAACAGAGAGTATTGTGGTTAGTGTTATGTGCATTAACCAGTTAACAACTGGCCCATAGCCGAAAAACGGCTACAGGGCGGTTGCTTAACTCTGGGAGGCCGTTAATTAACGGCCTCACAGAATTCTGCTCTTGCGCGCCCCCTGGTGCGCGCACTCGAGAGCATCCATGATCGCCGGGTCCAGAGGACCCGGCGGATCATGGATCACGGTAAACGGCCGCTCATCGCGGCCGTTTACCACGTGATCGCTCCGTCAAATGACGGAGTGATCACATGTAAGCAAACCGGCGTCATTTGATGACGCCGGTTCCTCTCTCCTCCTCTCTCTGTACCGATCGGTACAGTATGAGAGGAGAGGGGGAGGGATCGGTGGCAGCAGTGCTGTGGGCGGGATCTGTAGTGCCCACAGCCTGCTCTGTCACCACCGATCCATCCATCCATGCTCAGCCATCCCTCCATACCCTGCAATACCCAGCACTAGCCTGCAGTGTATTGCTGGGTATTGCAGGGTATGGAGGGATGGCTGAGCATGGATGGATGGATTCTCTGCCATCCCCCCCAATACTGTGCCATACCCCCCTATACTGTGCCATACCCCCCAATACTGTGCCATGCCCCCCAATACTGTGCCATGCCCCCCAATACTGTGCCATGCCCCGCAATACTCTGCCATGCCCCGCAATACTCTGCCATGCCCTGCAATACTCTGCCATGCCCCGCAATACTCTGCCATACCCCGCAATACCCTGCGATACTCTGCCATACCCTGCGATGCCCTGCCATACCCTGCGATGCCCTGCCATACCCTGCGATGCCCTGCCATACCCTGCGATGCTCTGCCATACCCTGCGATGCTCTGCCATACCCTGCGATACCCTGCCATACCCTGCGATACCCTGCCATACTCTGCCATACCCTGCGATGCTCTGCCATACCCTGCGATGCTCTGCCATACCCTGCCATACCCTGCCATACCCTGCGATACTCTGCCATACCCTGCGATACTCTGCCATACCCTGCGATACTCTGCCATACCCTGCGATACTCTGCCATACCCTGCGATACTCTGCCATACCCTGCGATACCCTGCGATACTCTGCGATGCTCTGCCATACCCTGCGATACCCTGCCATACCCGGCGATACTCTGCGATACTCTACCATACCCTGCGATACTCTGCAATACCCGGCGATACTCTGCAATACCCAGCGATACTCTGCGATACTCTACCATACCCTGCGATACTCTGCAATACCCGGCGATACTCTGCAATACCCTGCAATACCCAACAATACCCTGCGATACTCGCTACGATCAAAGCCAGGATCGTTTTTTTTTTTATTTCAGGCTTTCCAGCCTAGAGGTGAGATGTGGGGTCTTATTGACCCCATATCTCACTGTAATAGGAATAAAAGTGATCAAAAATTTTTTGGGGGGGAAAAAAAGGGTCAAACTAAAATAAATAAAGTAAAATAAACAATAAAATATATATTTTTTTTTTTAAAGCGTCCCTGTCCCCGTGTGCTCGCACGCAGAAGCGAACGCATACGTAAGTCCCGCCCACATATGAAAACGGTGTTCAAACCACACATGTGAGGTATCGCTGCGAACGTTGGAGCGAGAACAATAATTTTGGTCCTAGACCTCCTCTGTAACTCAAAACATGTAACCAGTAAAAATTTTTAAAGCGCCGCCTATAGGGATTTTTAAGTAGCGAAGTTTGGCGCCATTCCACGAGTGTGTGCAATTTTGAAGGGTGACATGTTGGGTATCTATTTACTCGGCGTAACTTCATCTTTCACATTATGTAAAAACATTGGGCTAAATTTACAGTTTTGTTTTTTGTAAAGCACAAAACATTTTTTTTCCCAAAAAAACGCGTTCGAAAAATTGCTGCGCAAGTACCGTGCTAGATAAAAAGTTGCAACGACCGCCATTGTATTCTCTAGGGTCTTTGCTAAAAAAACATATATAATGTTTTGGGGTTCTATGTAATTTTCTAGCGAATAAATGATGATTTTTACATGTAGGAGAGAAATGTCAGAATTAGCCTGGGTGCTCCAGAACGCCTGATGGTGCTCCCTGCATGTTGGGCCTCTGTATGTGGCCACGCTGTGTAAAAGTCTCACACATGTGGTATCGCCGTACTCAGGAGTAATAGCAGAATGTGTTTTGGGGTGTAATTTGTGGTATGCATATGCTGTGTGTGAGAAATAACCTGCTAATATGACAATTTTGTGAAAAAAATAAAATAATTAAAAAAATCTTGATATTGTAAAGAATTGTGGGAAAAAATGACAACTTCAAAAAACTCACCATGCCTCTTTCCAAATACCTTGGAATGTCTTCTTTCCAAAAAGGGGTCATTTGGGGGGTATTTGTACTTTTATGGCATGTTAGGGACTCAAGAAATGAGATAGGCCGTCAGTACTTCCGGTGTGATCAATTTTCAGATATTGGCACCATAGCTTGTGGACTCTATAACTTTCACAAAGACCAAATAATATACCCCAATTTGTACTTATTTTTACCAAAGATATGTAGCAGTATAAATTTTGGCCAAAATTTATCAAGAAAAATTACAAATTTGCTAAATTTTATAACAAAAACGAAGAAAAATTCATTTTTTTACTGAATTTTCAGTCATTTTTCTTTTATAGCGCAAAAAATAAAAAACCCAGAGTTGATTAAATACCACCAAAAGAAAGCTCTATTTGTGTGAAAAAAAGGACAAAAATTTCATATGGGTACAGTGTTGTATGAATGAGTAATTGTCATTCAAAGTGTGAGAGCACCGAAAGCTGAAAATTGGTCTGGTTATTAAGGGTGTTTAAGTGCCCAGTGGTCAAGTGGTTAAAGGAAGTGTTGTGGGATGCAAGCAACTTGTATCTATATAAAAAGATTTCATTAGACAGTAAACAATGTATAAGATTATGGCTAAGCAAGCTATACTTCTTTTTCGTGTTGGATAAAAAGAAGGGTGTGGATGCTGAAGGCATCTGGAAGTTTAAAAAATGGAGGCTGTTGATTAAAAATGAAGTCTCTTTCACAATGATGTAAGACCTTGTTGGAGACAGTGAATGAGCATCAAGCTGAATAGTAGACATGTGCACTGACAAAAAATGTGTTAATTTTCGTTTTGCGTTTCATTAGTTTTTTAGCTTTTTTCGGAAATTCTGAAATTCGGGAATTCTGAAATTCGCAAATTCGGAATTCGGAAATTTTGGGACTTTTCAAATTTCGAATTTTCGGATTTCCGAATTTCGAATTTTCGGATTTCCGAATTTCCGAATTTCGAATTTTCGGATTTCTGAATTTCGAATTTTCGGATTTCTGATTTTCGGATTTCCGAATTTCGGATTTTCGGATTTCCGAATTTCCAAATATCCGAATTTCCAAATTTTCTAATTACCGAATTTCGAATTTTTGGATTTCCGACTTTCGTATTTTCGGATTTTCGGATTTCTGACTTTCGGATTTTCGGATTTCCGAATTTTCGAATTTGTGACCACCAGTTTGTGACCACGACCCTGAGATACCACGACCCTGAGATAGGTGGACACAAAGTGCGGTCGCAAAATGTCATTCTCTGCTGCAGAAAAGTACTTAACATATCACCTATATCTCGGGGTCACTTGGTGCTAGGAACCCCACAACTTGTGGCAGGTGATGTGGCATGTGGACAATCCACAACTTGGTCACGCGGCAGGTCACGTGGCACTCGTGGCAAGTCACATGGACAGTCACGTGGCACTCGGGGTCGGTCACATACACACTTGTGGCCAGTCATGTGGCACTCTTGGCAGGTCACGTGGCACTCGTGGCCAGTCATCTTCTGAAATTCGAAATTTATATAGAATGAATTCAAATTCGAATTGAAAAGATTAGAATAGAATAGAAAAACAATAGAACAGAATAGAATAAAATATCATATATCTGTTCTATTGTTTTTCTAGTCTATGTTCCAATTCTATTCTAATCTTTTCTATTCAAATTCATTCTATACGAAATTCAAATGTCGGGACACATGGTTATATAAAAGTATTTTGAATTCGATTCGAAAATATTTCGAATTCGAGTCGAATTTCGTCCGCGATTTTTCGATTCGAAAAAATTCGGATTCGGTTAAATTTGTTAGTATTGTAATTCAGTCATTCGGATGCATCCGAATGTCCGAATAATGAAAAATTTGTCCGAATTTCGATTCGGAACATAACGAAATGCACATGTCTAATTAATAACTAACTATTAAATTAACGAGTATGAATTTATCCGAAGTTACGAATTATCTGAAATAACGAATGCCGCATCTAAACAAATGTAACGGAACAAATTAATAATAAATAATTAATAATAATAAAAAGGTTTAATCATTATTATTGTTATTTATTATTATTAATTTGTTCCGTTCCATTTGGTTAGATGCGGCATTCTTTATTTCTGATAATTCGTAACTTTCTTTCTTTCAGATTTTCGATTCGGAATTCCGAAAATCCGAAAATTCGGAATTCCGAAAATCCGAAAATTCGGAATTCCGAAAATCCGAAAATTCGGAATTCCGTAAATTCGGAAATTCGAAATTCGTAAATTTGAAATGCGAAGTTCGTAAGTTCGTAAGTTCGTAAATTCGTAAATCCGGAAATTAGTCATTTCGCTAATTTTGAAATTCAGAAATTTTCGGAAATTTACAAAATTCGGAAATTCGGAAATATGAAATTCGAAATTCGTAAATTCGAAATTCGTAAATTCGTAAGTTCGTAAATTCGGAAATCTGAAAATCCGAAAATTCGGAAATTTCGGAAATTAGTCATTTCGCTAATTTTGAAATTCAGAAATTTTCGGAAATTTAAAAATTCGGAAATTCGGAATTAACGAATTTGTCAAAATTCGTTAAAAAACGAATTAGGAACTAAACGAATTGCACATGTCTACTGAATAGTCTCTTGATAGAGTTTTCTGAAGTGGGGGAAAAAAAAGGGTACATATGGGTGTCATAGAGTTTGTAACACATGTATTTTCTCTTTGTATTTTGTTTATGTCTTTGCAAAACAGATGTGTTTTTAGAGCAAGTACTTTTTGTTTATTTCATTTTCTTTTTTTTTCCTGAAATATTTTTGATGTTGGCAAAACAAAAAAGGTGTGATATGTCTTAGGCTGGATTCACACCTATGCATTTTTAGTGCTTTTTGCATGTTGCAGATTTGCACTACAGAATGTATTCCATAGGAAACCGTGGTAAATGGACTGTAGTGCAAATCTGCAAAAAGCACAAAAAATGCATAGGTGTGAATCAAGCCTTAAAGCTACTTTCCTGGTGCCTTCGTGGTAGCATATGCATGGATTGTGCATATGCTGCCATGAATAGGCACCAGGAAAACTGAAAATTTAGATCAAATACTTACCGTAATTTTCCTTTCCTGATAGGCTCCATGGCGGCATACGTGTCGGTTAGCCCGCCTCCATAACTACCCAATAGGACCCCTCTCCCATAAATCTTTGCTCCTGGCTGCTATCCGTGTTCCGTAACTAGCCTACTCCAAAAATTTGGGAAGGAACTCCTGCTGCCATGGAACCTCAGGAAAGGAAAATTACGGTAAGTATTTAATATAAATTTTCAGTTTTCCTGACAGGCTCCATGGCAGCATACGTGTGGGAAATAACTCGCCAAACACACCCGGGTGGGCAAAATGTTGAGCAAAGAAAACCAAAATTTATTTTACATTGTCAGCCGACAATACTTGTAAACCAAACTTAATAGAGGACAGAGCAGCTGGTTCAACACAATAATGTGAAACAAAAGTATTGATTGAAGACCAAGAAGCCGCTCTACAAATGATCTCTGGTGCGACATGTCGAGATGCTACCCATGAAGTTGAAATACTTCGGGTTGAATGAGCCGTCACTGCCTCAGGAGGAGCCAAGCCCTTTGCTTTGTATGCCCTTTGGATGGTTTGAACGATCCAAGATGAGATGGATCTAATTGAAGCTCGCATCCCCTTGTTTTTGCCGTGGAGAAGCACAAAGAGGAATTCTGTACGTCTGAAAGAAGCCGTGGCATTCAAATATTGTTTCAATGTGTGACTTACATCCAACTGATGAATCTCTTGATCGTCTGTTGTTTTAAACGTGGGTAGAACGATTTCTTGATTTTCATGAAACATTGATGTAACTTTAGGGTTTGACCCTAACATAGGGATTAATACTGCTCTGTCCGGAAAGAAGGTCAAGAAGGGTTCCTCTGAACCTAAACTTCTAATTTCTGACACTCTCTTGGCTGAGGTAATAGCCACCAGGAAAGTGGTCTTGAGAGTGAGATCTCTTAACGACAAAGGTTGCTCAGGATCTTTACCAGGGTTAGAAAGAAAGTCCAACACTAGGGATGAGCCGAACACCCCCGGGTTCGGTTCGCACCAGAACCTTCGAACCGACCGAAAGTTTGCGCGAATTTTCGAACCCTATACGTTATAATGGACGCAAACGTTCGAAATCAAAAGTGCTAATTACAACGGCCAATATGCATGTTAATGTCATAAAACAGGTTTGGGGACCCGGGTCCTGCCCCAGGGGACATATATCAATGCAAAAAGAACTTTTAAAAACTAAAGTTTTTTCGGGAGCAGTCATTTTAATGATGCATAAAGTGAAAAAAAAAAGTGAAATTTTCCTTTAAATATGGTACCTGGGGGGTGTCTAAAGTATGCCTGTGAAGTGGCATGTGTTTCCCGTGTTTAGAACTGTCCTTGCACAAAATGACATTTGTAAAGGAAAAAAAGAAGCCATTTAAAACCACTTGCGGCTTTAATGTCATGTCTTGTCCTGGCCGCCATATGGCTGAAAATCCTTGAGAAAAATGGCATGGCTACCCCATCACCCCCCCCCCCCCACCCCAGCCCCTTTGGGTCTTGTATGGATATTAAGGGGGACCCCGCACCCAAAATAAAACCCTATACCTACAACCCTATATACTCTGAACAGCAGTATATAGGTGGTGCAAACAAGACACGGACTGTAGGTTTGTTCTTAAGTAGAATCTGAACAGGTACATTATGAAGTGTAGCTCCATCCCAAAAAAATCTATTTTTAAGCTTTTTGGAGAACATAGGGAGGGGTTATCACCCCTGTAACATTTGCTGTCTTTGCACATCTGTTCAGAACATGTCACCTCACTTTCCGTCCCAATGACAAATGTTTTTGGAAAAGTGGGGTTTGAATTGAAACAAGGATTGGTGATAAAGCATCAGTAGAGAGGAGATACCTTTTTCCCAAATTAAATCTAACAGGATAGAATTTCCCTTCCTAGGGGTAGATTTCCTCTCACTTCCTGTTTTCTCTTTCCGTTTGCAAGTAGGAGTCGTTTGTAAGTTGGATGTTTGAAAGTAGGGGCCTGCCGTATATACTCTGCAGAAATTTTCCCTATTAGATGTTGGTGTAGCCACAAGACTGGTGGGCACAGGAATGGGCCCTGCTGTGAGTTAATAGATCAAGATTTGTACTTGCATGCACCTGTTGAACCGGGCAGAAAAATTGGGCCTTTGGTGGTGGTGGTGGTGGTGGTGGTGGTGGACAGTGTTGCCACAAGATTGTAAGCCCTCACAGTTACTCTTGGTGGGCGCAGGAATGGGCCCTGCTGTGAGTTATTAGATCAAGATTTGTAATTGCATGCACCTGTTGAACAGGGCAGAAAAATTGGGCCTTTGGTGGTGGTGGTGGTGGTGGTGGATGGTGTTGCCACAAGACTGTAAGCCCTCACAGTTACTCTTGGTGGGCGCAGGAATGGGCCCTGCTGTGAGTTATTAGATCAAGATTTGTAATTGCATGCACCTGTTGAACAGGGCAGAAAAATTGGGCCTTTGGCGGTGGTGGTGGACGGTGTTGACACAAGACTGTAGGCCCTCATAGTTACTCTTGGTGGGCGCAGGAATGGGCCCTGCTGTGAACTATTAGATCAAGATTTGTAATTACACGCCCCTGTTAAACAGGGGCTGAAAAATTGTGCCTTAGGCATTGGTGCTGGTGCCACAACACTGCAACCCCTCACAGATACTGTACTCTTAGCACAGCAATGAGACCTGTTGCAAAGCATTGCCTAAAAATTGTAATTACACGCCCCAACAGGGGCTGAAAAACTGTGCCTTAGGCACTGGTGCCACAACACTGCAACCCCTCACAGATACTGTACTGTACTTGGAGCACAGCAGTCACACCTGTTGCGAAGCATCTTTTTAAAAAATTGTAATCACACGCCCTTTTAAACAGGGGCTGAAAAATTGTGCCTTAGGCATTGGTGCTGGTGCCACAACACTGCAACCCCTCACAGACACTGTACTCTTAGCACAGCAATGAGACCTGTTTCAAAGCATTGCCTAAAAATTGTAATTACACGCCCCAACAGGGGCTGAAAAATTGTGCCTTAGGCACTGGTGCCACAACACTGCAACCCCTCACAGATACTGTACTTGGAGCACAGCAGTCACACCTGTTGCGAACATTTTTTTAAAAAATTGTAATTACACGCCCCTGTTAAACAGGGGCTGAAAAATTGTGCCTTAGGCATTGGTGCTGGTGCCACAACACTGCAACCCCTCACAGACACTGTACTCTTAGCACAGCAATGAGACCTGTTGCAAACCATTGCCTAAAAATTATAATTACACGCCCCAACAGGGGCTGAAAAATTGTGCCTTAGGCACTGGTGCTGGTGCCACAACACTGCAACCCCTCACAGATACTGTATGGAGCACAGCAGTCACACGTGTTGCGAAGCATTTTTTTTAAAAAATTGTAATTACACGCCCCTGTTAAAAAGGAGCTGAAAAATTGTGCCTTAGGCATTGGTGCTGGTGCCACAACACTGCAACCCCTCACAGATACTGTACTTGGAGCACAGCAGTCACAAGTGTTGCGAAGCATTTTTTTAAAAAATTGTAAGTACACGCCCCTGTTATACAGGGGCTGAAAAATTGTGCCTTAGGCACTGGTGTGGTGGCATGGATCATTGAGGAGGAGGAAGAGGATAATCAGTGAACATAACAGGACAGTCACTCAGCATCAGCATAGGCAGTCTTGAAGGGATGTGACATTATAAATTATTCCGTTATATCCGCTTCAGGTGCCTGGTAGCTGGTGGTGATCCAAGACTGATTCATTTTGATGAAGGTCAGTCGATCAATCGAGTCGGTGGACAGGCGCACCCTATGATCGGTGACAAATCCTCCAGCAGCACTGAATGTGCGTTCGGAAAGAACGCTGGAGGCAGGACAGGCCAGTAGCTCAATTGCATACTGTGCAAGCTCTGGCCAGTGATCCATCCTCAAGACCCAGTAAGCCAGAGGATTTTCGGTGGGAAAGGTGTCCAAGTCTGACCTTGCCCCAAGGTATTCCTGCACCATGTATATCAGACGCTGGCGATGGTTGCTGGAACCGATCATACCTTGGGGCTGCGGACTAAAAAATTGTCTGAACGCATCGGTCAGACGTCCACCTTCCCCACCGCTCCTTCTGCTACTGACCGAAGCCTCAGCAACTCGTCGTCCAGGACCAGGAGTTTGTAACCTCCCAGTTTCTGGGAACGCGTTGCACAGACCTTTCTGCAAGGCCTCCCTGAGATGTCTCATCCTCTGCTCCCTCTGCGACGGCAAGATAAGGTCCGCAACCTTACCCTTGTACCGTGGATCAAGGAGAGTGGCCAGCCAGTAATGGTCCCTCTCCTTGATCCGAAGAACACGAGGATCCTTCCGCAGGCTTTGCAGGATCAGGGAGGCCATGCAGCGTAGGTTAGCTGAGGCATTCGGTCCGGAGTCTTCTGGGTCACTGAGTATGACATGATCGCCAGCCACCTCCTCCCAGCCACGTACAAGTCCACTGGTTTGTTGGGACTGTACATCATCCCTAAAAGACTGCTGCTGCTGATGCTGAGTGCCAGGCTCCACCTCCATGCTCACACAATCCTCCTCCTCCTCCTCATCCTCTTCCTGTGTGATGGGTGGGACAGAAGGAACACTGTCCGGATAAAGGGGGCCTTGAGAGGCAAGGAAGTCCTCCTCTTCCTGCCTCTGTTCTGCCTCAAGTGCCCTGTCCATTATCCCACGCAGCGTATGCTCCAACAGGTGGACAAGAGGTACAGTGTCACTGATGCATGCACTGTCACTGCTCACCATCCTCGTGGCCTCCTCAAATGGTGAGAGGACAGTGCATGCATCCCTGATCATGCTCCACTGACGTGGGGAAAAAAAACCAAGCTCCCCTGACCCTGTCCTGGTGCCGTAGTCGCAAAGGTACTCATTGATGGCCCTCTGCTGCGTGTGCAGTCGCTGCAGCATGGCCAACGTTGAGTTCCACCTGGTGGGCATGTCACATATTAGGCGGTTCTTGGGCAGGTTCAGCTCCTTTTGCAGCTCAGTCAGCCGAGCACTGGCATTATAAGATCGGCGGAAATGCACACAGACTTTCCTGGCCTGCCTCAGGACATCCTGTAAGCCTGGGAACCTGCCCAAGAACCGCTGCACCACCAGGTTGAGGACGTGAGCCATACAGGGCACATGGGTGAGCTGCCCCTGTCGCAGGGCGGAGAGGAGGTTGGTGCCGTTGTCAGAAACCACCATTCCTGGCTTAAGCTGGCGTGGCGTCAACCACCTCTCTGCCTGCCCCTGCAGAGCTGACAGAACCTCTGCCCCAGTGTGGCTCCTGTCCCCCAAACACACCAGCGCAAGCACGGCATGGCATCTTTTTGCCTGCGTACTTGCGTAGCCCCTTGTATGCCTACGGAGCACCGCTGGTTCCGAGGACAGAGCAGTGGAGGAAGAAGAAGAGGAGGGGGTGGAGGAGAGAGGTGTGTCACAACCAGTAGCAGTAGTAGCATTTTGGAGGCGTGGTGGCGGAACAACCTCCAACACTACTGCACCTTGTCCTGCATCCCTCCCAGCTGCCAATAGAGTGACCCAATGGGCCGTGAAAGAAAGGTAACGTCCCTGTCCATGCCTGCTGGACCATGAGTCAGCGGTAATATGCACCTTACCGCTGACCGCCCTGTCCAGTGAGGCATGGACATTGCCTTCCACATGCCGGTAGAGAGACGGAATCGCCTTCCGTGAGAAAAAGTGGCGTTTGGGAACCTGCCACTGAGGAACCGCACATTGAACAAACTCACGGAAGGGGGCCGAGTCTACCAGCTGAAAAGGCAGCAGTTGAAGTGCTAGCAATTTAGCCAAGCTAGCATTCAACCGCTGGGCATGTGGATGGCTGGGAGTGTACTTCTTTCGACGGTCCAGCAGCTGGGGCAGGGAAATTTGCCTGCTACAATCGGACGTCGGTGTACTGCAAGTACTTGGTTGTGACACACCTAATTCTACACCTTCAGTCCTCTCAGAGCAGCTTTCAGAGAGGACTGAAGATGTAGTGGGGATGGAGATCCCAGCTGATGAGGAGCAAGGAGAGGTCCGCTTAGTTCTTTGTTGTGGGTCTTTTATGTGTGCTTGCCAACGAGCTGCATGGCAGGTCGACATATGTCTGCTCATGCTTGTGGTGCCCAAGCGGCTGATGTTTTGGCCACGCGAGATACGCTTGAGACAAATATTGCAAATAGCAGTGGTGCGATCTGATGCACTCGTCTCAAAAAAGGCCCACACCAAAGAACTTTTCTGATAACGTGCAGAGGCAGTGCCCTGCACAGGCGGAGCTCTGCGGTGTTGTACAGTTGCTGTGCTGGCCTCTAGCTGGCCTCCAGGGGGCATCCTGCCTCGTTGGACATGTGACGCCGCATCCTCCTCGTCCTCCTCCTCATCCTCTCTCCCTTCAGGCACCCACGTGGAGTCAGTGACCTCATCATCCCCTCCCTCTTCACCACTAGAGCAAACCTGGCAGTAAGCTGCAGCTGGTGGAACAGTACTGCCAGATTGCTGTCCTTCAGCATCCCCTCTCTCTGCGTGCACACTACTGACTTCCTCAAGCTGGGTATCATCATCCGAGCCTTCGACTCGTTGGGCATCCTCCTGGAGCATGTACCCAACACTGTGCTCAAAGAGTTCGGGGGACTCCTCAGGAGGACATGGTGGGTCTAGGGAAGGGGTGGCTGATGATGCCATTGAGTACGCGTTGGCAGCTGCTCTGCCAGTACCCTGAGCCTGGGTGAGAGAGGATGAGGAGGGCTTGGTCATCCATTCTACCAAGCCTTCAGCATGATGCGGCTCCACATGTCCAGCTGCCGAAAACAAAGACGCGCGTGTCCCATGGCCACGTGCTGATGACGATGCACGACCATGTCCACGGCCACGTCCACTAGAAACAGAGCCTGCCTGCCCTGTGTTCTTGCCTCTGCACGCTCTGCCTCCCCTTGGCGGTCTTCCAGCCATTGTAGTCGGTAGTCCTGTGGGTGCTGCTGAGAAGAAAATATAGGAGCTCTGTGTGATGCCCCTAACACACTAGAAGTCCTATGGGTGCTTCTGCAAAGAAAATATAAGAGCTCTGTGTGATGCCACTAACACACTAGAAGTCCTGTGGGTGCTGCTGAGAAGAAAAATATAGGAGCTCTGTGTGATGCCACTAACACACTAGAAGTCCTATGGGTGCTTCTGCAAAGAAAATATAGGAGCTCTGTGTGATGCCACTAACACACTAGAAGTCCTGTGGGTGCTGCTGAGAAGAAAATATAGGAGCTCTGTGTGATGCCACTAACACACAATTGAAGTCCTATGGGTGCTTCTGCAAAGAAAATATAGGAGCTCTGTGTGATGCCACTAACACACTAGAAGTCCTGTGGGTGCTGCTGAGAAGAAAATATAGGAGCTCTGTGTGATGCCACTAACACACTAGAAGTCCTATGGGTGCTTCTGCAAAGAAAATATAGGAGCTCTGTGTGATGCCACTAACACACTAGAAGTCCTGTGGGTGCTGCTGAGAAGAAAATATAGGAGCTCTGTGTGATGCCACTAACACACAATTGAAGTCCTATGGGTGCTTCTGGGAAGAAAATATAGGACCTCTGTGTGATGCCACTAACACACTAGAAGTCCTATGGGTGCTTCTGCAAAGAAAATATAGCAGCTCTGTGTGATGCCACTAACACACTAGAAGTCCTGTGGGTGCTGCTGAGAAGAAAATATGGGAGCTCTGTGTGATGCCACTAACACACAATTGAAGTCCTATGGGTGCTTCTGGGAAGAAAATATGGGAGCTCTGTGTGATGCCACTAACACACTAGAAGTCCTATGGGTGCTTCTGGGAAGAAAATATAGGAGCTCTGTGTGATGCCACTAACACACTAGAATTCTTGTGGGTGCTGCTGAGAAGAAAATATAGGAGCTCTGTGTGATGCCACTAACACACTAGAAGTCCTATAGGTGCTTCTGGGAAGAAAATATGGGAGCTCTGTGTGGTGCCACTAACACACTAGAAGTCCTGTGGGTGCTGCTGAGAAGAAAATATAGGAGCTCTGTGTGATGCCACTAACACACAATTGAAGTCCTATGGGTGCTTCTGGGAAGAAAATATAGGAGCTCTGTGTGATGGCACTAACACACAATTGAATTCCTGTGGGTGCTTCTGGGAAGAAAATATAGGAGCTCTGTGTGATGCCACTAACACACTAGAAGTCCTATGGGTGCTTCTGGGAAGAAAATATAGGAGCTCTGTGTGATGCCACTAACACACTAGAATTCCTGTGGGTGCTGCTGAGAAGAAAATATAGGAGCTCTGTGTGATGCCACTAACACACTAGAAGTCCTATGGGTACTTCTGGGAAGAAAATATGGGAGCTCTGTGTGATGCCACTAACACACTAGAAGTCCTGTGGGTGCTGCTGAGAAGAAAATATAGGAGCTCTGTGTGATGGCACTAACACACAATTGAAGTCCTATGGGTGCTTCTGGGAAGAAAATATAGGAGTTCTGTGTGATGGCACTAACACACAATTGAAGTCCTGTGGGTGCTTCTGGGAAGAAAATATAGGAGCTCTGTGTGATGCCACTAACACACTAGAAGTCCTATGGGTGCTTTTGGGAAGAAAATATAGGAGCTCTGTGTGATGCCACTAACACAATTGAAGTCCTATGGGTGCTTCTGGGAAGAAAATATAGGAGCTCTGTGTGATGCCACTAACACACTAGAAGTCCTATGGGTGCTTCTGGGAAGAAAATATAGGGGCTCTGTGTGATGCCACTAACACACAATTGAAGTCCTATGAGTGCTTCTGGGAAGAAAATATGGGAGCTCTGTGTGATGCCACTAACACACTAGAAGTCCTATGGGTGCTTCTGGGAAGAAAATATGGGAGCTCTGTGTGATGCCACTAACACACTAGAAGTCCTGTGGGTGCTGCTGAGAAGAAAATATAGGAGCTCTGTGTGATGCCACTAACACACAATTGAAGTCCTATGGGTGCTTCTGGGAAGAAAATATGGGAGCTCTGTGTGATGCCACTAACACACTAGAAGTCCTATGGGTGCTTCTGGGAAGAAAATATGGGAGCTCTGTGTGATGCCACTAACACACTAGAATTCCTGTGGGTGCTGCTGAGAAGAAAATATAGGAGCTCTGTGTGATGCCACTAACACACTAGAAGTCCTATGGGTGCTTCTGGGAAGAAAATATGGGAGCTCTGTGTGATGCCACTAACACACTAGAAGTCCTGTGGGTGCTGCTGAGAAGAAAATATAGGAGCTCTGTGTGATGGCACTAACACACAATTGAAGTCCTATGGGTGCTTCTGGGAAGAAAATATAGGAGTTCTGTGTGATGGCACTAACACACAATTGAAGTCCTGTGGGTGCTTCTGGGAAGAAAATATAGGAGCTCTGTGTGATGCCACTAACACACTAGAAGTCCTATGGGTGCTTTTGGGAAGAAAATATAGGAGCTCTGTGTGATGCCACTAACACAATTGAAGTCCTATGGGTGCTTCTGGGAAGAAAATATAGGAGCTCTGTGTGATGCCACTAACACACTAGAAGTCCTATGGGTGCTTCTGGGAAGAAAATATAGGGGCTCTGTGTGATGCCACTAACACACAATTGAAGTCCTATGAGTGCTTCTGGGAAGAAAATATGGGAGCTCTGTGTGATGCCACTAACACACTAGAAGTCCTATGGGTGCTTCTGGGAAGAAAATATGGGAGCTCTGTGTGATGCCACTAACACACTAGAAGTCCTGTGGGTGCTGCTGAGAAGAAAATATAGGAGCTCTGTGTGATGCCACTAACACACAATTGAAGTCCTATGGGTGCTTCTGGGAAGAAAATATGGGAGCTCTGTGTGATGCCACTAACACACTAGAAGTCCTATGGGTGCTTCTGGGAAGAAAATATGGGAGCTCTGTGTGATGCCACTAACACACTAGAAGTCCTGTGGGTGCTGCTGAGAAGAAAATATAGGAGCTCTGTGTGATGCCACTAACACACAATTGAAGTCCTATGGGTGCTTCTGGGAAGAAAATATAGGAGCTCTGTGTGATGGCACTAACACACAATTGAATTCCTGTGGGTGCTTCTGGGAAGAAAATATAGGAGCTCTGTGTGATGCCACTAACACACTAGAAGTCCTATGGGTGCTTCTGGGAAGAAAATATAGGAGCTCTGTGTGATGCCACTAACACACTAGAATTCCTGTGGGTGCTGCTGAGAAGAAAATATAGGAGCTCTGTGTGATGGCACTAACACACAATTGAAGTCCTATGGGTGCTTCTGGGAAGAAAATATGGGAGCTCTGTGTGATGCCACTAACACACTAGAAGTCCTATGGGTGCTTCTGGGAAGAAAATATGGGAGCTCTGTGTGATGCCACTAACACACTAGAAGTCCTGTGGGTGCTGCTGAGAAGAAAATATAGGAGCTCTGTGTGATGGCACTAACACACAATTGAAGTCCTATGGGTGCTTCTGGGAAGAAAATATAGGAGCTCTGTGTGATGGCACTAACACACAATTGAAGTCCTGTGGGTGCTTCTGGGAAGAAAATATAGGAGCTCTGTGTGATGCCACTAACACACTAGAAGTCCTATGGGTGCTTCTGGGAAGAAAATATAGGAGCTCTGTGTGATGCCACTAACACAATTGAAGTCCTATGGGTGCTTCTGGGAAGAAAATATAGGAGCTCTGTGTGATGCCACTAACACACTAGAAGTCCTATGGGTGCTTCTGGGAAGAAAATATAGGAGCTCTGTGTGATGCCACTAACACACAATTGAAGTCCTATGGGTGCTTCTGGGAAGAAAATATGGGAGCTCTGTGTGATGCCACTAACACACTAGAAGTCCTATGGGTGCTTCTGGGAAGAAAATATGGGAGCTCTGTGTGATGCCACTAACACACTAGAAGTCCTGTGGGTGCTGCTGAGAAGAAAATATAGGAGCTCTGTGTGATGCCACTAACACACAATTGAAGTCCTATGGGTGCTTCTGGGAAGAAAATATGGGAGCTCTGTGTGATGCCACTAACACACTAGAAGTCCTATGGGTGCTTCTGGGAAGAAAATATGGGAGCTCTGTGTGATGCCACTAACACACTAGAAGTCCTATGGGTGCTTCTGGGAAGAAAATATGGGAGCTCTGTGTGATGCCACTAACACACTAGAAGTCCTATGGGTGCTTCTGGGAAGAAAATATGGGAGCTCTGTGTGATGACACTAACACACTAGAAGTCCTATGGGTGCTTCTGGGAAGAAAATATAGGAGCTCTGTGTGATGCCACTAACACACTAGAATTCATGTGGGTGCTGCTGAGAAGAAAATATAGGAGCTCTGTGTGATGCCACTAACACACTAGAAGTCCTATGGGTGCGTCTGGGAAGAAAATATGGGAGCTCTGTGTGATGCCACTAACACACTAGAAGTCCTATGGGTGCTTCTGGGAAGAAAATATGGGAGCTCTGTGTGATGCCACTAACACACTAGAAGTCCTATGGGTGCTTCTGGGAAGAAAATATGGGAGCTCTGTGTGATGCCACTAACACACTAGAAGTCCTATGGGTGCTTCTGGGAAGACAATATGGGAGCTCTGTGTGATGCCACTAACACACTAGAAGTCCTATGGGTGCTTCTGGGAAGAAAATATGGGAGCTCTGTGTGATGCCACTAACAGACTAGAAGTCCTATGGGTGCTTCT
Organism: Lithobates sylvaticus; assembly: GCA_028564925.1. NCBI lineage: Eukaryota > Metazoa > Chordata > Amphibia > Anura > Ranidae > Lithobates > Lithobates sylvaticus. Next base: position 116,836,927 of record CM053037.1, read on the forward strand.
GGGAAGAAAATATGGGAGCTCTGTGTGATGCCACTAACACACTAGAAGTCCTATGGGTGCTTCTGGGAAGAAAATATGGGAGCTCTGTGTGATGCCACTAACACACTAGAAGTCCTATGGGTGCTTCTGGGAAGAAAATATAGGAGCTCTGTGTGATGCCACTAACACACTAGAAGTCCTGTGGGTGCTTCTGGGAAGAAAATATGGGAGCTCTGTGTGATGCCACTAACACACTAGAAGTCCTATGGGTGCTTCTGGGAAGAAAATATGGGAGCTCTGTGTGATGCCACTAACACACTAGAAGTCCTATGGGTGCTTCTGGGAAGAAAATATGGGAGCTCTGTGTGATGCCACTAACACACTAGAAGTCCTATGGGTGCTTCTGGGAAGAAAATATGGGAGCTCTGTGTGATGCCACTAACACACTAGAAGTCCTATGGGTGCTTCTGGGAAGAAAATATGGGAGCTCTGTGTGATGCCACTAACACACTAGAAGTCCTATGGGTGCTTCTGGGAAGAAAATATGGGAGCTCTGTGTGATGCCACTAACACACTAGAAGTCCTATGGGTGCTTCTGGGAAGAAAATATGGGAGCTCTGTGTGATGCCACTAACACACAATTGAAGTCCTATGGGTGCTTCTGGGAAGAAAATATAGGAGCTCTGTTTGCTGCCACTAACACACTAGAAGTCCTATGGGTGCTTTTGGGGTGCAATGCTGTGCTAACAGCACTGCGGTTGGTACTACTGAAATACTGTACTAACAGTAAAACACGCACCAGACTAATCCCCAGCAGCAGCTAAAAACACACTAACCAGCAGCAATGGACGATCAATGACAGGTAGCAATGGTTTAGCAAATAAATAGCCAATGGTTTAGCAAAGTAGAGCAAATTTTCTATATGAATGAATCTAGCAAAGACACAGAATCAGCCTGATCTCTCCTAAAGCCGGAACTCATGTGACCGGCGCCGACGGCGTGGCGGCCTTTTAAATGGTGGGGCGTGTACTAAAGCCCCTGAGCTGTAATTGGCTACAGGCGCTGTGATTGGCCAAGCATGCGGGGTCACAGTGCATGCTTGGCCAATCATCAGCCAGCAATGCACTGTGCCGGCCGCGCCGGCCGCAATGCATTGCGGGGCCGCTCGCATCACACGAATGTGATGCGAGCGGCCAAAATAGTTCTGGGCTCGCCGAGCGAGCGAGCGCCCGGTGCTCGATGCGAACATGGGTTCGCATCGTGCACCGGGCCCATCCCTATCCAACACTAAGGAAAGGTCCCATTTGGGGAACCTAGGTCTTCTCTGAGGCCTAATCCTGATAGCTCCCTTGAAGAACTGCCGTACTAGGGCATGATTTGCCCATGAAACTCCTGTGAAGGCCGAGATGGCTGAGACTTGCACTCTAAATGAGCTGACTGCCAAAGATAGATCAAGCCCTGATTGGAGAAAACTCAAAATATCTTGGACTGCTGGAGAATTACAAGAATTTGATCTGGAAGCCTTATGGACAGTAAATCTGGACCATATGCGTTCGTACACTCTGTTCGTACTCTTCCGTCTGGCACTAAGAAGGGTTGGAATCGCTTCTTCCGGACACCCCAGAGCTTCTAGCCTTCCCCTCTCAAGAACCACACCCTGAAGTGTAGACAGGACGGGCACGGGTGTAACATCATGCCTTGTGATAGTAGATCTGGCCTGAGAGGCAGGGGAACTGGATCTTGATAGCTGAGGAGTAGCAACAGAGGGAACCAAGGCCTGTTGGGCCAGAATGGAATCACTGCAATGATCTCCACCTTCTCTGTTCTGAGCCTCCGAAGAAACTGCAGAATTACAGGAACTGGAGGGAAGGCGTAGGCTCTCTGGAACTTCCAACAATCCGTGAGAGCATCTTTCCCGTATGCCTGAGGGTCCCTGAACCTTGAGTAATATTTGGGCATCTTGTGATTGCACGGCGAAGCGAACAGATCGACCTCTGGAGATACTCCCAGAGTCAGAAGCCAGTTGAATACATCTCTGTGGAGGGACCACTCGTTGTTGTCCATCCTGACCCGTGATAGGAAATCCGCTTGCACATTCTGGATCCCCAGAATGTATACTGCAGAAATGTTGGCCACATTGTTCTGAGCCCAGGTCATTATTGTCTCTACTTCCTGTAATAGGGACCAGCTGCGAGTTCCACCTTGCTTCCGTATATAAGCCACTGCGGTTGTGTTGTCCAACCTTAGCATTACAGATGACTTCTCTAGTAGATGGCGAAAAGAAAGGAGCGCCTGAAAGGCTGCTCTTAACTCCAGGATGTTGGAAACAACTCTTTGGGACGGAAATGTCCACCTGCCCTGAGCCACATCTGAAAGGCAATGAGCGCCCATCCTTGGTTGCTAGCGTCTGATGTCACCGTAACCCAAGAAATAGGAATGATGGAATGGTGATTGCGCAGATTCTTCCCTTGAAGCCACCAGAGGAGAGATGTCCTCATGGCTGGAGTGAGGAGTATGTGCTGGGTCTGGCTGGAAGAATCCCACTGCTGTAGAAATCCCTGCTGGAAGGGACGAGTGTGCCATTGGGCCCACTTCACCATCGGAATGGTGGCTGTCATCGTGCCAATTACTTTTAGGCATTGGAGAGCCAAAAGATGAGAAGACGCAAGGGCTGCGTGAATCCTGTCCCGGATCACTCCAATCTTTTCTTCTGGAAGGGAGATAGTACCTTCTATAGTATTGAACTGAGCCCCTAGAAACACAAGGGATTGTGTTGGATCCAGATGGCTCTTCTCTAGATTCAGGAGCCACCCAAACTCCTGTAGGGTGGAGATGACTAAATTCTTGTGTTCCAAGATCTGATCTTTGTTCTGGGACAGCAGGAGCAAGCCGTCCAGATAGTGGTGGAGGCGAACACCCTTGACTCGGAGAAGAGCCACCACTGCTAGAAGGACTTTAGAGAAGACCTGAGGAGAAGTTGTTAGCCCGAAAGGGAGACAGGTAAACTGTAGTTGTTGATCGCCTACTGCAAAGCGGAGGAACTGATGAAAGTCCTTTGCCACTGGCACGTGGAAGTATGCATCTTTTAAATCGATGGATATCAACAAATCTCCCAGGTGTACTGACTGCTGAATGGTAAGCAGTGATTCCATTTTGAATTTTTCCTTGCGAATGAAGGAATTGAGATGGGTCAGGTCTATCACAGGCCTCCATGTGCCGTTTTTCTTCTGTACCATAAACAGAGGAGCAGTGATGTAAGTAACTGAGTTAAAATAAACTGAGTTACCTAACGCAGTTACTTTAGAGGGTAACTAGTAATCTAACTGATTACTTTTCCCCTCATGGTAACTCAGTTCCCATTACTTTGGCTTAGTTACCCCAATTACATCTACCGCCACTAGATGGCAGTAGTGTAATTCCGGTGTCCTGCCGAAAAAGTTCCCCCGCCGGATAAGGACCCCCTGTACTGCGCAGGCGCAGGGCTTGCGCAGTACGAAGGACTACGGAGCTTCCGAAAATTGCCGAACCTAAACAGCTCTGAGTGAACTCTACACCACGCAGGTGCAGTTAACATGTAATTGTATGAGGCGATGCCGCACGCTCCCGATGCTCGTGCTACTCTGCAAGGGGCGTCTATCGTGTAAGTAAGTGGCGGGTCTAGTTTTACTGTAACCAAGGGGCGCATTTATTATTATTGTTATATATCGAGCTCTGCCCATTAATTTAACATTCGCCCTCTTCTGTAGCCATCCGGCCCTTACACGATATAATAATAATAGACCCGCCACTTGCTTACACGCTATAACAGATCTGCCCCTTGGTTAGAGTAATAATAGAGCAGCCCCTTGGTTACACGATATATAACAATAATAATAAATGCGCCCCTTGGTTACAGTAATAATAGACCCGCCCCTTAGTTACACGTATAGAATATTAAAAAAAGTCAGTTACTTTGCTGCGTAACTAATTACTTTTCCAATGTAGTAACTGAGTTACTAACGCAATTACTTTTTGGGAGAAGTAATTTGTAACTTAACTAATTACTTTTTTAAAGTAAGATGACCAACACTGCAGAGGAGAATACATGCCTTCGCCACGTTCGTCTTCTGAAACGGGTACAGCTGTGCCTTGCTCTAGTAAACAACTCACGTAGGTCAACAGGACCTGTCTTTTCTCCTCTGAGCTTGGAAGGATTGTGGGAACAAACCTTAATCTTGGGGTGTTGATGAAGACCCACTTGTGATTTCAAAAGGACTTTCCGGAATCCTGGTTACCAGAGGAAGCACCTTTTGAGATCTTTTAAAAGAAGACTGCCTGGACCTCCATGATCTAGAGAACTCCCGGCCAGGCTTGTAGCTGCGCGCATCCCTGGCACGATCAGAATTCTGCCTTCTTGGAAATGAGCGCTTTTGGTTCTGAAGGCGTCTGTCCTGTGGGAGGAAACCAGATTTCCCACCTGTGGCCCGGGATATGGCACTATCCAACTTATTACCGAAAACGGAAGCCCCCTCAAAGGGGATACGGCACCCGGCCTGCTTTGACGCTGGATCCGCCAATCATGGACGGAGCCATAAAGCACGGCGGGCCGAAACTGCTGCTAACATAGCCCGGGACAGCAGGCAGGTGACATCAATAGATGCCTCCCCCAGAAAGGCGGAAGCCATTCTAATCTCCTGGATAGGAGAGTCTTTAGCCGTTTCTATAGAGATTCCTCTCAAGAACTCTTCAATATTATCGGCCCAGGATTCAATAGCCTTTGAAACTTCAGCTAATGCCTGTATCCTCTTCAGATCCAAATCAATTCTCCTTTCCAATTGATCTTTGAAAGATACCATGTCTTCTAAAATAAGAGTCACATACTTTACTAAACGCATGAGCACTGCGTCCAGCAAAGGAGCTGATTCAAGATGTTTTACATCGTCCTCTTTAAAGGGATACAGTTTAAACACTTTTGACTGCATGGAACCTTTCCTGTCCATCTTGCTCCACTCATCAGAAATGATTTCACCTAGTTCCGTTAGAAAGGGAAAATATTGTTGCTCCTTGTTGAGCTGTTTGAAAAACTTTCTCTGCTTGGAGGAGAAGTAACAGGATCTTCCCACTTGAGAGCTTCTCTCACCGCCTTGACTAATGCGGGCACTAGTACATAATCAAATCCAAAGCCTGGATCCTCCAGATCCGAATCGCTATCTGAGACAGGAGCAGAGTGGCGACTTGGTTGAGAGGATTCCCATGCCTCTTGTAATAGCCCTTCCCTCTCTGGGGGGCATAACGGGTCTGATGGGGACTCACAAGTTTGTTGAGCTTTCCTCTGCTGTAAGGACTCCTTCACTACTTTTCTAACCATCGATTCTAAACGTTGGTCTGCACCATCTATCTCATCTGCGGCTTTAGTAAAGCAATGATCGCAGAGCGACTTGTCCGTTGGAACAGGCATCCTACAACCCCAGCATGACTTTTCTGGCCTCTTACTAGAGTGAGAAGAAGGGGGGCGAGAGTAATCTCTACTGCGCTGTTCGGATCTAGATTTGTGATGACTAGATTTTGAGGATGACTTGGTGGTGCGATTTAGATTATCCACTATGGCTATGCGAACTACGCTGTAGATCAGGCCTAGAAGGGCTAAAGAGAAAAAATATACAAGAGAAAAGAAGGGAAAGGTAAAGGACCAGCTGGAATCTAGTGCTAAAAATTTCTCCAATACACAGCCACCAAGCTATGCACATACCTGCTACAAGCGGGCTGGCCACTAAGGGGCAGTGAGGCATCCATTGCTAATACACTGACTGCAGAGCAAATAAAAAAAAACCATCAGCTACTGTACAGACAAATACCAGGCATATACATGAGTGACAGTTATTGATCCTACCTTATTAACGCCAGAAAATAGCCCCGAGAAGTCGCCGTCTCCTCTGCAGCGGGGCTCTGCAGCGCTCTATGCCTTTCAAATTTGGCGCCCGTGACGTCAGCGGCGACGTCAGACACCGGGTGCTCAAGCGCATGCGCGAGAACCAGGCCTCGCTTTGACTCGGGTCCGCGCATGCGCAGAACGCCGCGCCGGACCCGGAAACAGGGGAGAAAGGCTGCTGGAACGCAGAAGCGTCCGCGCCGTGCACCGCATCAGCTGGGAGACATTACAAGGAAATAACAGGTACACATATACACTGCTGCCAATATAATGATACATCTCACCACTCCACCAACGATCATCTGGCCGAATCTTGTCCCATACACACCACCGGCCATCCTGGCAGATAATGGCCACCTCACCGCAGTAGGTATTAAGCCGGGCGCACATATAGACATCTTCAGCGCTACTCTGCCATACACTCCATACCCATGCTTAACAGACAAGGCCTATCGGAGGATCAAACTTGACAATCGGCCGATCGATCGTTTTGAAGGTATCTTCAGGTAGGAGAACCACCAGGTCCTACGGACGAGGACAAAAAAGGAACACGGATAGCAGCCAGGAGCAAAGATTTATGGGAGAGGGGTCCTATTGGGTAGTTATGGAGGCGGGGCTAACCCACACGTATGCTGCCATGGAGCCTGTCAGGAAAGGAAAATTACAGAGAGGTAAATATTCAATTTTCCATTTTTTAGAGCAGTGGTTCTCAGCCTCAGTCCTCAAGTCCCCCCGACAGGACATGTTTTGGGAATTTATCTTGGCTAAAATAACTGTCCAAAATACTAAGCCATTGACTTGTATTTAACCGCTTGCTGACCGTCCGCCACAGTTTCCATTTCTCTAAGGGGAGAACTGACAGATCCTCTGTTCATACAGAGTATGAACAGGCGATCTGTTATGCTGGCCATACACTAGTCGAAAAATCGGCCGAGTGCGCTTTCGAAAAACGAACATAAGTTCGTGAGAGCAAACGATCACGCCATCAGGTAAGTAACGATTTTCGAACAATAAATTGTTTCTGAACATCAATGTATCGTTTTTTCGTGTGGTTTTAGCATAGAAAAAGGAAGTGTTCAAAAACTGTGTTTGACCTCTGCTCTGTGGCTTCCTGTGTTTCACGTATACGCCCAGAGGATCAACGTACTTTCGTCATTGTGCGTAGTAGAGATCTACATAACGAACCTTGTGCGTAGTAGAGATCTACTGCGCAACCTTCAACATACGTTCGTCATAACGTAACGAACCCTATGCGTAGTAGAGATCTACTGCTCAACCTTCAATATGGATGTGGATGAGAGGAGCATTGCCATAGTAATGCTTGGAGTGATGGCTATACAGCAAGCAGAGGAGCCCAGACGTAAAATGCGAAGGTTATAGAGTAAAGAGTGGCTGAAGAACCGTGATAACTTCTCTCATATGAGATTGGTTCAAGAGCTGAAGGAAAACAATCCCGATGATTATCGGAACTATCTGAGGATGCCTGATGAGTCTTTTTAGCTACTACTCAGTAAAGTGTCACCCCTCATAACAAAAAAGGACACAGTCTTAAGACCTAGCATCACAGCGGAGCAGAGACTGGTAGCAACACTTCGTTTTGTCGCAACTGGACGAAGTTTTGAAGACCTCAAATTTACCACTGGAATCTCTGCCCAGTCGCTTGGCCGCATCATACCTGAGACCTGCCGAGCCATCATAACAAGCATGCAAGACGAATACTTAAAGGTAATGACCCAGTGCTTTTAGTTTTCTATCTCAAACACTGTACAGCTTGCTTTGCTAAACTTACAATTTATTAACTATAAACATGTAAATAAAATGAAACTAGTTCATAACATGTCAAACTGACAAAGATAACATATTTACAACAAAATGTACATATTTACAACAAAATGTATGTGGTTCACAAAGATGTGTACTGATAATCCTGTCCCCAGTTGCTTGGTGGTCGATCCTGCTGTGTGTATGGTCCGTGCCACTAATGCATTTGTTGATGTAGTTGTGATGATTGGGTGTGTGTGGGTCTGTGCTCAGCTAAGTGGGTATTTGTGGTCAGCTCACCCCTTAGCCCTTTATTAAGAAGCTGAATAAGTAATGGTTCCAGTAATTGTTTTTGGTCTTCTGACATCCTGCGCATTTTCTTGGCAGCAAATGAACCCAGGTCATCACATTCATCCCTCTTCTGATTTAATGCTGCAGATGCTTGTAGTAGAAAGTTGCCTGTAGAATCTTGCCTTGTTTTTCTCTTTTTGCTCCTGCTTACTGGTGGTGATGTGCCAGTTTGGGTTTCACTGCCAAATATATCCTGTAGAATAAAGCCAATAAAAAAATTTGTCTTTCAAATGAAGCCTTATATCGTTTTTAACAATATCTTTTTACCTTTGCACAGCTACCGGCATCTGTGGAGGAATGGAAAGCAACAGCAAACCTATTTAATGACTATTGGAATTTCCCCAACTGTGGTGGTGCCATAGACGGCAAACATGTTCGCATAACGCCACCAGCAAAATCTGGCTCCTTTTATTATAATTATAAAGGCTACTTTAGCATCGTACTAATGGCAATCGTGAACGCAAACGAGTTTATCTTTGTGGACATTGGCAAAAATTGAAGAAATTCAGTGGAACAGTGGAAGGGATAAATTTCATATTTGTAGCAGATGATGCATTTGCATTATCTGAGCATCTGTTGAAACCATTCGCCCTTAAAAACCTTACACCTGATCAAAAAATATTTAATTAAAGGTTATCTCGTGCTAGACGAGTTGTCGAAAATGCTTTTGGTATTATGGCCAAGCGCTTTCGTATCTTCCATACACCAATAAATGTAGCCCCCCACAAAATTGACACTATAGTTCATTGCTGCTGTGTGTTACATAATTTCTTAAGGCGTACTAGCTTCACCTACATGCCACAATCCCTGGTGAACCGTGAGGATACTCTGTCTGGGGATGTTATGCCTGGTGAGTGGCGTAATGATACAGAAGGCCTAGTAAACCTAGGCCGTGCCCCACCACGTCTATCCAGTCAACTTGCTCGTCAAAATCGCCAGGATTATATGGACTATTTTCTTGGTCGTGGAGCAGTAGATTGGCAAAATAATCTCTAAATGATATATGTATATTTGCGTGGCTGCATTTATATCTTATTTATGTATTAAACACAGTTGTAAATTAATTGTTTCTGTTGGAAAATTATCTAAAGTACAAAGGTACATGTGCTTTTGATAAGTTTAGCATTTTTTTGGTTAATCTCTTAATTATTAAATTTTTGATCTGTACATATAAAAGTGTATTTTAATAAATAATATGCTGACTTACCTGACTGCTTCCCATTTCCTCAAATGTTCCTTCTTCTTCATCGCCTGAAGGATTTACAGTGATACTGTCTAAACTTGACACAGAGGGTCGTGCTTCCTCCAGGTCAGTTGGAAAACGAAGAATCTCAAAATACCACAGGCGTGGCACGTATACTTCATCTGCACCTTTACCAGATTTTTTGGACTTAGCATTTTTATTTAATTATTTTTTGAAAATAGTACGCAGATTAGCAATTTTTTGTTTGACATAGGATACGTCCGCTTTGGCATACACAACCGTGCATAGTTCCGCTAATTTTGTATATGCTTCTGTACATTTTGGACGGTCTGAATAGTCTTTGGAGCGTACTTTCCATAGGCATGGAAGATCTCGGTACATTTCGAGGAATTGTGGCAGGAAATGTGGTGAGGTAAATTTGTCCACCATTGCACCTGTAAAAACCAAAAATGCATCAATGTTCAGTTGACAAACTACACCTAACAATTAATACCCTACAACACAGGTGTCAAACACAAGGGCCGTATGCCGAATCGTGCCCTCCAGGCCAGAGCCGGTACAAGGGGTGGGCAGGAGGAAAGGGTGCCCTGGGCGGAGTCTGAGAGGGGGTGGGTTGTTAGCACGCCTAAAAAAGAGTATCATTATCCTAATCCTTATCCTATGCTGGCCATCACTAAATGGCGAGCCGCATCCAGACTGAGCTGCTGCTCTCTTTATGGCCTGCTGCGATCATGCCATTTAATCGCCTCTTTTGTTCTCAGCCTCCTCCGCTATCATTAGCGGAGTAGAGAGGAGCAGATGGCGGGAGGCGGGACAATTCTGCACTAGGGGTGGGAGCAACAATGCGTGGAGAGCAGTAGCTGGCTGTCACATTAATCGGGAGGTGATTGGCTGCTAGGAGGCGGTCCTATAAGCCAAACACCAGTTCACTAATATAAAAAGGCAACCCAGCGGCTCCCATGCCCCGCCTTCAGTTTAGGATTGTCCTGCAGCTCCCGCCTCCTGCTCTCTGCTCTGTGAAAGTTGGGAGAGTGAAGGGAGGAAATATATATGGAACTGTGAAGGATGGGAAGCAGGGGAATGGGGGCAATACTGTGTGGGTTAACTCTCTTACTATTGCATAAAAACTCATTGAATTTGTATTGTTTTACTTTTCAATCAGTTTTTATTGAATTTCATAACATACAGTAAAGATGCAAATTACACATTGTATGCCGTTAAAATAAATTAACTCAGAATAGCACTTAAATAATGTCAACTCAATTATCAATGAAGTGTTACAGAACAAGAATTACTGTTATTAAAATGCTACAAAACGCAATACATTCAATATAGAAATATAAGATCAATTTAGTAACATAAGATCAAAATAGAAGTATATGTCCTCTAGACACCCCCATGGGGACTACACTGTGTCTAAGAGGAGAACGTTGCCACAATAATAGAACTTATCCAGGAACCTGTGTCCATACTCTAGAACCCAGAGGCAAAAGTGTATATCAATCTGTTAGATATGAGTGTTACAAAAAGTTAGTAATAGTCGACCATTGTTCCCATGATGCCCACTTGGTTTTTTCCTTGGGTAATTTACCCTCACTGGATGCCATCATTAATTCATAACTATAATGTAGGTTTACGGTATCTAAGAGGTGAGTGATAGAGGGAGTTGTATCTGACTTCCATAATCTGGTTATAGTTAACCTAGCTGCCAATAGGATATGTGTCGTCACATGACGAAATGAAAAGGGTATGTCTTCAATGGATAAATTCAGGATAGCTAGACCCGGAGACATTGGTATATCTATCTGGGATATATCTTTTAAGAGAAGAAAAACGGTTTTCCAGTATTCCTGTATGAGGGTACATTCCCAAAATATGTGAAATATGCTTCCTATGTTGGAATTACATCTCCAGCACTTATTAGATAATGTGGGATAGAATGTTGCCAAGCGAGAAGGCGTCAAATACCATCTAAGGGACAATTTTTGTGTGAGTTCCCACAACGCAGAGCTTTTCATGGATTTGTATACACTTCGTGAAGCTTATTCCCATTGTGATTCTGTATAAGTCGTTGCTAGATCATTTTCCCAGTGTGTATGTGGTGTGGATTTAGTAAATACACGCTTTTGGTTCAGGGTGTTGTATACAAGTGAAATACCCTTCTGTTTAGGAGATTCGAAGTGCAGGTATTTCCATATTACTGAAGAAACTGTATATAAGGGAGGTTTGATTTTGTTAAGGCATTTCAGAAGTTTGGAATATGCAATAAAGTCTGATTCAGGCAAGTGAAATTCATTTTGGAGGGTTGAAAAGGATTTTGTGTTTGAGTCATGAAATAGTTGATTTATGAATGAGATTTTTCGGTTAGACCAATGGGATGTAGATAATTCAGGTGAGATGTGGTTTAAAACTTCTATAGGTATCGGTATCTGTGTAGTAGTGGGTTCTTGATGGATAGTTTGGGTTAAAATTTTCCATGCTCTGACCGTGGCTATCATGGTAGGGGGAATCGCTTTTGGTATTTTAGCGTCTAATGGAGTGCTCAACAACCAATTTTTTAACCACTTCAATACAGGGCTTTTAAACACCCTTCCTTACCAGACCAATTTTTAGCTTTCAGCGCTCTCACACTTTGAATGACAATTACTCAGTCATGCTACATGCTACCCAAACCAAATTTTTATCATTTTTTTTTCTCACAAACAGAGCTTGGTGGTATTTAATTACTGCTGGGTTTTTTATTTTTTTGCAATATTAGCGAAAAAAGAGAAATTTTTGAAAAAAAAAACACTTTTTTTTTAGTTTCTATTGAAAATTTTTGCAAATAAAACATTTTTTTTCCAAAATTTTGGCCAAAATGTATACTGCTACTTATCTTTAGTAAAAATAACCCAAATAAGTGTATATTATTTGGTTGCTGTGAAAGTTATAGCGTCTAAAAGCTATGGTGCAAATCATTGAAAATGATCACATCTGATCACACCTGATTCACTGAAGGCCTATCTCATTTCTTGAGACCCTAACAAGCCAGGAAAGTACAAATACCCCCCAAATTACCCCTTTTTGGAAAGCAGACATTCCAAGGTATTTAGTAAGAGGCTTGGCGAGTTTTTTGAAGTTGTAATTTTTTCCCAAAATTCTTGGAAAAATGATAAAAAATTTTTTTTTTTTTGCACAAAATTGTCATAAAAACAAGTTATTTCTCTCACACAGCACATGCATACTTGCAATGACACCCCAAAATATATTCTGCTACTCCTCCTGAGTATAGTGATACCACATGTGTGAGACTTTTACATAGCCTGGCCACATACAGAGGTCTAACATCCAAGTAGCACCGTCAGGCGTTCTACGAGCATAAATTGCACATCTCATTTGATGACAACCTATCACACTTTTGAAGGCCCTGGAGCACCAGGTCAATGCAAACGCCCACAAAATGACCCCATTTTGGAAAGCTAACACCCCAACGTATAATATATGAGGCATAATGAGTCTTTTGAATGGTTCATTTTTTTCCCAAAGTTTTTGGAATATGTGGGAAAAAAATGAAAACGCATTTTTTTTATACAAAGTTGTCCATTTATAAGATATTTCCAACACATAGCATGTACATAGCAAAACTGACACCCCAAAATACATTCTGCTACTCCTTCCGAGTATGGCGATACCAAATATGTGAGACTTTTACACAGCCTGGCCACATACAGAGGCCCAACATTGAAGTAGCACCGTCAGGTGTTCTACATGCATAAATTACACATCTCATTTCTCAACCACCTATTACAGTTTTGAAGGCCCTGGAGCACCAGGACAATGGAAACGCCCACAAAATGACCCCATTTTGGAAAGCTAACACCCCAACGTATAATATATGAGGCATGATGAGTCTTTTGAATGGTTCGTTTTTTTCCAGTAGTATTTGGAAACTGTGGAAAAAAATGAAAACGCATTTTTTTTTTACATAAAGTTGTCCATTTATAAGATATTTCCAACACATAGCATGTACATAGCAAAAATTACACCCCAAATACATTCTGCTACTCCTCCTGAGTATGGCGATACCAAATGTGTGAGACTTTTACACAGCCTGGCCACATACAGAGGCCCAACATTGAAGTAGCACCGTCAGGCGTTCTACATGCATAAATTACACATCTCATTTCTCAACCACCTATTACAGTTTTGAAGGCCCTGGAGCACCAGGACAATGGAAACGCCAACAAAATGACCCCATTTTGGAAAGCTAACACCCCAACATATAATATATGAGGCATAATGAGTCTTTTGAATGGTTCATTTTTTTCCCAAAGTTTTTGGAATATGTGGGAAAAAAATGAAAACGCATTTTTTTTATACAAAGTTGTCCATTTATAAGATATGTCCAACACATAGCATGTACATAGCAAAACTGACACCCCAAAATACATTCTGCTACTCCTCCCGAGTATGGCGATACCAAATATGTGAGACTTTTACACAGCCTGGCCACATACAGAGGCCCAAGTAGCACTGTCAGGTGTTCTAGGAGCATAAATTACACACATAAATTCCTGCCAACCTATCACATTGTTGAAGGCCCTTCATATTTCTAACACATAGCATGTACTGTACATACCAATTACAAACCAAAATACATTCTGCTGAGCAAAGGGTAAAGAAAAGATTACCTGCGGTTTTAGTAGTGCAGTGGTCCACAGAGGAGAGCATCGGTCCAGGCAGCAGGCAGGAACGTAGACAGCGACAGCAAAACAGGCAGCAGGCAGGAACGTGGACAGCGACAGCAAAACAGGCAGCAGGCAGGAATAGTCAGCACAGGTAGAGATGTTGTCAACACAGCCAATGCATTAGTCCAGATAGCAGGCAGGGATGTGGTCAGCAGCAGCAAAAGGATCAAAGGATCGTCCATGCAGCAGGCAGGAATACTGTCCATAATTAGTAAAGGCAGCAGGCAGAGGTATGGTCAGCACAGCCAGAGTATTTTTTCCAGGGAGCAGACAGGACCATCAAGCTTAGGGTATCGGTCAGGGAAGAATGGGGACAGGGGTAGAGGCTTCTCCCACCCAAATCTCTTTGAAGCCTCCGGACAACCAGACCCTGTTATGGGAACACAGAAAAACTGGTTTTCTGAACTCCGAACACTCTTCTGGAGCCCCTCACATATGTGAGACCCCTGTGTAGCAGGGTAAAAGATCAGTCCAAGGGGCAGGCAAAAACATGGTCAACAAGCCGAGGTCAGTGCAGGTAAAAGGCAGACATAGACGGTAGGCAGAGGCATAGTCGATACAGTCCAGGGTCAGTTCACTTGAAAGGCAGAAACATGGCGGATAAACAATGCAGACGGTAGGCAGAGGCATAGTCGAGAAACAGGCCAGGGTCAGTTCACATGGAAGACAATGATATGGTTGGTTGAGGCAGGGAAATATTCATGACAGAAATTAGGGGAAATGGCAGTCTATTGGAAATATGGGCTAATAGTGGTCCACAGTGTGATATCGCCTGAAGCATTGTCCGATGCAAAGGCCAGGTAGGGAGGGACAATCGGGACAATAGAAGCTGGTGTCTTTCCTAACTCCTCTCTTAGTGCACACCCGGCATTTTTTTTGGCGTCGTCTTCCGGATGCTGATGGTGGAATATGTTCCGGAAAATGACGCTCATGTAGCCTGACGCCAGAATCTGAGCGAATGCTTTCTGGGGGGGATTCCTCTTGATAAATAAGTGAAGTGACAATGTCTTCAATATATTTTATGAAGGTGGTGGGTGTTGCTGAGGATTTTTGGTAAATTATAAAAGAATTTAAAAGGGCCAAATGAAAAAAGTAAATTGCAACTTTTTTATACAAAAAAAGGGATTTTCTTATTGACAGATAGGGCTGCAACATCTGGTCATTTAAATCCACCCCCCCCATACATTTATTATAAGCATTGATGCAGGAAGGCTTGCGAACGGGACCGCGTCTTCTGTGAAGTTCCACTGAGGTGTCATTGTGGATGGTGGACATCATATACACATCTTTAGTATCCTTCCACTTCACAGCCAGCACTTCCTCATTCCTCAAGCTGGCCGTTTCCCCCCTTTGAATGTTTGTGGCGACAAGACGCTGTGGGAAGCCCTTCCGGTTTTTTCTTATTGTACCACAGGCCAATGTTTTTTTTTTAGGTACAGGTGGCGGAGAAGGGGCAAACTCGTATAAAAATTGTCCATATATATATGATACCCCTTTTGGAGGAGTGGGAATGCCAACTCCCAAACAATTTTCCCACTAATTCCCATGTACGATGGACACTCAGGGGGCTGGAGCTGGGAATCTTTTCCTTCGTACACACGGAAGGAGTGCACATAACCAGTGGCACTTTCACAGAGCTTGTTGAGCTTCAAGCCATACCTCGCTCTCTTACTTGGGATGTATTGTTTCATACCCAGCCGGCCTGTGAAATGCACCAGGGATTCGTCCACAGATATATTTCTGTCAGGGACATAAAGTTCAGCAAACTTTTTGGAAAAAAAATCAATTAGGGGGCGAATTTTATACAGCTTGTCAAATTGTGGGTGATTCCGGGGGGGGAAACTGTGAGTTGTCTCTAAAATGCAGGAAGCGCATAATAATTTCATATCGGGACCTGGACATGGCTGCAGAAAAAACTGGCATGTGATGGATGGATTTGGTCGACCAATACTTATGTATCTCATTTTTTTTTGTAAGCCCCATGTTTAGCGTTAGGCCTAAAAACACTTTCAGCTCTGGAATTGTTAGGGGTCGCCATTCAAAAGGGCGGGCATAGCTGGAGTTGGGGTTGGCTGTGATAAATTGTTGGGCACAAAGATTGGTTTGGTCCATGACGATTTGAAGTAATTCCTCTGGGAAAAATAAATAAAAAAAATCCATCTTGGAAAAACCTGCAGTGTTGACCTGCACACCTGGCTGTGCTGTAAAAGGGGGGATCGTGGCTGACCCTGTGGTAGAAGGCAGCCACAATGGGTTTGACAAGCTTTCTGGCAGCTGATTTTGGGCCCTAATTCTTTGGCGCACACTGGGCCTCTCCTCCTGGGGTCTAGCAGCGCTTGAACTGGGCCTCTCCTCCTGGGGTCTACCGCCGTTGGCACTGCTGGTAGATGCCTGGGGTTCTGACCGTCTTCTTTTAGGAGGGGCTGCTTCCTCCTCCAATTCAGATCCTGAGGTGCTGCCTTCAGGGGGCTCATATTCTGAGCCAGAAACTGAAACAGAACTGAGCGGTGAGAGCTCCCCGATGCTCTCATCGCTCAGACTGAGTATTTGGTATGCCTCCTCTGGGGTGTACATCCTTTTGGACATAGTGGCAGGTACTCTGGTGGCAGGTGGTGAGGTGGCGGGTATTCTGGTGAGGTGGCGGGTACTCTGGTGGCAGGTGGTGAGGTGGCAGGTACTCTGGTGGCAGCTGGTGAGGTGGCGGGTACTCTGGTGGCAGCTGGTGAGGTGGCGGGTACTCTGGTGGCAGCTGGTGAGGTGGCGGGTACTCTGGTGGTAGGTACACTGGTGGCAGGTACACTGGTGGCAGGTGATGAGGTGGCGGGTACTCTGGTGGTACTCTGATGGCAGGTACTCTGGTTGCAGGTACTCTGATGGCAGGTACTCTGGCAGGTGGCGGGTACTCTGGTGGTACTCTGGCAGGTGGTGAGGTGGCGGGTACTCTGGTGGTACTCTTGGCAGGTGGTGAGTTGGCGGGTACTCTGGTGGTACTCTGGCAGGTGGTGAGGTGGCGGGTACTCTGGTGGTACTCTGGCAGGTGGTGAGGTGGCGGGTACTCTGGTGGTACTCTGGCAGGTGGTGAGGTGGCGGGTACTCTGGCAGGTGGTGAGGTGGCGGGTACTCTGGTGGTACTCTGGCAGGTGGTGAGATGGCGGGTACTCTGGTGGCAGGTACTCTGGTGGTGACAGGTACTGATGACAGGTACTGATGACAGGTACTGATGACAGGTACACCTGATGACAGGTTCTCTTTATTTAGGGGGGGGTGATCTGGGCACAGATGGGTATATATATACTAGGTGGGTGCAGTATATAGGTAACTCACTGTTAGCTGATCTCCTCCTCACACAGGATCAGTGTGTGAAGAGGAGAACCCAGCAACAGGAGTTACCTCTCTTTTTTGTTTACATTTAGTGACTGGCTGTCATTGGACACAGCCAGTCACTAAATAGCCAATTGTTTTTTATTTTTACTTTGATCGGGGCTGAGCTGTATCTAAGGCAAAAGCCTCAGCCAGCCTCAGTCCCGATCTGTCACTGAACGTTCCCGGGAGCGCGCGCGTGCGCAGTGCACACCGCTTCCGGGATACATGCAATCAGCGGCGAACGGCGCCGCTACAACGGCGCAGAACACCGCCTCGGGACACAACTGGCCACTTCAATACCCCCATCGGGGGACGGCTGTGTCCCGAGGGACACACCGGATCCCCGATCGCCGCTCTGCGGGCCCCCCCGGGCCCGCAGTAGCGGCGGAAAGCCGAGGACGTCATATGACGCCCACCCAGGATGGGAGATCCACCTTGTGGGTGTCATTTGACTATGGCCGGGTATTGAAGTGGTTAAACTAGGACGAAATAGTAAGGAAAGTTCTATATTGCACCAGTTTTTATTCGGATCTTGCTGAAACCACTCAGTTGCTTGAGCTATGATCGCTGCAGTGTGATAATCTGTAAAATCTATTGAACCTGATCCTCCCGCTAATTTGTGTATCCTAAGTATAGAATGAGCGCATCTAGGTTTTGTACCGTGCCAAATACATCGGTTGAGTATCATTTGAAGTGACTTAAAGTAATATTTAGGAATAGGAATGGTCTTAAACAGGTATAAAATTTGAGGCAAATGCATCATCTTGAACGCCGCTAATCTGCCAGACCATGACAGTTCCATTTTAGCTAATTTCTGAGATTCAGTACGTAATTTATCTAAGAGAGGCTTGAAGTTTGATGAAAAGAGGAGTTTAGTGGTTCTAGTGAGTTGAATACCTAGGTAAGAAATACTGTGTTCAGACCATGTGAAGGAGTATTGGGCTTGTAATAGTAATTTAGTGGTGGTATTCAATTTGAGATCTAGTATTTGTGATTTGGTGACATTTAGTTTGTAAAATAATATTCGTCCAAACCAATCTAAAACGTCTCGGGCTGCTGCTAAGGAGGAGGTAGGATTTGATAATATTAAAATCACATCATCAGCAAAAAGACTAATCTTATGAGTAGTGTTGCCAACAGTTATGCCTGAGATGTTCGAGTTCGTGCGTCGGTGCTCAGCTAAAGGTTCGATAGTTAGATCAAAAATTAAGGGCGACAATGGGCAACCCTGACGGGTACCGTTCGAAATTTGGAATGGATGAGATATCTTATTAGCCGAAAAAACTTGAGCAGCTGGGCAAGTATATAGTGCCATGATAGCATTATAAATATTGTCTTTAAACCCAAATTTCATGAGAACTTTCTGTAGATAGGTCCAGTGCACCCGATCAAACGCCTTCTCTGCATCTAAAGAAAGAAGCAGAGAAGGTGTTCCACTGGAATTTACGCAATGGATTAAGTCAATCATGCGACGCGTCGCGTCGGATGCTTGCCTCCCTTTAATAAATCCTGTTTGGTCTTTGTGAATCAGGTCTGGCATAATCTTCATTAAGCGTCTAGCAATAGTTTTGGCGTATATTTTTAAATCAAGGTTAAGTAAGGAGATTGGCCGGAAGTTTTGTGGGGCAGTCGGATCTTTTTCAGGTTTTGGGAGAGTGATAATTAATGCGTTTAGCGATTCTACAGGGAATTTGGAAGAATATGCAGCTTGGTTAAGAAATTTCAGCAAGTGTGGAATCAAATAGGTAGAGAATTGTTTGAAGTATTCCCCTGTAAGGCCATCCGGGCCTGGTGTTTTGTTACAAGGCAGTGATGAGATGGTAGCTAGAAGTTCTGGTGCTGAAAAAGGAGCATTTAAATAAGACAATTGTGTTTCTGTCAGAGTCGGTAAATTTATCTTATGGAGAAAGTCATCAATTTCCTCTGGGGATGGTTGGTGGGTTGCAGGGTCATTCTTGAGATTATATAGGTCACTATAGTAATCGCTAAAAGCATTCGCAATGTCTTGTGGATTAGATAGCTTCACTTTCGAGTTTGGGTGGAATAAGAAGGGAATTTTAAATTTAACTCTAGCCCCTTTGATACGTTGTGCTAATCTTTTTCCTGCCTTATTGGATGTGGAATAAGAGATGGCTTTGAATTTGCGTTGCATATGTTCATATGTATGGAGAAGAAGCAGCCTGAGTTCCTGTCTAAGCGACATTAATTGTGCTAGTGTAGTGGGACATGCAGATGACTTATGGTCTGCCTCCAAATGAGGGAGTCTATTTGTTGTGTTCTTTTTTTTTTTTGTGAATGGAGCCCAGTTTTATAAGAACACCTCTCATTACAGCTTTATGCGCGTTCCACACCACGGCAGGATCCCCCACTGAATCAGCGTTTAATTCAAAATATTCTTTCAAATGAGTAGCAATTTCTTTGGAGTATGTAGCATGTTGTAATATGAAATTATTGGCTCTCCAGAGAAAAGAGTTCCGTTGAGGAGACGTATCATCAATAATTATCGAAATTGGGTTGTGGTCTGACCATGTCATGGTGTGGATAACAGAGGTAGTCACCTTTTGTAATAACAATTTATCAACAACAAACATGTCAATTCTGGAATACGACTTGTGTTGCGGGGAGAAATAAGTATAATCCCTCTCTGATCCATGGTGGCATCTCCAGACATCGTAAAGATAAGTTGTCAGTAGGCTAAAGTGTGCATGAACACTGGCCAGTACCCCTAAGGGATGCTTAGGGTGAAGATAGACACTTGGAAAGTATATGCTTTTGATGAGGTAAATGTTTTTATTCAAAGGAAAGAAAGAGTGTACAAATATATAAATGCTGGATTGGATTCAGTATGTTTACATACAAAAATAGGTAGGCTTGTACAGTTTTTAACATGTCAACAGCATGAACATACAAAAAACGTTGTGACAATTAAGAACTTGCTTGATACACGTATGGTAAGGATGGTGCCAACATGTTTCGGACTTTGGTCCTTTGTCAAGGCAACTAGGTATCCTTTTGATTCACATCTAAATGTGTGTGAGAATCATAGAATTAGTACATATTGGTTAAGACATATAATACAGTCATTTTAGCCATTGCTGTGTACAACCAAGGCAGTACATAAAAATTATGTAAGAAAAATGGACAAGTACTCACATGTAATGCCAATATTCATATTTGCCACAATGAAAACCACTGAAAGTGGTATGAGGAAGTACATAGGTGAGGGTTTGTAAAAACAAGGTAGAGATAACCACTGGGAGTGGAAAGCTTGCTGGTGTAGCCTCAGAAGGTTACAAGGTCCTATACAGGGCTTGGGCCGAGGCCCAGGTCTTGTAACAGTCAAACTGAGCCAGGCAGTATAAGGCTGTAAAAATATATTTATAGGTATAAATATGGTGAGGGTATTGTAATAAAGGTGCATATGCAACCTTATAAGCAAAATGCTGTTGTTACCTGAATAAAGGATCGCTTGGAATGAGGGATCAGTCAGCTCTGGATCATCAGCAGCATGTACTGAGGCCATCTAATGTGTAGGTTTATAAGTAATCATCTAATGGCAATCAGCTGAGTGAGAGTATGGGTATTCTGCTGAGAGAGAAAATGATTGGTTGTTTGTCTGTGAGGAAAAAGGCGCCAGAGCGCCATAGGTGTATTTCCATTGAGGACCTCTGACGGGGCGGCGCCGGGCGTGAGCGCGTCATGACGTCGGGGTCACGTCCGGCGTCGTGACGTCACCGACGCGGGCAAGAAAGCCGCTGACGACCTGCTGCGCTCCACTATGGAGCGCAAACAGGAAGTGGACAAGCGGAATGTGTCCATAATACAGCGGGAGGTTGGCGCATGCGCAAAACACAGGCCGCGCATGCTAGCCAAGTCTTACCCGCGCCGGGTAACCAAACTGAGGGGAAGCAAGCTATATTGTCTAGTGTATAAACACAGTTGAGTATAAATTAACAAATGGCAATGAATTTGGAAAGCATGTGTTGTACCTAAAATAAAAGTAGTAATGAACATAGTATGTGGTTCTTTATGGCATACGACATTAGAGAAGATGGACAGGTCACATGTTCCAACAAATATTGCAAATATGGTAAAGTGCACATTTGACAAAAAATATGGGTTATGTGGGTGCTTAGAATGTGGGGAATAGGGTCAGAGATCTAATTCACAGACTCCAGTTTCAAAACCATCAAGGTAAGGTTTAAAGTTAAAGGCCTCGTTGAGGCCAGGGGGTAAGGTAGCATTAAGATGGAAAATCCATCGAAGTTCGCTTTGTAGTAGCGCTTTATTATAGTCGCCACCTCGGGCGGGGGGTGGAATATGATCTAGAGCTTTAAATGAAATTTTGGGGATAGCGTCTTGATGGACAATATTGCAGTGTCGTCCTAACGGTAAGTCAGGGTCTCTTTGGTTTATACTGCTAATATGGCCATATATCCGCTTCCAAAAGGGTAGCTTGGTCTTGCCCACATAGAAGCACCCACATTCACATTCAAGTAGGTAGACAATGCCGATGGATCTACAGTTCACATAGTGTTTGGGAAAAAAACGTTGACCATTTGGTAAGACATTGTGTATGTTGGATTTGGATAAGTATTTACAGTAACTACAATTGCCACATGGGAAAGTGCCCTTGAGTTGCTTCTGGGATTTATTACTGCTTTTGTATTCACTAGTAATAAGTTTGTCTCGAAGGGATGGAGCACGTCGATAAGTGATCAAAGGTTTTGGCGGAACAAAGGGGGAAAGGGTCCTGTCTGTGGCAATAATATGCCAGTGTTTCAGAAGTATTTGAGTGATCTCATTGTGTTGTTGACAGTAGTTTGTAATGATTCTAAGGGGAGGTTGAGTAGATGGCCCAGTATGTTTGGTAGTGAGTAAGACGGAGCGTAATTTAGATTTTGCTTTTTTGTATGCGTCTTTTAGGACGCTATTCTTATAGCCACGTGCTCGTAGTCTGTTACGTAGCACAGAGGCCTCGTGTTCAAAGGAGATATCCGTCGAGCAATTGCGTCGGGCACGGAGATACTGGGCAAAAGGAATGGATTTTAGTAAAGGCTGTGGGTGAAAGCTGGAAGCAGCCAAAATGGTGTTACCGGCAGTGGGTTTGCGGAACAAGTGACTCTGTAGGTGTCCATGTTCGTCCTTGCTAAGCGTTAGATCAAGGAAAGAAATGGAACTGTAACTATAGGTCATTGTGAATTTCAGATTGAGAGAATTGGATGTATTGAGAAAGAGAAGAAATTGTTGTAAAATATCGATTGGGCCCTGCCATAGAATTAGAATGTCATCAATATAGCGTCGGAAGGAGGCTATATATTTGGTATAGATGCTAGCAGCATCGTCTCGAAATAATTCTCGTTCCCACTCCCCCAGGTACAGATTGGCGTACGTCGGTGCGCAACAGGTGCCCATGGCGACGCCTTGTACCTGGAGGTAGTGGGACCCATTGAAAGAGAAAAAGTTGTGAGTTAAAATAAATTTGAGTGCTCTAACAATGAATAGAGACAACTCACGGGGGTATATATTGGCATTGAACAAGGTGTGTTGGATGGCTGTAAGCCCTAGGGAGTGGGGTATAGAACTGTAAAGGGCCTCCACGTCGATGGCGACCAGGACAGTGTCGGCATTGACATGGAGGTCCGAGAGACCTTGAAGTAAGTGTGTGGTATCACGTATGTATGAGGGTAAGGCCTGCACTAGAGGCTGAAGTAGTTTATCTATGTAACGACTAAGGTTGTCGGTAAGGCAGCCACGTCCAGAGACGATGGGTCTACCTGGTGGTCTGGGCAGGTTTTTATGCACCTTAGGTAAAGCATAAAATGTTGCTTCTCTCAGGAATTTAGTCCTGATATATTCTGTGGTGGGCTTGTCGACGATGCCTTGTCTAGAAGCATCGTCGACAAGTGTATACAATTCTTGTTGGAACGATTTAATTGATGTGTTGGAAACTATGGCATACCACTCACGATTACGTAGTATATTGAGACACATCTCGAGGTAGTCTTTTCTATCTAGGACAACAATGTTTCCACCTTTGTCCGCCGGTTTTATCACTATGGACGGGTTTGTTTTTAAGTTTTGTAGAGCTAAGTGTTGATTATATGTGAAGTTTTTAATTTTTGAATGGGCCAGAGAGGTTTTTAGGTGACGTATTTCCTTAGTCACTGATTGTAGAAATAGTGCGGCGCGTGGATTAGTGCTAGGTGAGGGAAAGAAACTCGATTTTTTCTTTAAAGAGATATGATGAGGAGGGTGTTGGGGGTGGGTAGGTATGTCATCCTCAAGATTATTGAGAAGATTTTCTAAATCAATGGTGTCAATCAAATCTGGGGGATTGTTTTCCTCGAGAAGCTCAATGAGCTGCTGGAGGGCAGTGGTTTCTGTGGCGGTGTGTAAAACAGTGTCAGAAAAAGGGTTAGGAGTATACATGCTATGTAGTAATAGTTTGCGAATAAATAGGTGTATATCTTTGATAGCGGTGAATTTGTCAAGCTGTGATACTGGGCAAAAAGTGAGTCCCTTTTCGAGGACAGAAATTTCATGGCATGTGAGTGTGTGAGAAGATAAATTGATAATGTTATCAGAAGAAAATGTTAGTGTGTTGTTCGTTTGGGTTTTGGGTTTTGAGACATTTGTTGTTGGTAAGTATGAAGTGAGGTTCTCATTTTGTCTAAAAAATCTGCATTTTGAGATGCAGAAGGTAGGGAGTGCGATCTAACTGTCTTGG
This sequence comes from Lithobates sylvaticus, assembly GCA_028564925.1. NCBI lineage: Eukaryota > Metazoa > Chordata > Amphibia > Anura > Ranidae > Lithobates > Lithobates sylvaticus. Next base: position 116,860,950 of record CM053037.1, read on the forward strand.
CAAAAGAGGGGGCCGCCGGCGAGTCCCCAAGGGGGGAGGCGCCGGGGTCCCCTCCATGTCAGACACATCGTCACTCGAAAAATTGGGTGTGCGTCCACGTTTGGGTTTACGAAGGCCCAAAGGGAGATTGGGTTTGTGAGGGGGGTGGGATAAAGTGTGGGTCTTATCAGTGGTGGAACGAGAAATAGGTGCCTTAGAACCAGGTCGTGTGGACGTCGCAGGGCGAGTCATGCGATTTGTGTCGTTCCATTGTGTCGTTCCAAACAATCCCCCAGATTTGATTGACACCATTGATTCAGAAAATCTTCTCAATAATCTTGAGGATGACATACCTACCCACCCCCAACACCCTCCTCATCATATCTCTTTAAAGAAAAAATCGAGTTTCTTTCCCTCACCTAGCACTAATCCACGTGCCGCACTATTTCTACAATCAGTGACTAACGAAATACGTCACCTAAAAACCTCTCCGGCCCATTCAAAAATTAAAAACTTCACATATAATCAACACTTAGCTCTACAAAACTTAAAGACAAACCCGTCCATAGTGATAAAACCGGCGGACAAAGGTGGAAACATTGTTGTCCTAGATAGAAAAGACTACCTCGAGATGTGTCTCAATATACTACGTAATCGTGAGTGGTATGCCATAGTTTCCAACACATCAATTAAATCGTTCCAACAAGAATTGTATACACTTGTCGACGATGCTTCTAGACAAGGCATCGTCGACAAGCCCACCACAGAATATATCAGGACTAAATTCCCGAGAGAAGCAACATTTTATGCTTTACCTAAGGTGCATAAAAACCTGCCCAGACCACCAGGTAGACCCATCGTCTCTGGACGTGGCTGCCTTACCGACAACCTTAGTCGTTACATAGATAAACTACTTCAGCCTCTAGTGCAGGCCTTACCCTCATACATACGTGATACCACACACTTACTTCAAGGTCTCTCGGACCTCCATGTCAATGCCGACACTGTCCTGGTCGCCATCGACGTGGAGGCCCTTTACAGTTCTATACCCCACTCCCTAGGGCTTACAGCCATCCAACACACCTTGTTCAATGCCAATATATACCCCCGTGAGTTGTCTCTATTCATTGTTAGAGCACTCAAATTTATTTTAACTCACAACTTTTTCTCTTTCAATGGGTCCCACTACCTCCAGGTACAAGGCGTCGCCATGGGCACCTGTTGCGCACCGACGTACGCCAATCTGTACCTGGGGGAGTGGGAACGAGAATTATTTCGAGACGATGCTGCTAGCATCTATACCAAATATATAGCCTCCTTCCGACGCTATATTGATGACATTCTAATTCTATGGCAGGGCCCAATCGATATTTTACAATTTCTTCTCTTTCTCAATACATCCAATTCTCTCAATCTGAAATTCACAATGACCTATAGTTACAGTTCCATTTCTTTCCTTGATCTAACGCTTAGCAAGGACGAACATGGACACCTACAGAGTCACTTGTTCCGCAAACCCACTGCCGGTAACACCATTTTGGCTGCTTCCAGCTTTCACCCACAGCCTTTACTAAAATCCATTCCTTTTGCCCAGTATCTCCGTGCCCGACGCAATTGCTCGACGGATATCTCCTTTGAACACGAGGCCTCTGTGCTACGTAACAGACTACGAGCACGTGGCTATAAGAATAGCGTCCTAAAAGACGCATACAAAAAAGCAAAATCTAAATTACGCTCCGTCTTACTCACTACCAAACATACTGGGCCATCTACTCAACCTCCCCTTAGAATCATTACAAACTACTGTCAACAACACAATGAGATCACTCAAATACTTCTGAAACACTGGCATATTATTGCCACAGACAGGACCCTTTCCCCCTTTGTTCCGCCAAAACCTTTGATCACTTATCGACGTGCTCCATCCCTTCGAGACAAACTTATTACTAGTGAATACAAAAGCAGTAATAAATCCCAGAAGCAACTCAAGGGCACTTTCCCATGTGGCAATTGTAGTTACTGTAAATACTTATCCAAATCCAACATACACAATGTCTTACCAAATGGTCAACGTTTTTTTCCCCAAACACTATGTGAACTGTAGATCCATCGGCATTGTCTACCTACTTGAATGTGAATGTGGGTGCTTCTATGTGGGCAAGACCAAGCTACCCTTTTGGAAGCGGATATATGGCCATATTAGCAGTATAAACCAAAGAGACCCTGACTTACCGTTAGGACGACACTGCAATATTGTCCATCAAGACGCTATCCCCAAAATTTCATTTAAAGCTCTAGATCATATTCCACCCCCCGCCCGAGGTGGCGACTATAATAAAGCGCTACTACAAAGCGAACTTCGATGGATTTTCCATCTTAATGCTACCTTACCCCCTGGCCTCAACGAGGCCTTTAACTTTAAACCTTACCTTGATGGTTTTGAAACTGGAGTCTGTGAATTAGATCTCTGACCCTATTCCCCACATTCTAAGCACCCACATAACCCATATTTTTTGTCAAATGTGCACTTTACCATATTTGCAATATTTGTTGGAACATGTGACCTGTCCATCTTCTCTAATGTCGTATGCCATAAAGAACCACATACCATGTTCATTACTACTTTTATTTTAGGTACAACACATGCTTTCCAAATTCATTGCCATTTGTTAATTTATACTCAACTGTGTTTATACACTAGACAATATAGCTTGCTTCCCCTCAGTTTGGTTACCCGGCGCGGGTAAGACTTGGCTAGCATGCGCGGCCTGTGTTTTGCGCATGCGCCAACCTCCCGCTGTATTATGGACACATTCCGCTTGTCCACTTCCTGTTTGCGCTCCATAGTGGAGCGCAGCAGGTCATCAGCGGCTTTCTTGCCCGCGTCGGTGACGTCACGACGCCAGACGTGACCCCGACGTCATGACGCGCTCACGCCCGGCGCCGCCCCGTCAGAGGTCCTCAATGGAAATACACCTATGGCGCTCTGGCACCTTTTTCCTCACAGACAAACAACCAATCATTTTCTCTCTCAGCAGAATACCCATACTCTCACTCAGCTGATTGCCATTAGATGATTACTTATAAACCTACACATTAGATGGCCTCAGTACATGCTGCTGATGATCCAGAGCTGACTGATCCCTCATTCCAAGCGATCCTTTATTCAGGTAACAACAGCATTTTGCTTATAAGGTTGCATATGCACCTTTATTACAATACCCTCACCATATTTATACCTATACTCTATTTTTACAGCCTTATACTGCCTGGCTCAGTTTGACTGTTACAAGACCAGGGCCTCGGCCCAAGCCCTGTATAGGACCTTGTAACCTTCTGAGGCTACACCAGCAAGCTTTCCACTCCCAGTGGTTATCTCTACCTTGTTTTTACAAACCCTCACCTATGTACTTCTTCATACCACTTTCAGTGGTTTTCATTGTGGCAAATATGAATATTGGCATTACATGTGAGTACTTGTCCATTTTTCTTACATAATTTTTATGTACTGCCTTGGTTGTACACAGCAATGGCTAAAATGACTGTATTATATGTCTTAACCAATATGTACTAATTCTATGATTCTCACACACATTTAGATGTGAATCAAAAGGATACCTAGTTGCCTTGACAAAGGACCAAAGTCCGAAACATGTTGGCACCATCCTTACCATACGTGTATCAAGCAAGTTCTTAATTGTCACAACGTTTTTTGTATGTTCATGCTGTTGACATGTTAAAAACTGTACAAACCTACCTATTTTTGTATGTAAACATACTGAATCCAATCCAGCATTTATATATTTGTACACTCTTTCTTTCCTTTGAATAAAAACATTTACCTCATCAAAAGCATATACTTCCCAAGTGTCTATCTTCACCCTAAGCATCCCTTAGGGGTACTGGCCAGTGTTCATGCACACTTTAGCCTACTGACAACTTATTTATTCATTTTGGGATGCGATAGACCAATTGTATTTCTACCTCACTTGCCCAATATATATATTTTTTTTATATTCTCTCAATGGTTACCCCATTCAAATCCCCTACCGGGCAAGTCTAGGTTATACATTACCCTACCATACTTAGGCTACCTTTTCACACCTGCCTCTGCGAGGCTATACCTCTTACACATACTTTTGTACAATAACAATCAAACATTCCTGTTTGATTTCCCATACTACTTCATATAGTCTATTTTCCATTGCTATTCTTCCATTATATATACTCTCCTTGTGTTGGTTCGATATGGCTTTGTACCTTGGAGATGAATGGGACACACGCATGTCAAACACCATGCACAATTTTGAGTCTAATGAATATGTTCAGTCACAACTCAAATATACCTTTCTTAATCTCACACATACAGTTCAAAAGAAAGCTTCCCTATTTTGGCATATAAAATCCTTTAAAGAATACATTGCCCATGGAATTAATCCCTTTGGTCTCCGGGTACAAATTTTTCCTACATTTCAGGACATCCGCCCAGACTTCAAGGTTTCCTGGGAGAATGCCCTGAAACAATGCTCGAATGAGCTTATGAAATTACTTATTGTTGAATATGAGTCACAAATGACCCTTTTAGATACTAAGCTCGAGTTGATCAACACACAACTCGCGCAATTTCAGACACATCCTTTATATATTTCATTAGATGAACAACTAAAGACCCGCTTTGATAAATTCAATCATGATATTCTTGCACAAAAGGACAAAAAATTCTTTCGTGACAAGAAAGCCTTTCATGAAGAACGTGCATATAAATGGAACGACACAAATCGCATGCCTCGCCCTGCGACGTCCACACGACCTGGTTCTAAGGCACCTATTTCTCGTTCCACCACTGATAAGACCCACACTTTATCCCACCCCCCTCACAAACCCAATCTCCCTTTGGGCCTTCGTAAACCCAAACGTGGACGCACACCCAATTTTTCGAGTGACGATGTGTCTGACATGGAGGGGACCCCCGGCGCCTCCCCCCTTGGGGACTCGCCGGCGGCCCCCTCTTTTGCCAAGACAGTTAGATCGCACTCCCTACCTTCTGCATCTCAAAATGCAGATTTTTTAGACAAAATGAGAACCTCACTTCATACTTACCAACAACAAATGTCTCAAAACCCAAAACCCAAACGAACAACACACTAACATTTTCTTCTGATAACATTATCAATTTATCTTCTCACACACTCACATGCCATGAAATTTCTGTCCTCGAAAAGGGACTCACTTTTTGCCCAGTATCACAGCTTGACAAATTCACCGCTATCAAAGATATACACCTATTTATTCGCAAACTATTACTACATAGCATGTATACTCCTAACCCTTTTTCTGACACTGTTTTACACACCGCCACAGAAACCACTGCCCTCCAGCAGCTCATTGAGCTTCTCGAGGAAAACAATCCCCCAGATTTGATTGACACCATTGATTTAGAAAATCTTCTCAATAATCTTGAGGATGACATACCTACCCACCCCCAACACCCTCCTCATCATATCTCTTTAAAGAAAAAATCGAGTTTCTTTCCCTCACCTAGCACTAATCCACGTGCCGCACTATTTCTACAATCAGTGACTAACGAAATACGTCACCTAAAAACCTCTCCGGCCCATTCAAAAATTAAAAACTTCACATATAATCAACACTTAGCTCTACAAAACTTAAAGACAAACCCGTCCATAGTGATAAAACCGGCGGACAAAGGTGGAAACATTGTTGTCCTAGATAGAAAAGACTACCTCGAGATGTGTCTCAATATACTACGTAATCGTGAGTGGTATGCCATAGTTTCCAACACATCAATTAAATCGTTCCAACAAGAATTGTATACACTTGTCGACGATGCTTCTAGACAAGGCATCGTCGACAAGCCCACCACAGAATATATCAGGACTAAATTCCCGAGAGAAGCAACATTTTATGCTTTACCTAAGGTGCATAAAAACCTGCCCAGACCACCAGGTAGACCCATCGTCTCTGGACGTGGCTGCCTTACCGACAACCTTAGTCGTTACATAGATAAACTACTTCAGCCTCTAGTGCAGGCCTTACCCTCATACATACGTGATACCACACACTTACTTCAAGGTCTCTCGGACCTCCATGTCAATGCCGACACTGTCCTGGTCGCCATCGACGTGGAGGCCCTTTACAGTTCTATACCCCACTCCCTAGGGCTTACAGCCATCCAACACACCTTGTTCAATGCCAATATATACCCCCGTGAGTTGTCTCTATTCATTGTTAGAGCACTCAAATTTATTTTAACGCACAACTTTTTCTCTTTCAATGGGTCCCACTACCTCCAGGTACAAGGTGTCGCCATGGGCACCTGTTGCGCACCGACGTACGCCAATCTGTACCTGGGGGAGTGGGAACGAGAATTATTTCGAGACGATGCTGCTAGCATCTATACCAAATATATAGCCTCCTTCCGACGCTATATTGATGACATTCTAATTCTATGGCAGGGCCCAATCGATATTTTACAACAATTTCTTCTCTTTCTCAATACATCCAATTCTCTCAATCTGAAATTCACAATGACCTATAGTTACAGTTCCATTTCTTTCCTTGATCTAACGCTTAGCAAGGACGAACATGGACACCTACAGAGTCACTTGTTCCGCAAACCCACTGCCGGTAACACCATTTTGGCTGCTTCCAGCTTTCACCCACAGCCTTTACTAAAATCCATTCCTTTTGCCCAGTATCTCCGTGCCCGACGCAATTGCTCGACGGATATCTCCTTTTAACACGAGGCCTCTGTGCTACGTAACAGACTACGAGCACGTGGCTATAAGAATAGCGTCCTAAAAGACGCATACAAAAAAGCAAAATCTAAATTACGCTCCGTCTTACTCACTACCAAACATACTGGGCCATCTACTCAACCTCCCCTTAGAATCATTACAAACTACTGTCAACAACACAATGAGATCACTCAAATACTTCTGAAACACTGGCATATTATTGCCACAGACAGGACCCTTTCCCCCTTTGTTCCGCCAAAACCTTTGATCACTTATCGACGTGCTCCATCCCTTCGAGACAAACTTATTACTAGTGAATACAAAAGCAGTAATAAATCCCAGAAGCAACTCAAGGGCACTTTCCCATGTGGCAATTGTAGTTACTGTAAATACTTATCCAAATCCAACATACACAATGTCTTACCAAATGGTCAACGTTTTTTTTCCCAAACACTATGTGAACTGTAGATCCATCGGCATTGTCTACCTACTTGAATGTGAATGTGGGTGCTTCTATGTGGGCAAGACCAAGCTACCCTTTTGGAAGTGGATATATGGCCATATTAGCAGTATAAACCAAAGAGACCCTGACTTACCGTTAGGACGACACTGCAATATTGTCCATCAAGACGCTATCCCCAAAATTTCATTTAAAGCTCTAGATCATATTCCACCCCCTGCCCGAGGTGGCGACTATAATAAAGCTCTACTACAAAGCGAACTTCGATGGATTTTCCATCTTAATGCTACCTTACCCCCTGGCCTCAACGAGGCCTTTAACTTTAAACCTTACCTTGATGGTTTTGAAACTGGAGTCTGTGAATTAGATCTCTGACCCTATTCCCCACATTCTAAGCACCCACATAACCCATATTTTTTGTCAAATGTGCACTTTACCATATTTGCAATATTTGTTGGAACATGTGACCTGTCCATCTTCTCTAATGTCGTATGCCATAAAGAACCACATACCATGTTCATTACTACTTTTATTTTAGGTACAACACATGCTTTCCAAATTCATTGCCATTTGTTAATTTATACTCAACTGTGTTTATACACTAGACAATATAGCTTGCTTCCCCTCAGTTTGGTTACCCGGCGCGGGTAAGACTTGGCTAGCATGCGCGGCCTGTGTTTTGCGCATGCGCCAACCTCCCGCTGTATTATGGACACATTCCGCTTGTCCACTTCCTGTTTGCGCTCCATAGTGGAGCGCAGCAGGTCGTCAGCAGCTTTCTTGCCCGCGTCGGTGACGTCACGACGCCGGACGTGACCCCGACGTCATGACGCGCTCACGCCCGGCGCCGCCCCGTCAGAGGTCCTCAATGGAAATACACCTATGGCGCTCTGGCGCCTTTTTCCTCACAGACAAACAACCAATCATTTTCTCTCTCAGCAGAATACCCATACTCTCACTCAGCTGATTGCCATTAGATGATTACTTATAAACCTACACATTAGATGGCCTCAGTACATGCTGCTGATGATCCAGAGCTGACTGATCCCTCATTCCAAGCGATCCTTTATTCAGGTAACAACAGCATTTTGCTTATAAGGTTGCATATGCACCTTTATTACAATACCCTCACCATATTTATACCTATACTCTATTTTTACAGCCTTATACTGCCTGGCTCAGTTTGACTGTTACAAGACCTGGGCCTCGGCCCAAGCCCTGTATAGGACCTTGTAACCTTCTGAGGCTACACCAGCAAGCTTTCCACTCCCAGTGGTTATCTCTACCTTGTTTTTACAAACCCTCACCTATGTACTTCTTCATACCACTTTCAGTGGTTTTCATTGTGGCAAATATGAATATTGGCATTACATGTGAGTACTTGTCCATTTTTCTTACATAATTTTTATGTACTGCCTTGGTTGTACACAGCAATGGCTAAAATGACTGTATTATATGTCTTAACCAATATGTACTAATTCTATGATTATCACACACATTTAGATGTGAATCAAAAGGATACCTAGTTGCCTTGACAAAGGACCAAAGTCCGAAACATGTTGGCACCATCCTTACCATACGTGTATCAAGCAAGTTCTTAATTGTCACAACGTTTTTTGTATGTTCATGCTGTTGACATGTTAAAAACTGTACAAGCCTACCTATTTTTGTATGTAAACATACTGAATCCAATCCAGCATTTATATATTTGTACACTCTTTCTTTCCTTTGAATAAAAACATTTACCTCATCAAAAGCATATACTTTCCAAGTGTCTATCTTCAACCTAAGCATCCCTTAGGGGTACTGGCCAGTGTTCATGCACACTTTAGCCTACTGACAACTTATTTATTCATTTTGGGATGCGATAGACCAATTGTATTTCTACCTCACTTGCCCAATATATATATTTTTTTTTATAGACATCGTAAAGATCAGACGATGTCAGGATTTGCCCCAGGAGAGAGGGTCTTCTCTTATCCGCTGAAGTAGTGTCCATATAAATATCTGCAACCATATTAAAGTCTCCACATACAAGGAGATATCCTTGTTGTAACTCTTTAATTTTGGTCAAAGTCTTTTTGACAAAATTTGCCTGTCTAGAATTGGGAGCATACAAGTTGAGGAAGGTATATTTAGTTCCATTAATCATACAGATTAAAATAAGAAAACGACCATTGGGGTCACCTATTTCTTTTATGAGGTGGAAGTCAGTGTCTTTCTTGATCGCTACAAGCACTCCTCTCTTCTTGGAAGAGAAATTAGAATAGAAAATAAGGGGAAATTTGTTACTGCGACATAAAGTGGCTGAAAGTGGGGTTAAGTGTGTCTCTTGGACACATAAGATATCACTATCAAGCTTTTCAGCAGTACGCCACAAAGATTGTCTCTTTGTTGGGTGGTTGAGACCCTTGGCGTTCAAGGATACTATCATGAATGGCATATTTCCTGTTGTGGCTAAGTGATGGATCGTGGGAGACTATAACACTTACAGTTTGCAGATATTTCTTGGTGTATACAGTAAATTCAGTTCCTTTCGGCTTATCAGGATACCTGGGTTCCGTAACTAGATGTATTTCTATAAAACCTGGAATGAAATTTCAATTATATATAACAGCTATTTAAAAATATAGCAAAAGATATGAAAACAGGATGCGGCAGGTTTGTGTCAAGCACAGAAAAAAAGCAAAGAGTCAGCTTTTACCGCTGCAGTGTGGAACAGTTAATACCAAAGGCAAGTGAGATCAAACAAAATTCAATACAACATAGTTAGCGGACCGCTCAGGAGCCAGATACTTCCATAGGTTGATGATTCCGGGATCTTTGATTGTAGTGATATGTTGAAGGAGGACGTTTTGGAAGAAGCGAATTTTTATCTTTGTGGTATTCCGGGATTATTCCCCATTCTTTCAAAAGTTTCAAACCCTTGTGTAGGTCATTTATTATATGAGTGGATCCGTTTTTGGAGACAATTAGTGTGGCCGGGTAGCGCCATTTGTATAGAATCTTATGGTTTTGCATTCCTTTAGTTATGGGGTTCAAATCTCTACGTAGTTGAAGCGTATATCTTGATAAATCAGGAAATATTTGAACACCCTCAAACGGACGTGGTAGAGGGCCTTTCAATCTGGCTTCTGACATAATTTTTTCTTTAATATGGAAAAAATGGATCCTCATAAGTATATCTCTAGGCACTGATGCAGCCAGGTGTGAAGGTTTTGCAATTCTGTGTATTCTGTCAATTATAATGTCACGTGGCGTAACTTCAGGTAGAATAGTGCGTATAAGTTCTTTGGCGTATTTGGGTAATTCTGGAGTTGTTATATTTTCGGGGACCCCCCTTAACTTGACGTTGTTTTGTCTAGAGCGGTCTTCCAAATTTGCTAATTTGCCCCTTATCCACTCTTGTTCATCTTTTACCTCATCAATAGAATCAATGATGTCATTCACTGTGGAGGAGCATTCCATCATACCTTTCTCAATAGTGGATACTCTGTTATCTATTAGACTGACATCTGTAGTGAGTTTAGTAAATAGAGTGGATAAATCAGTCACAAGAGAGGAATGCAGTGATATTAACATCTCTTTCAGTGTAGTGTCAATAACAGGCTGACCGCAGGTTGGGAAGGATGCCATTGAGGAATGTAAGGCCTGGTTAGATTGTAGTGGAATAAAAGCCTGGGGCTCAATGTCTGAGTGAGGCGGCCGCTGTGCTAGAGCATCCATTCTCATTTTTGCCTTAGCTGGGCTGTTCATTAAAGGATCCCCCTCTGTGTCATTGTCATGGGAGCTAGACATCTCCCTGTTTGGTGAGTCACCAGAAATGTTGTTAGGGATTTCTGTATGTTTAGTCTGAGGCGCTGCTATGCCTTCAGCTCCATTTTGATTCTGACTGACCAGCGCTTCAGGAGGGTACAGGAGTGTGGTGAGCTTTTGGGGCTTGTGGTCCCCAGTTCTCTTACAGGACATTGTTGTGGGTCAATACTGCACTAATGTGGGGAAGTTTTTGTACAAAAATACCGGCTCCAGCGGTCCCTAATCGTTCCGGTTCGTCTCCCTCACAGCAGAGCTCAGCACTAAGCGTCCATCTCTCTTGCCGGCTGGCCACGCCCCCTCGAATTTGTATTGTTTTAAGTACCGTATTTCTCGGCGTATAACACGCACCCCAAGTTGAGTAGGGCATTTTAATTCCAAACATTTTTAGGAGGGAAGTTTAGGCAATTCCAAAAATACCTTTTAACGTCATTTGCAGCCTTGCCCATGTTTAAATTTCCCGCCACCGAAAAAGACAGAGCCGACCGTTACGCTCCGCACGCTGTTCCGCCTCCCTGCTGTTTCGGGAGCGAGTGCAGGGAGGCGGAACTGCGACCGGAACCGAACATTCGGCTCGGTCTTTTTCGGCGCCGCTCGATTTTTTGGTCACTTTTTTGGGGGGGATCAGCGTATAACAGGCACCCACGACTTTCGCCAGATTTTAAAGGGGGAAAAACTGCATGTTATACGCCGAGAAATATGGTATATTCTTGTTTTGAAACGACATTGAATCTTTAATAAAAAGGGGGGGGGGGCAGTTTGCTATCTTTGCCATGGGCACCAAATGGCCTTGTCCCAGCACTGCTCCAGGCCATTTCATGTGGTCCTCACACCTCTCCTGCAGCTGCTCGAGAGCTCTAGCCATCCTCTGGTCGTTCTCCAGACCCCTACTTTCTGCTTTCCAGCAATGCATCCAGCTTCTTCCCAGCAGCAGCATAAGGAAGGGGCAGGGCCGGCGCTACCTATAGACAAGGTAGGCGCCGGCCTAGAGCACACATCAGTCAGGGGCGCCGTAACAATGCCCCCCACCACCCCTAAGCTCAGTGACTGACTCCACCCCCCCCCCAAAATGTTAGCAATATATAAAAAGGTGGGGTATACATGGGCAGGGCAAAGGGGGTGTATTCAGGGGTGTAGCCATAGGGGCAGACAAAATTAGGTTTTGCCTAGGGTGTGAAAAAAACCTTGCACCAGCCCTGGGAAGGGGTAGTGCACTGACATGTATGTGATGTAAGGGAGAGTGGGGGACTCAACTTCTAAAGGTGGGGTGACTCAGGACATATAGTGTAAGGGGGGCATGTAATCTTACAGCTCCAACCGGCCCTTTGGAGGGCAATTATAATGCTGATTTGGCACACAATGACATTGAAATTGGCACCCCTGCCCTAGAAATATTATAATGATTTGCTTACCTTCAGTTGTAACGAATCTGCGAGGGTACGGTCTGTGTTCGTATGTCACAACGGTCTGTGTGGCGGGAAAGAGTGAAGCATCGTGCTTTAGGGTGCTTTATGGGAGTTTAGAAGCTCCGCCCCTCTTCATTCGTAGAAGCTCTGCCCCTCTTCATTCGTACAAGCTCCGCCCCTCTTCATTTGTAGAAGCTCCGCCCCTCTTCCTTCGGCGCCATCTTTACCAACAGAACGATGTTTGAAGAAAACGCCCATGCCGTTCCAGAACCATTTAACCTGGATAATTAAAAAAAAAAAAAAAAAGCAACACCTATGTCCCTGGAGGAGATGAAAACTATGGTGAAGATTTTTGAAAAGAATGATTATGATGGGAGGCAGAAAAACTACCCCAGGCCTAATACAAGAAAATATACCATCATGGAGAAGGTTGTCCATGTGCTGAAGAAGAAGTATGGTGTGCATCGAACAAAGGACCAGCTGCGCAAGAGATGGTCTGACTTGAAGCATAGGGAGGAAGACCAGTTGCATAAAATACACAGAATTATCCAAAAAGGTATTTTAGCTTTTTATCTGACATTTCTTCTTTTAGCTAGGCATGCAATCCATGTAGTCTCTCTGTAATGTCTTCATCAATGCAAACTAGATTCTTTAGCATGCATGCTTAATACATGTTTTTTTGTTTTTAACACCTAGAAAGACCCAAGAAAACACACTTTCAATGCAGAACAGTGACAACAGAATTGGATATTGTTGTGGTTGATGACCCGGCTCCAGCTACTGCTATAGGACCAGATGATGATGATGCAGAACCATCCCAAACTATAACATATGTTGAAGCAGACCAGGCCCAGCATTCCTCTCAGACCATCACAAGCAGCACAGGTAATGCACTACACATACACTTTAGCATCAACTCCATTTCCCAAACAGTTTACTGATTTTACTTTTTTTCTTCTTATCTTCAACAGCACATGATCTGTCTCAGGAACAGGGATTCAATTCCCTCACTGCCCAAAGATTGGTAGCTGATATTCTGAAGTGCTCATCAGAATTAGAGAAACTCAAAGATCACCTGACCTCTGTCCAAAAAAGCTTTCTGGTTGTAGTGGACACACTGTGTAAAATTTAACACGTGTCACTTTTGTCCATGTTTTGGTGTTCCTTCATGTTTGTCTAGTTCACTTCATGTGGTCATTGTTTGCCCAAATTCAGCTAGTTCTACTGTTGAGGACAAGCACTTGTTGAAATACATGACTGCTGAGGTGCAATTAGTCCAGGTACTATGAACTATAATTTAATTGTATAACCTTCTTTTAACCCTTGCCCCTTCATACCAATAAATAACACACTGACAACTGCTAAGTTGGAAAGGGCAAGGCCACAGCTTTTATTTCTTTAAATCCAACACATAACCAATGAATAGTAAATTTCTTTAAGTCCAACATATAACCAATGAATAGTTCAAACAAATGAAACTTTTCAAACAGTGCCTGTCACAGTTATACTGTGAGCACATAATCCAACGTAGGGGAAGGAGATAAGAAGGGGGGAAGGCCTGTCCTTACCATAAGTGCTGGACAGGCCGTCTGCTTCCCATTTCCATCAACAGCAGCCATTTTATGCTGGCAAGGTCAAAAAACCGCAGCAAGCTGTGACGTACCAAAGAAAAAATTATAGGGCGGGAGGGTGGGCAGCTCTTCCCAACGGATCTTCCAGAAGGCTCCAGAATTTTCTGGGCGCGGCACTTTTGTCGAGCTCAGGCCCAGCCCAACCCACACCCCCCACCAATCTTTAAAGACCCTTTGGTCACTTCGGCCCGCCCTGGACATGCCCCCAACAGTCAGGGCTCTCTTTCCCTATGGGGTCAAGAGGCTTTCATGACTGCTGAGGTGCAATTAGTCCAGGTACTATGAACTATAATTTAATTGTATAACCTTCTTTTAACCCTTGCCCCTTCATACCAATAAATAACACACTGACAACTGCTAAGTTGGAAAGGGCAAGGCCACAGCTTTTATTTCTTTAAATCCAACACATAACCAATGAATAGTAAATTTCTTTAAGTCCAACATATAACCAATGAATAGTTCAAACAAATGAAACTTTTCAAACAGTGCCTGTCACAGTTATACTGTGAGCACATAATCCAACGTAGGGGAAGGAGATAAGAAGGGGGGAAGGCCTGTCCTTACCATAAGTGCTGGACAGGCCGTCTGCTTCCCATTTCCATCAACAGCAGCCATTTTATGCTGGCAAGGTCAAAAAACCGCCACCCGCCTGTCAGTGAACAACTGGCGGGCGCCCCACCGCAGCCAGCACCTGTTCCACACCCCGTTGTAGACCAAGATTAAAGATATCTAAGCCAATGTCATTGAGGTGAACACCATCCGGTCTCAAAAGGTCAGAATTATCACCCTCCAAATCTCTGTGACGAACAACGAAGCCCCCAAGCTGTCGAACAAATTTGGAAACTTGCGCATTAACCTTTCTACGAAAGCGCTCCAAACTAGGGCCCGGGATCACCCGCGCCCACACCGAACGAGGCACAATTTCCGACCAAATGAGGACCAAATTGGTGAAAACAGCAAAACAGTAGGCAATGTCTTGCTTGATTGCAGAAATCAGGTCCACAGAACGCAGGAAGCCCACATCATTGCCGCCAGCATGGAGTACCAAAACGATGGAACCAGACACGTGTGCACGGAGTTGCAGGCATTCCGGAAGGACCTGGGACCATCTTAACCCGCGAAGCCCGAGCCAGCGGACCCTGGCCAGGTCATAGTCGAAACCCAAATTCCTCCCGTAGGTTCGGACTTCCGCACGGCGAGCGGCCCAGTAAATGAAGGAGTCACCGACAATCCACACCAAAACCGGACGAGGACCTGAAAATTTAACACAACAGATGTGGACGAACATACAACGTGAAACGAGATGATTCCCATCTACCCAGACGCTGAAGTTCCATATCGGAAAAACCCATGCCAGACGCTGCGGTGGCCGCACCGATGCGAAACGAGTGCGTAGAAAAATCACGCGAAGGAAGTCCCATAACCTCGAGACATCGACGAAAAACGCTTAAAAATTGAAACCTGCTTAGCGAGGAGGAATCGGAATGAACGAAAAAAGCTAGAGAAGGGGGGCGCGCAGATCGGAAAAGAGAGGCCAAAGATACCGGGCAAAAGGGGCCACCACAAGGGTACAATACCACCCTCCGGCCCCTACCCAGGCTGTCGGTCTTCGAAGTACGTAACAGGACAGTCACGCAATTCTCTGCAAAAACGACGTCCGCCGTCAGGATCCCGCCCACCGTTGACGTGGCTCTCGAAACTAGTTCGCTAACGCGAAAAGCGCCGAAGAACGCCCAAGAAAACGCCACGCGAAACAGGAGGGCCTCAAATTCCGAAGAGCACACCGAAGGCAACGTGGAAAGAATGCCCGATAGGATTTGAAGGGAAACCGGGCGCCTGGAATCGGGGGAATGAGTAGCGCGCTTCCAACCCCGCAGCATCCGTCGAACCGGGAACGCTTTAGTAATGTCCTCCCAACCTAGGAGCTGAAACCAAAAGGACAGCGCTGATAAAGACGAGGAGACAGTGGAACCCGCAACACCCTTTTGCAGTAAGTGAACCAAATAGACAAACAAAGCCATGCGCCTATCAGAAGAAGAATAAATGGAAAACTCACCGCCCGAAATGTGCGACCACTCGTGCCAAACCCTGCAGTAAGACGCCCACGTACGCGCAGACAACGACGACCGAAGGAGATTCAGCAGGCCTCCGAAACGAGGTTCCATAAGTGGGCCGGACAAGGAAGGCCCTCCAGGGAGGCCGACGGAACCAGAGAGCGGAAACGATCGAGCTGTAAACGGGAGAGAGCATCAGCAATATCATTAGCCGTTCCGGGAACATGCTGAGCCCTAACACAAAAGTTAAATTGCAAACACTTCAAAACTAAAAACCGAAGCAAAGAAACTACTGGGGGGGAACTGGCTGA
This sequence comes from Lithobates sylvaticus, assembly GCA_028564925.1. Taxonomy (NCBI): domain Eukaryota; kingdom Metazoa; phylum Chordata; class Amphibia; order Anura; family Ranidae; genus Lithobates; species Lithobates sylvaticus. Next base: position 116,877,362 of record CM053037.1, read on the forward strand.
CTGCTTGTTCACTACCTGCACCACACTCATATTATCAGACCAGAAGACCACTTGATGGTCACGCAACCGTTCACCCCAAAGCTCAACAGCTACAACGATCGGAAAGAGCTCTAGGAGGGTGAGGTTGCCCAACAAGCCCAAGCGGGCCCATGAGGCCGGCCACTGCTCAGCAGACCACATCCCCTGAAAGAAAGCGCCGAAGCCACAGGAGCCTGCTGCATCGGTGTATAGCTCCAGCTGTGAGTTCGGCACTTCCTCCCTTAGCCAACAAGACTGGCCATTGTAGGCTTGAAGGAATGACAACCAAATCCCCAAGTCGGCACGCATGGGCCTGGTGATCCGAACGTAGTGGTGAGGGGCGGAAACCCCTTTCATGGCCCATGCCAAGCGCCTGCAGAAGGCTCTCCCCATCCGAATAACCCTGCAGGCAAAAACCAAGTGACCCAAAAGAGATTGCAGTTGTTTCAACTGCAATTTCTTGGCACCTTTGGCCAAGCGGACAAGGGAAAGGAGCCTGGCTAGCTTGTCCTCTGGCAATCGAAAGACCATCGCCTCCGTGTCAATCTCAATTCCCAGGAAAGCCAGAACAGTCACCGGGCCTTCAGTCTTATCAGCGGACAGTGGAACCGCGAAACTCCGGCAAGTGTCCTGAAAAACAGTAAGCAGCTGCTGGCACCGACCACTGTCCGCTGGGCCCACAAAGAGAAAGTCGTCCAAATAGTGCAACAAGGACTGGCAACCAGCCTCCTGGGCAACCACCCATTCAAGGAAGCTGCTAAACAGCTCAAAGAAATAACACGAGATGGCACAACCCATGGGTAGGCACATGTCGTAAAAATAGCTTCCTTGAAAGTAACAGCCCAGGAGGTGGAAACAGTCCGGGTGGACCGGGAGGAGGCGAAAGGCGGACTCTATGTCCGCCTTGGCCAGCAACGCCGATCTACCGGCAGCCCTCACTAACCGAAGCGCCCCATCAAAAGAGGCGTAGTGGACCCTGGATTCTTCCTTGTCGATGCCGTCGTTAACCGAGGAGCCAGAAGGGTACGACAAATGATGGATGAGGCGGAATTTCCCCTCCGCCTTTTTAGGGACCACACCGAGGGGGGATACCCTCAGGTTGTAAAAAGGGGGGAGGTCAAATGGGCCAGCCATCCGTCCCAATTCAGTTTCCTTCCGGAGCTTCTCGGCAACGACGACCTCAAATTCCACGGCCGACTTTAGATTGGGCGCCATGGTGGGAGTGTCCGATGGGAAAAATGGGATCCAAAAGCCACGGTCCAAGCCATCGCGCAGAATCAGCGCCTCCCTATGAAGTGGGTACCGGTCTAGCCAGGGAAGCATCTCTGAGACGTTCACCGGCGACCTCTGGCTTAGAAAGGTCAGGCTTTGCGCCTGGCCTGGGAATTGGCTGCTTACCCCTCCGAAAGCACCGGCTGGCGGGGTGGGCACCACCGCAACCCGAGCACTCGTGTTTGAAACGGCACGCGGTGTACCACTTGCAGTGGCTTTCGTTGAATAACCAACAAACACCCTTTTTCGGAGCGGCCGACGCTCCGGGGGAAGTGCCGGCCGGGGACTGAAAGGACGAAGGCCTGTGGGGGCACATGAGCAACAGCCACAGGCTGCCATCCTGACAATTGAAACAAAACTCCTTGCGCGCCGCCATCTTTTGCCGGAATTGAGTGTCGTAGTGAAACCAACACTGTCCGCCATAAACTTTGTAAGCACCCCAAATGAGGTCCAGGTAACAAAAAAGGGAAGTGGCTAATTCCGGAAACCGCTCGCAGAGCACACCCGCGTAAGCGCAGAACCCTTGAAGCCAGTTTCCAAACGTCCGTGGAAGCTGTTTTGACTTGTCACCCTGGGTAGATACGTCGATCCGCCGAGATTTGTCTATTGTTTCCCTGTCCGGCGGGACGAGCGCGATAAAATCAACGAATTCGCGGCGCCAAATCTTGTCCTTCACCTCCTCCGTCAAGTGCGTGCCTGTAGGCGAGACCGCCCACAAAGCACCACCAGAAATGGGGGGAGGGGCAGTTGCTGGACCCGACACCCCCATGCTGGAAAGGACAGATTTCACGACCGACGCAATACGGTCCTCCGGCGGGTCCGACACGGAAGCTTCAGTCGCCCTACCCCAAATTAAATTACAGTCATACTCACTGAGATGTAGAGGCAAGTTCGATGAAGGGCGACCAGCGGCAGGACCCAGCGGGACATCCGGTGCCGGAACGGCCATGGAAGGCAGGGGTCCGTGACGACCGTCACCTGGAGGAACCGAAGAGGCGGCAGGACCCTGCTGACGGACGGCAAGGTCCAGGGGAGGAGGTCCGACCACCAACCCTGACGAGTCCGAATGGCCAAGGACAGCGGCTGGACAAGCACAAGATCGTCTGCAGGCATCATGCGATGGACCCGGGGCGGTTGCGGCCGCCAGCCCAGGCCTGGGTAAGGAGCCTCCCACCCTGCCGGGCGCAGGAAGACCAGGCTGCTGCGTAGAAGCAATTGGCCCCCGGGGACCCCCCGCCCAGTTGGACGCAGGGAGGTATGTATGAACCGGGGAGGGAATGGATGTTTGAGCGGAGCAAAAACCACCCGCCCTGCTGGGCGCAGGGCGTTGGTGGTGAGCACAGGGCGTCGGAGGAGGGTGGAGCGCTGATGCCGAGAAAACGTCGCCCGCCCCGCTGGGCGCGGGGAGGCCACTATACATATCCCGAGAACCACGCCGACCACCCACCCATCCGGGTGCAGGGGGACATGGTGCCCTGAGCCCAGGCTGATGATATGCGGGTGACAACAGCGGATCTCCCGCCCCGCAGGGCGCAGAGAGACTCCGCACTGGCGGCTGTACGGTCATGGACACGGAGGGGACCCCAGCCCCGCTAAGCGCAGGGGGGTCAAAAACATATGGGGCACTGGATGGCGGGACAGCCCCCCCCCCCGCCCTGCAGGGCGCGGGGAGGTATGGGGGAGGCAGCATACTATGTCCAGAGGCAGTGGCACCCCATGAATCTCCCGCCCTGCCGGGCGCAGGGAGATTGGGTATGTCCACATATATTTGGGGCAAAAAATTGGGCATGAATGACTCCCCCGCCCTGCAGGGCGCAGGCAGGGTCATTCCATGCCGCAATGCAGGGGCAGTATGATCCCCCTCAGTGGTTTCTCCCGCCCAGCCAGGCGCAGGGAGAAAAGGAGCCACTGGGGGCAGCGTAGCCGGCACCAGGTCACTGCGCAGAGCGGAACCACATTCCAGGAGGCCAGGGCGGGCGGCCGCAGATGATATGCGCACCCGTGGCTTCCCCCGCCTCCCGGAGGATCTCCGCGCCGAAAACCTGGGATCTACAACCGCCGCCAATCCCCCGCCCGCCGCGGGAGCGGGCTCAGGTAAGGCGGCGGGTAATTCACAGCCAGGGAGCGCCTCAGCTCCAGCCTGGCCATAGGGCAACAAAGTGTCAGTGGATGGGACAGTGCCGGAGACCGCCCGAACGGAGCCCTGCATAGAACGAGGGCTCCGCGAGCGGCCCGCACGGGAGGAGAGGCCGGCAGCCTGAGGCAGGGGGGGGGACCGCCGAGTGGGGCCCCGACGATGGCGGGAGGAGGTGCTGCGCTTCCTAGCTGAAGGAGCGCAGACACCCAGTGTAGCAGGGCGGTCAGGGGAGCAGGGGACATAGGATTGACCCGCAGGGGCCCTGGAACTGGGGCTCAGCCGAGAAGGCGGGCGGGCCCGCCTCCGGGCCCTAGGCTCAACAGGGGGTTCCACAGGTGGGGGGGGAGGGGGGGTGTGAGGAGCAGGAAGGGCAGGTGGAGCAGTCCCAGGGGATAGGAGAGAAAAAAGCCAGTCAGCCTGACCTTGGAGAGCCAGCTCACGGACCTTGGCCAAAAGGAGCTCGGTGTCCATGGCTGGGGCACAGGGTCAGCAAAACACAGGGTCAGCTCTTCCCAACGGATCTTCCAGAAGGCTCCAGAATTTTCTGGGCGCGGCACTTTTGTCGAGCTCAGGCCCAGCCCAACCCACACCCCCCACCAATCTTTAAAGACCCTTTGGTCACTTCGGCCCGCCCTGGACATGCCCCCAACAGTCAGGGCTCTCTTTCCCTATGGGGTCAAGAGGCTTTCACATGGGCTAACTGCCTGTATACCTCAGACATGAGATCACATGGCCTAACCCCTATAGGCCATGTGATCTCACCTCAGTGCACTTTACCTAACAAGGCACCTGTGTGACTCATTCACACAGGAGGGGGAGCCTTGAAACTGCCTCCTGACATAATCCCATGATGAAAGGGGGGTTCTTAGAAAACTCTTCCCCTTTCCTTCTTCTGTATTTGTAATGTAGGCACTTCATGAACATTTAAACTTCAGGCCTGACATGTAAAAACCTGGTTGGAGCAAAGCTGGCTTTCAAGTTTGCGATGGCAGTCACCCCTACTATAAGTGCATGTCCACATATGTCATATTTGTGTGCATGAACACACTACCAGTATGTGCACACATGGTAGTGTGTTCATGCACACAAATATGACATATGTGGACATACACTTATAATAGGGGTGACTGCCATCACAAACTTCAAACAGAAACTCAAACCAGGTTTTTGATGCAGGTCAAACTAACAAAAATACTGATTATTAAACAAAAAAAATTTGACCAAAAAAAGTTTGTAACAAGATTTCTGTACTTTTACTTAAAAAATTACATTTGCAATAAAGTTTATATATTGCATATTTGGTTTGTTGTGTTATTTTTTACAAGATGGGTATATTACAATTCACCAGGTTGCAGGTTATATAGTTGTTGTGGATGATTTGTCATGACATTTGGACGTGAACGTTCTTTGACAGACATGAATATTAACCTTCCGGGGTAAATGTTTTTCACACATTTGTTTTTTAACGGACGAATAACGCATTAACCTTGCAATTTATCGATCGTTCGGCAGAAGTTTTCCAAACTTGTGGTTCGATTTTTTTTACACAAAAACGTCACCAACGATTAACGATTTGTGTCCACTAACTTGCCGAAAACCGAACGAAGTGTGTGCATGATCGAATTTCGGACGATTCGTATAGTGTATGGCCAGCTTTAGTTTCCCTGCACAGTCCACATCCCGCTTCAGTTAGAACACTTCCTAGGACACACATTAACCTCTTCACCGCCCCCTAGTGTTAACCCCTCCACTGCCAGTGACATTTTTACAGTAATCAATGCATTTTTAATCGCACTGATTGCTGTATTAATGCAAATGGTCCCAAAAAATTGTCCGATGTGTCCGCCATAATGTCGCAGTCATGATAAAAATCGCTGATTGCCACCATTACTAGTAAAAAGAAAATTATTTATACATTTTTTATTAATAAATGCCATAAAACTATCCCCTATTTTGTAGACGCTATAACGTTTGCGCAAACAAATCAATATAAGCTTATTGCAATTTTTCGTTTTTTTTAACCAAAATTATGTAGAAGAATACGTATCGGCCGTATAGGTATAGAGGTGATCAAATACCACCAAAAGAAAGCTCTATTTGTGGGGGGAAAAAAAGGAAATCAATTTTGTTTGGGAGCCACGTCGCACGACCACACAATTTTCAGTTAAAGCGACGCAGTGCCGAATCGCAAAAAGTGCTCTGGTCTTTGGCAAGCCAAATGGTCTGGGCTGAAGCGGTTAAAGCACCTGTGATATGTAGTCCAGATGGATAGTCGTGCAGGGTCAAAGCCGTCTGTTGGAACTACCAATCCCACAATCCCTTTAGTTGGGCTCACAAATATGATGTCAGTCTGATAACGCTGGGCACTAGAGGGATAATATGGTATAAGATAGGGCAGGGAATAGCTGTTCGTGGCAGTTAGAGTCCATGTTGCTACAACTAGAACTGGTGCCTGAACAAGCATTGGTAATGAATATCTAGCATGGGGCCTTCAGCCATCTAGTAAGAGCATTTAATTGAAATATTTATATATGGTACAACAATCTGTTGCCAATACCACACATTGCTCTGAGTCTAAGTTTAGATGCATATGGCCTCTTAAACCTTTATTTGCTTTATTTATACTTTGAAAAGAAAAAAAATCGGAAGATCATTAGCACTGGAAATATTTAACTTGGTGTACAGCAGACGTAGAAAAGAGAGGAAACACAGGACATTGGTGTATTAAATGTCACAGTGATGTATAAAACTAGCAGATGTTAATAATGAACTATATTATATTCCACATGAATAAAGAGAGGGACGAGGTGACTTCGTGTCTTGTAGGCGAGAGTTGATTAGTGAGTTAATATAAAGCAATTTAGGCAGCTGGCTGCACAAGTGATTGAAACAGCTCCAGCCCAGTTCAAGGATAATTCTAGACAGGACAGTGATCTGGTTACACAAATTAGCGCCTGAATGAATTAAATATCCCTCAATTGTCTGCAAGACTGCTAGCTGACAGGCTACAGGTTGACCTGATGTTGCCTGAAAACTGTTTTATTTGGTTTAAATGGATAATTGAGCAGTAGGCTGATTTGTTGGGTAGGGGAATGGTACAAAAAGTATTGCTGCTACCATTTAAAACATTTTAAAATGATGAAACCACCTCCTGTGATTTCTGCATTACATCTTTTATTAATTTTAAAAGTACTGTGGATGTCATGAAAATGTTATACTTTGATCAGAAAAATGTTGATGTAATAGTAGCATTAGAAGGTTCTTCTTCTGATCCAACTATTACATTCACATCCCAAGGTTTCTGTGGGAGCTCCTCAGTGACCTCATCATCCCCTCCCTCTTCACCACTAGAGCAAACCTGGCAGTAAGCTGCAGCTGGTGGAACAGTACTGCCAGATTCCTCAAGCTGGGTATCATCATCCGAGCCTTCGAATCGTTGGGCATCCTCCTGGAGCATGTACCCAACACTGTGCTCAAAGAGTTCGGGGGACTCCTCAGGAGGACATGGTGGGTCTAGGGAAGGGGTGGCTGATGATGCTCTGCCAGTACCTGAGCCTGGGTGAGAGAGGATGAGGAGGATGAGGAGGGCTTGGTCATCCATTCTACCAAGCCTTCAGCATGATGCGGCTCCACATGTCCAGCTGCCGAAAACAAAGACGCGCGTGTCCCATGGCCACGTGCTGATGACGATGCACGACCACGTCCACGGCCACGGCCACGTCCACTAGAAACAGAGCCTGCCTGCCCTGTGTTCTTGGCTCTGCACGCTCTGCCTCCCTTGGCGGTCTTCCAGCCATTGTAGTCGGTAGTCCTGTGGGTGCTGCTGAGAAGAATATATAGGAGCTCTGTGTGATGACTAACACACTAGAAGTCCTATGGGTGCTTCTGCAAAGAAAATAGAGGAGCTCTGTGTGATGCCACTAACACACTAGAAGTCCTATGGGTGCTGCTGCAGAAGAAAATAGAGGAGCTCTGTGTGATGCCACTAACAAAATAGAGGAGCATGCCACTAGAAGTCCTGTGGGTGCTGCTGAGAAGAAAATATAGGAGCTCTGTGTGTGATGCCACTAACACACTAGAAAGTCCTATGGGTGCTTCTGCAAAGAAAATAGAGGAGCTCTGTGTGATGCCACTAACACCACTAGAAGTCCTGTGGGTGCTGCTGAGAAGAAAATATAGGAGCTCTGTGTGATGCCACTAACACACTAGAAGTCCTGTGGGTGCTGCTGAGAAAATAGAGGAGCTCTGTGTGATGCCACTAACAACACTAGAAAGTCCTATGGGTGCTTCTGCAAAGAAAATAGGAGGAGCTCTGTGTGATGCCACTAACACACTAGAAGTCCTATGGTCTATGCTGTCTGCAAAGAAATAGAGGAGCTCTGGGTGATGTGCTTCTGCAAAGAAAATAGAGGAGCTCTGTGTGATGCCACTAACACACTAGAAGTCCTGTGGGTGCTGCTGCAGAAGAAAATATAGGAGCTCTGTGTGATGCCACTAACACACTAGAAGTCCTATGGGTGCTTCTGCAAAGAAATAGAGGAGCTCTGTGTGATGCCACTAACACACTAGAAGTCCTGTGGGTGCTTCTGCAAAGAAAATATGGAGCTCTGTGTGAAAGAAATGGGTGCTTCTGCAAAGAAAATAGAGGAGCTCTGTGTGATGCCACTAACACACTAGAAGTCCTGTGGGTGCTTCTGAGAAGAAAATAGAGGAGCTCTGTGTGATGCCACTAACACACTAGAAGTCCTGTGGGTGCTTCTGCAAAGAAAATAGAGGAGCTCTGTGTGATGCACTAACACACTAGAAGTCCTATGGGTGCTTCTGAGAAGAAAATATAGGAGCTCTGTGTGATGCCACTAACACACTAGAAGTCCTATGGGTGCTTCTGCAAAGAAAATAGAGGAGCTCTGTGTGATGCCACTAACACACTAGAAGTCTGTGGGTGCTGCTGAGAAGAAATATAGGAGCTCTGTGTGTGCCACTAACACACTAGAAGTCCTATGGGTGCTTCTGCAAAGAAAATAGAGGAGCTCTGTGTGATGCCACTAACACACTAGAAGTCCTGTGGGTGCTGCTGAGAATGAAAATATAGGAGCTCTGTGTGATGCCACTAACACACTAGAAGTCCTATGGGTGCTTCTGCAAGAAAATAGAGGAGCTCTGTGTGATGCCACTAACACACTAGAAGTCCTGTGGGTGCTTCTGCAAAGAAAATAGAGGAGCTCTGTGTGATGCCACTAACACACTAGAAGTCCTGTGGGTGCTTCTGAGAAGAAAATAGAGGAGCTCTGTGTGATGCCACTAACACACTAGAAGTCCTATGGGTGCTTCTGCAAGAAAATAGAGGAGCTCTGTGTGATGCCACTAACACACTAGAAGTCCTGTGGGTGCTTCTGCAAAGAAAATAGAGGAGCTCTGTGTGATGCCACTAACACACTAGAAGTCCTGTGGGTGCTTCTGGGAAAGAAAATATAGGAGCTGTGTGATGCCACTAACACACTAGAAGTCCTATGGGTGCTTCTGCAAGAAAATAGAGGAGCTCTGTGTGATGCCACTAACACACTAGAAGTCCTGTGGGTGCTTCTGAGAAGAAAATATAGGATCTCTGTGTGATGGGACTAACACACTAGAAGTCCTATGGGTGCTTCTGGGAAAGAAAATAGAGGAGCTCTGTGTGATGGGACTAACACACTTCAAGTCCTATAGGTGCTTCTGGGAAGAAAATAGGAGCTCTGTGTGGAGCTCTGTGTGATGGGACTAACACACTTCAAGTCCTATGGGTGCTTCTGGAAAGAAAATATAGGAGGTCTGTGTGATGGGACTAACACACTTCAAGTCCTATGGTGCTTCTGGGAAGAAAATATATGAGCTCTGTGTGATGGGACTAACACACTTCAAGTCCTATAGGTGCTTCTGGGAACAAAATATATGATCTCTGTGTGTGATGGGACTAACACACTTCAAGTCCTATAGGTGCTTCTGGGAACAAAATATATGGATCTCTGTGTGATGGGACTAACACACTTCAAGTCCTATAGGTGCTTCTGGGAACAAAATATAGGATCTGTGTGATGGGACTAACACACTTCAAGTCCTATAGGTGCTTCTGGAAAGAAAATATAGGTCTCTGTGTGATGGGACTAACACACTTCAAGTCCTATAGGTGCTTCTGGGAACAAAATATAGGATCTCTGTGTGATGGGACTAACACACTTCAAGTCCTATAGGTGCTTCTGGAACAAAATATAGATCTGTGTGATGGGACTAACACACTTCAAGTCCTATAGGTGCTTCTGGGAAGCAAATATAGGATCTCTGTGTGATGGGACTAACACACTTCAAGTCCTATAGGTGCTTCTGGGAACAAAATATAGGAACTCTGTGTGATGGGACTAACACACTTCAAGTCCTATAGGTGCTTCTGGGAAGAAAAATATAGGTCTGTGTGATGGGACTAACACACACTTCAAGTCCTATAGGTGCTTCTGGGAACAAAATAGGATCTCTGTGTGATGGGACTAACACACTTCAAGTCCTATAGGTGCTTCTGGGAACAAAATATAAGATCTCTGTGTGTGTGATGGGACTAACACACTTCAAGTCCTATAGGTGCTTCTGGGAAGAAAATATATGTCTGTGTGATGGTACTAACACACTTCAAGTCCTATAGGTGCTTCTGGGAACAAAATATATGATCTCTGTGTGATGGGACTAACACACTTCAAGTCCTATGGGTGCTTCTGGGAAGAAAATATAGGATCTCTGTGTGATGGGACTAACACACTTCAAGTCCTATAGGTGCTTCTGGGAACAAAATATAGGATCTCTGTGTGATGGGACTAACACACTTCAAGTCCTATAGGTGCTTCTGGGAACAAAATATATGATCTCTGTGTGATGGGACTAACACACTTCAAGTCCTATAGGTGCTTCTGGGAACAAAATATAGGTCTGTGTGATGGGACTAACACACTTCAAGTCCTATAGGTGCTTCTGGGAACAAAATATAGGATCTCTGTGTGATGGGACTAACACACTTCAAGTCCTATAGGTGCTTCTGGGAACAAAATATAGGATCTCTGTGTGATGGGACTAACACACTTCAAGTCCTATAGGTGCTTCTGGGAACAAAATATATGTCTGTGTGATGGGACTAACACACTTCAAGTCCTATAGGTGCTTCTGGGAAGAAAATATAGGTCTGTGTGATGGGACTAACACACTTCAAGTCCTTAGGTGCTTCTGGGAACAAAATATATGATCTCTGTGTGATGGGACTAACACACTTCAAGTCCTATAGGTGCTTCTGGAAGAAAATATAGATCTGTGTGATGGGACTAACACACTTCAAGTCCTATAGGTGCTTCTGGGAACAAAATATATGATCTCTGTGTGATGGGACTAACACACTTCAAGTCCTATAGGTGCTTCTGGGAACAAAATATATGGATCTCTGTGTGATGGGACTAACACACTTCAAGTCCTATAGGTGCTTCTGGGAACAAAATATATGATCTCTGTGTGATGGGACTAACACACTTCAAGTCCTATAGGTGCTTCTGGGAACAAAATATATGATCTCTGTGTGATGGGGACTAACACACTTCTAGTCCTATAGGTGCTTCTGGGAACAAAATATATGGATTCTGTGTGATGGGACTAACACACTTCAAGTCCTATAGGTGCTTCTGGGAACAAAATATAGGATCTCTGTGTGATGGGACTAACACACTTCAAGTCCTATAGGTGCTTCTGGGAAGAAAATATAGGTCTGTGTGATGGGACTAACACTCTTCAAGTCCTATAGGTGCTTCTGGGAACAAAATATAGGATCTGTGTGTGATGGGACTAACACACTTCAAGTCCTATAGGTGCTTCTGGGAAAAAATATATGATCTCTGTGTGATGGGACAAACACACTTCAAGTCCTATAGGTGCTTCTGTGAACAAAATATGATCTCTGTGTGCTTCTGGGAAGACTAACACACTTCAAGTCTATAGGTGCTTCTGGGAACAAAATATAGGATCTCTGTGTGATGGGACGAACACACTTCAAGTCCTATAGGTGCTTCTGGGAACAAAATATATGATCTCTGTGTGATGGGACTAACACACTTCAAGTCCTATAGGTGCTTCTGGGAAGAAAATATCGGTCTGTGTGATGGGACTAACACACTTCAAGTCCTCTAGGTGCGTCTGGGAACAAAATATATGATCTCTGTGTGATGGGACTAACACACTTCAAGTCCTATAGGTGCTTCTGGGAACAAAATATATGATCTCTGTGTGATGGGACTAACACACTTCAAGTCCTATAGGTGCTTCTGGGAAGAAAATATATATCTGTGTGATGGGACTAACACACTTCAAGTCCTATAGGTGCTTCTGGGAACAAAATATAGGATCTCTGTGTGATGGGACTAACACACTTCAAGTCCTAGAGGTGCTTCTGGGAACAAAATATATGATCTCTGTGTGATGGGACTAACACACTTCAAGTCCTATAGGTGCTTCTGGGAACAAAATAAATCTCTGTGTGATGGGACTAACACACTTCAAGTCTATAGGTGCTTCTGGGAACAAATATAGGATCTCTGTGTGATGGGACTAACCAACAGTCCCAATTGCTGCATGGATGGGAGGCCCCTCCCCTGTCCACTGAACACATGGGGAAAGAGACCTGCCAAGCTTGGTTTCCAAGACGGAGAGCTGATCTTCTTAATGGCAGAGTAGATCAAATCACACTGGAGGGACTCTGCTGGGGGCACCTGGTGTAAGGATGGACTCTATTGGGGGGCACCTGGTGTAAGGAGGGACTCTGCTGGGGGCACCTGATGTCAGAAGGGACTCTGATGGGGACACCTGATGGCTTCTGGTGGCTGGGCCATGGCAAGTGACACACTCAGGGCTTCCACTGTGTCTGCATTATGGTGAGTTGAACTATTTTATTTTATATTATAATGTAATAATAGAAATAATGCGCTTCAATCATCCTGACACCATACTAACCATGGTGCCGTGATGATTGAAGCGCTAACACCAAGTGTTTGGAGTATATTTATCTGCTGATTGTTAAACTTTCTGGAATACACATTTATATTGTGGTGTAGGATCTGGGCCTGCTGTCCCTCCATCCCTCTTTCTTTCTTTCTTTCTTTCTTTCTTTCTTTCTTTCTTTCTTTCTTTCTTTCTTCCTTCCTTCTCTCTCCTTCCCTCTCTGTGGATAGGGAGAGAGATGACCACCGCTCCAGAGGGATCCTTCAAGGCGAATGCTTCTACTCCTAGTGTGGAGCTCCAGGTGCAGGCTAATAACAAGGTAGTTAGAAAGTAACAAGGGGAACTCTGGACAGCCGCACACCAGACGAAGATGAAAAATCAAATGGATTTATTTAAAAACAGGAATCACATCAAAATCCAAAAACACAGCAAAACAGGGAAGGGGGGGCACACAGCTGACGCGTTTCACGCTAAATACAGTGCTTACTCATAGCTAGACAACTCTTGGATGAATGTCATATATATATATATATATATATATATATATATATATATATATATATACAAGCCTATGTCTGGGATATGTGTCACATAGTGAGATAATTAGAAACAGCTGTTATGAACAGCTGAGACACAGCATTGCTTTAATCCCAACATGTGCTGCTGAGTTAACCGTTTAATCCAAGAGATTTGGGGTGGAAAAAACAAAAAGCTTTTAATTTATTATGTGAATAGTGTTGAAAAAATGTGTATGGTAATGAAAACGCGTGAAACGCGTAAGCTGTGTGCCCCCCCTTCCCTGTTTTGCTGTGTTTTTGGATTTTGATGTGATTCCTGTTTTTAAATAAATCCATTTGATTTTTCATCTTCGTCTGGTGTGCGGCTGTCCAGAGTTCCCCTTGTTACTTTCTAACTTCCCTCTCTGTCTCGCTTTCTCCCTCCATTCCTCTTTCATCACAGACTCAAATCACACCCCCTTTACACCACACCCAATTTTTAGTTTAAACCGTGCCCATTTTTCGCATCAGCGCACCACCCTTTTCTTCCCCCGCAAGTCATGCCTACAAATGAATGCCTGCCCCCTAATTATAATCAGACTACAAATAAAAAAGTGTCCCTATAAATTTTTTCACAATGTTGGCAATCATGGCCAAGTAACATCTACCTAAAGTTCCAGCGCTATCAACTAATTACCTTAAAATGTTTATGGCTTGTGTTCTAAAAAAAAAGATGCTGGAGAATAAAGAGCCTGAAGCTGGCCATATATTATACAATTTACTTGTACAATTCCTTTTGTATTTACCTTCAACTTTGTAGTGCAAGGGCCTGCCTGATTGGCTACAAATTGAACAGGTTGTTCAGGTTTGACCTCATATTATATAGTTTTTGTATAATGTATGGACAGCTTTACACTACTGAGGGTTGTAGTATTATGCGCTTCAAATGCGAACCTCCAGAGTCAGAGGTGTATTGAATGCCTGTGCAACCCTATGCAGGTGCACCGTGGTCTGTGAGTTGCTAATAGCCCAACACAAGCAGAGACCACTCAGAACAAAGATGCTGGCTGTCAGTGGCATAACTAGAACCCTCTGGGCCCCCCCCCCCCCCCCCCCCCCCCCGACCTCCGGACAAAGCTCTTTACTCCGAGCTCAAAATTTTCTAGGGGGGCGCAACCAAACTGAAAAATTCAGAAATAAAAACATCAATTGCAGCCACTGTACCATCAAACGCCACCACTGTGCCATCAAATGTCGCCACTGTGCCCATCAAATGCTGCCACTGTGCCCATCAATTGCAGCCACTGTACCATCAAACGCCACCACTGTACCATCAAATGTCGCCACTGTGCCCATCAATTGCAGCAACTGTACCATCAAACGCACCACTGTAGCATCAAATGTCGCCACTGTGCCCATCAAACTCTGCCGCTGTGCCATCAAATGCCGCCACTGTGCCCGTCAAATGCCGCCACTGTGCCCATCAAATGCCGCCACTGTGCCCATCAAATGCTGCAGGTGTGCCCATTAAATGCGGCCAGTGTGCCAAATGCGGCCAGTGTGCCAAATGCTGCCACTGTGAATCCCCACCGCCCACTCGCACACCCACACACATGCATGCGCACCCACACACATATGCATGCACACCCCCACACATATGCATGCACACCCCCCCCACACACACATGCATGCATGCACTCCCCCCACACACACACATGCATGCACCCCCCCCCACACACACACACATGCATGCACACACACACATGCATGCACCCCCCCCCACACACACACACACGCACATGAATGCACACACACACACACACATGCATGCACACCCACACACATGCATGCACACCCCCCCACACACACACACATGCATGCACACCCCCACACACATGCATGCACACACATGCACACCCCCCACACACACATGCATGCATGCACACCCCCACACACACACATGCACACCCCCACACACATGCACACCCCCCCACACACACACACACACACACACACACATGCATGCATACCCCCACACACATGCATGCACACACATATAAACACACATACAGTAGATAGTCTTATAAAAAAAACGGCAGACATTTACCTTCTTTCTGCCGGGTACTGCACTGTAGGGGGAGACAAAGAGCACAGCACAGCACTGCTTTCACTTTAGGTATGTGAGGATCTCCCTGCACCGATTACAGTTCGGCTGACGATCGGGGAGCTCCTCTCAGCATCCCCTCCTATCAAAGAGTACAGGGGGCCCTCAAAGGCCCCCTGCAGCAAGGGGCCCGGTCGCCATGGCGATCTCGGCGACCCCTATAATTCCGCCACTGCTGGCTGTATTAATTTCAGTGAAGTTAAATGTCTCTCTTCAAGATCTATTCCTTGGCTGGGTTGATCTCTGCCCAATGGTGTCTGCATAGTTCCAGTGCTAATGCATCAGTTTCAACATCTCCCCTACAGCTTCTTCTTGATATAACTATGCACTGCACACAAATGATAGGGTGCCTTATGCAAATGCAACCAATGATAGGCTACCCTTCTTCCCCTAAACACCAATAAGAGGGGAAACTTCTCCTAATGATAAAGAGACATTTTCCCACTGAAAACCTTCTCCCACTATACTGAACGCCAATTATAGGGGGCTTATCCCACTGAATAACAAAGATAGTGGGCCTTCTCCCATTGATGTCCAATGATAGGGGACCCTCCTTCCAGTTATCACTCATAAGGGGCCCTTCTCCCTCTGACACCAATGGTTGGGGACATTTATTTCAATGACACTAATGATTGAGCACCCTAGGGGCGTGGCCAAGATGGCGGAGTGACCAGACGCACATCCCTGAGCTCTGCTGGAAACTCTCCTTATTTTATGCATACCTGGGAGAACCGACACCCTTAGTAGCAGCCATAGTCGGCGGATCCTTTCCAGAAAACCAGGCCGCGGTAAGGCTGGTAAGAAGCTTTGTTTTCCCCCTGATATCCCGGACATTACCGACCCTGCACTGAGATCGTGGCCTACCTGCACAGCATGTGTTAACATGGCGTCACAAACTGAGGCCCCAGCGAACCCCCCAGGGTTACCGGAGGTCATGGCGGCTATTGCATCCTGCCACACTGCCATTGCCACTTGCCAGACAACCCTGACCAGTAAGATAGAGGCAGTGCAGCTGAACATGGGATTGATCCGCCAGGACATGGACAAGGTCTGATCCCGCCTGATCAATGCAGAGGGGAGGGTGGGCCACGTGGAGGACATGGTCAAAGAGCATGAAGGAGCTCTCTGCATGCTGCAGTCCAAGCTAAAAACTTTAGAATACAGAGCAGGAGATGCCAAATATCGCTGCCGCCGCAATATTATTGGCATCATTGGTCTAGCAGAGGGGGCTGAGGGGAATAATCTCACAGTTTTTACTGAAGAGCTCCTGCGCTCCCTTCTGCCTGCAGCCCAGCTGTCCCCATACTTTACTGTGGAGAGGGCCCACTGCATGCCGCCACAACCTGGCACGCAGGGAGCCCCCCCCCCCCCCGCACATATATCCTGCGGCTGCTGAACTTCAGAGACCGGGATGAGATACTGAGAGCTGCCAGGGGGATATAAAATATAACAATAACCGGCTCATGTTGTTTCCGGACTATTCTGTGGAGACGCAGAAACTCTCCAGGTCCTTTGATGCTGTGAAAGCTGCCCTCAGGGAAAGGAGGATCAAGTACAGTGTGCTCTTCTCAGCCAAGCTGCGAGTCCTCGATGGAGAGACGGTGAGATTCTTTACATCCCCAAGAGAGGGAACCCGCTGACTAAAATCTCTGCCGCCACATGGATGAGGGTTCCCCCTGCTGTGACCACACTTTATTTTAGGCTCTGCATGTGCCAATCCCTACAGGGTCAGTTGGCCTCGGCGGTGTTTACAACTCAAGTTATTGCGTAGGAAGATATGGGTTCTTTTCAGTTATTTACAGGACCTGCCTGCTGTCCATTCCTGTTATTTGTTTACAGCGGGGGGGATCCTTCCTTCTGACACCCCTGAACAGCTCAGCCTAACCAAATTTTAGTGGTGGAGAGCCACATCAAGTTTTGTGCCCCTGACATACTTCTCCTTTTCCTTCTCAGGTTTAAGTGCTACAATGGTTTATTAGTTACTCCACGCTTATTACACGCCTCACAAGTTTCTAGTTCCCTCCGGGCAAGTTTTGGGGTACCAGGCAGACCCTCACTTGAGGGACCTGCAGGGTGGGGGGGATGGGAAGATCGACCGTTGTCGACCGCACAGAGACAATTAGAGTTTGTAAGTTTGGTTATTTGAACGACTGTTTTTTTAATGATGTACGCTGTTCATTTACAATACGAAGTACCCTTTCACGATAAGTTGCATGAGGGAATGATCTGGAAAGAAGTTGTGGCTGGGAGGATCCCTCAAAGACGGGATATCCTTGCCTGCCACCCTTTGGAGTGCTGGGGTGCAGACCCACCCAGATCCCCTGAGCCCCCTATATCTTGCAATATCATGTCAGTACACAATATAATCTCATGGAACGTGCAGGGTCTAAATTCCCCCACAAAACGCTCCTTTGTCTTCACTTACCTTAAAAATTACCCCCCCCCCCCCCCCATTTGGTTGTTCTTCAGGAGACCTTGGAGGGATCTCAGATCTTAGGCCTCAGAAAAGCATGGGTTGGAGCACATTACCATGCCAAGCACTCCAGCTACTCCAGGGGGGGTTAGTGTTTTGGTTCATAGGAAACTCCCTTTCCAGCTCATTGATCTGAAAACAGACCCGGAGGGTCACTTTGTAATAATGCATGCCCTTATATCTAATAATCCTTTGATCCTGGTAGGCTTATATCTGCCCCCTCCTGCTGATGTTGCAGTACTTAATGTTATTATGCAGAAAGTGATCACATATGGTGTTGATGATGTCTTTAATTATAGGTGACTTTAACATGACTCCTCTCCACTTAACCCAGAGGATTTTTGAGTTTGGAAACAAAAATGGCAAAATGCTGGCTTGGCTGGCAAGGGGTAAATTTGCAGTGACTACTATTAGTGGCATTAGGGACCAGACGGGCACCATACTGCACACACCCTCTGAAATGAATGACCGCTTTCTCCTTTACTACAAACAACTTTACTCCACCAAGGTTTCCTACAGCATCTCTGACCTGCACTCTTACCTTGATAGAATTAACCTTCCTAAGCTTGACGACGAGACATCTGCAGACCTTGACTGGAAAAATAACCCTCGAGGAGGTCCAGAAGGCCCAACTTAAACCGGGGAAGACACCTGGGGTGGATGGGCTACAGGTAGAATTCTACACACAATATTTAGACCTGTTAGCCCCCAGGCTCACCTCCCTTTTCCAACAATTCTTCCTGCAGGGAGAGCTGCCGGACTCCATGTCTGAGGCGGTGGTGGTGCTTGTGCCCAAGCCCAGTAGGAATCCTGAGGAATGCTCCTCGTATAGGCCGATATCTCTTCTTAACGTCAATGCAAAGATCTTGGCCAAGGTACTTGCAAATCGTCTTTCTGCGGTTCTGGAAGACATAATCCATGTCGACCAAACTGGCTTCATACCGGGCAAGGGCACCGACATTAATCTCCGACGCCTCTTCTGAACCTCTCAGTCACCCACACCAACAGCGGAAGCAGAGTCATAGCCTCCCTCGATGCCGAGAAGGCTTTCAACTCGGTCAAATGGGATTTTCTGTGGGAGGTGATGGACAGATTTGGGTTTGGCCCTCACTTTATTCACTGGCTTAAAATACTCTACAGATCCCCCAGAGACTTTCCGAATCCTTCCCATTGCAGAGGGGTACAAGGCAGGGGTGCCCGCTCTCTCCCTCCCTCTTCGCCCTTGCCTTGGAGCCACTGGCAATGCTCATTAGGGAATCTGCCCTGGTTAAAGGACTTAAGGTGGGCTTGCTGGAAGAGAAGCTCTCTTTATACCCGAATGACGCGCTGCTCTATCTACAAGACACAGATGGCTCTCTTGCAGCAGCCCCAGATCAGTTCAATGAATTTGGACATTTCTCTGGAGTGCGCATCAACTGGGATAAATCAGTTCTTTTCCCGCTTGATCCCCTAGCACGTTCCAATGCCCCAGACAGTCAGCTGGTGTGGGTTGAACAGTTTAAATACTTGGGCATCCAGGTTAGAAGAGATCCAATCAACTATTCTGAACTTAACATATCTCCTATACTTGCCCAATTGAAGGAGAAATGCACGGCATGGTCATCACTACCCCTCAATCTTATGGGAAGAATTAATCTCTTGAAGATGATCTTTCTTCACAAATTTCTTTGTCTTTCGGAACTCTCTGACCTGGATACCCAATTTATTTTTTAAGGAGGTGGAGAAATGTATGAGTAGCTTTATATGCGGAGGAACACTTCCAAGGATATCGAAACATACCCTGACCCTTCCAGTAAGATGTGGAGGTTTGGCTCTCCCGGATATGCGGGTGTATTTCTGGGCGGCATTGCTAGTCACTGTCAGATGGTGGTTTGTGTGGTCACGAGCAAATGCGGCGGTCGGTTTGGAGGCGGCGATTGTAGGCTCCCTCCAAGAACTGGAGAATTTGGTTTATAGAGGGCCCCGAGCCTATGCTGCGTTGCCGCAATCCACTAAAACTACACTCAGGGTGTGGGCTGCTGCGAGGGCTAGATTCACCTCTCCAAATAGATGGTCCCCCTTCACACCGTTGTGGAGTAATCCCAACCTCCCACATCTCCGCACAATCCCTGACCCTCAGATTTGGGCTAGGCATGGGATAAAGACCCTGGGGGACATTCTAATGGCTGATAGATTGCTTTCATTAACAGAACTCAGGGCCCGAATCCATCTACTTGGCTAGATAACATTCAGGTACTTCCAACTGTGTCACGCCATAAGAGCTCAGTTCCCCACTATCCCAAAGTTAGACATGGACCCGATAGAGGGGAGACTGGCCCTGGAACAAGTATCGAAACCCCTGTCCACACTGTATTTTGACCTCCTGGACTGCCACTCCCCTAGGATGGAACGCCTTTGGGAAAAATGGAAGACCGACATTCCAGACTTAGATAGGGAGGACTGGGATGACTGCCTCTGAGAAAGTGCCCAGACATTAATTTCATCTAGGGACAGACTGATTCAAGTCAAGTTCTTACATCGAGTATACTTTACTCCCCAGCAGTTACATAGCATATATCCAGAAAGATCTGCCAATTGTACTAGATGTGGTGGAGAAGAGGGTACATATATGCATATGTTCTGGAGCTGCCCTGGAGTGGCCCGGTTCTGGTTGCAGGTGGTTGAATTTATAAACTTTCGTCTGCAGCTCGCTCTGCCGGTCACCCCTGGACTGCTGCTCTTAAGCATTCCTGATGACACCAAAACACTTATATGTTTTCTATTGTACTATGCTAGAAGAGAAATTACACTAGAGTGGAATTCCCGATTCCCCCATCCCCCCCCCCCCCCCCCCCCCCCCCCATGGGTTCTTGGGAACAGGCTATTACCTCAGCTCTTCCCATGTACAAACTAACCTACATAAGTAGGAACTGCCCCGGGAAGTATGAGAGGGTTTGGCAATCCTGGACAGCATAACTGGCACAGATTCACACTAGTATGGTTTGTACTCAGAATGTAGCTGAGCTCCCAGGTGATAGTGTCATCACCTCTTGGAGGAAGCCTGAACCTGCAGATTATGTTGACTGTCTACTACTTTGAATATATGATGCTTCATCTTTGTATGACACCCTACATGTAATTTTAATTACTTACATATTGTACTTCATAAAATGTATTACATTAATTTTTCTCAATAAAAGAACAGTCTGTTCATGTTAAAAAAAATAAAAAAATGATTGAGGACCCTTCTCGCACTGACCCAAAGGTTGGCAGCCTTTATCCCACCGACACCAGTCTAAAGCCCCATACACACGGTCGGACTTTTTCATGGATTCTGTCCGATCGGACCATGTTGTCGAAAAATCCGACCGTGTGTATGCACCATCGGACAGTGTACGTCGAATTGTCCGACGGACAAAGTCTTATCTCCTGCTGGATAGATTTGCCTACAACCCGGTCCGATCACACAAAATTCGATCGTGTGTACGGTTGTCCGACCGGACAAAGTGCTACGCATGCTCAGATCACATTACAAGACCAAAGCTATTGGCTACTAGCCTCTACGTAGTCCCGTCGTAGGCAACAAACGTCACCACGTTCAGAATGATCGGATTTTTCGACAACTTTGTCCGACCGTGTGTACGCAAAACCAACATCGGACAAAGTACGACGGACATGATCCGACGGACCTGGTCCGCGGATTGTCCGAGCGTGTGTATGGGGCTTTAGAGGGCCTTATCCCAATGACACCAGTGATAGGGGGCCCTTATCGCACTGACACTAATGATAGCAGGCCTTTCTCCCAGTGGTGGGAATTCTTCACCCACTGACACAATGTTAGAGGTCCCTTCTACCCACTCATCATCAATGTGAAGGGGTATATTTAAAGTGACCACCAGTTTAAAGGAGGATTTATACTGACCACCAATGTGACAAGTGTGAAAGAATTGGGGCGGCACTGACGGATGACAGCAGCTCACCTGAGATGCGGGGTCTAAGCACTAACCGGTATTCACCAAAGCTCCTGATGGTGGGGATGGGTTTTTGCTGCATGTTAGTACCAAGTTAGTACCAAGTTCTGGTCCTCAGGATCACCCCACCAGGAGTTGAGAAAGCTGGGGTCCAGTAACAGATATAGCAGGTAGGAGTCAACAGAAGCATAGTCAGCAAACCAGCCAAAGGTCAGTTGCAAGTGATTGCAGGTTGAGATCAAGCAGAAGCGTAGTCAAGGAACAAGCCAAAGGAGAAAGGAACAGCTGCAGGTACACAAAGAGCAAGATATCGACTGGAGAGAACACAATAATCTGGCAAACAGGAAGTACAGAGATATGGCTTCAATCAGGAAGCTCATGACAGGAGCAAAGAGTTCAAGGTTTACCAGAAACAGAAGACAAGGCAAGAAAGTCCAAAGGATCCGACAGAGATCTGTCCAGCATCCCAGGTGGCTCAGCAAGAAGAACCACTGTCGGACACAGCAAAGGTTGTGGGTTTAGATACCACTCCAGATACGGCGAGCTGGATCTGTGGATTAGGAACCATGTTGGAATGGATAAAAGCAATGATCTGGATCAAGGCTCGCCAAGTAGGATAATAGTCCAATCTGTGAGCAGGTGACACAGGATCCCTCAGAGCGTGGAACCTAAAAGCCAGCCAGTATTTACTGGGGACCACCCTATGGAAGTGTTAGGCTTTGCTGCGTGCTGACCCCAGGTCCTGACATCAGGTTCACCCTACTCAACACCAAAGACCCCAAGTTAGGAAGTAGGTCTTGAGCTCTAGGTGTACTGAGGGAACAGCCCAGAGGTCAAGGCAGTCTGGTAGATAAGATGCAGGCTAGAGGTCAGAAAGTCAAGAGATTCAGGTGCAATGGGCGCATGCAAACAAAAGTTCTGGTAATAGTACAGCACTTGGAGCTATAATAGTCTTTATAATAAAATAGGGGCTGTATGTGAGGCACTGGAGGCAGCTGTCCTCAGAGTTAAAAGAAAAAAGAAAAGGAGGAGGGCGCACCGACCTAGTGCATTACCGATAAAAAGTTTTATCAAAAATATATAAAAGCAATGGTACTACTCACAAACGAGCATAAGTAAAGGCTTTTCTTATCAGTCGAACTGCAGACAGGACCTGATGACAGGAGGTATCAGATGGTACCCCAGACGGCTGAACGGCTGACGCGTTTCAGGGGCGTACCCCCTTCTTCAGAGCCTAGGCGGTCTGTGGCTCCTCTCTCCTGTGTGCCCCAATATATGCATCCATATTTCCACTCCCCAGGTGACCACTACCCAACTAGGCCACGCCCATCTACATGAGCTGGCTTCAACCAGAGGGACAGAACTTTTAAATTCGCACAACCCTACATTAATGATCACAAAAAAAAGGTGACCAACAGACAAACTGAAGCAAACTATAAAAGTATTTAGTAAATGGCAAAACCGTTGGTTGCTCAGTACACATTGCACTAGCAACAATCTGACACCACCCTCTAGTGTAGGTGATCAATATGCATGTCCATATCAGTGTACAGCCCGGTCCCCCCAGAAGGAAAAAGATCAGGCCAAACCTACCCTCATATCTCTCTCTATCCATGGCTCAGTTCTGTCCCTCTGGTTGAAGCCAGCTCATGTAGATAGGCCGGGCCTAGTTGGGTAGTGGTCACCTGGGGCGTGGACATATGGATGCATATATTGGGGCACACAGGACAGAGGAGCCACAGACCGCCTAGGCTCTGAAGAAGGGGGTACACCCCTGAAACGCATCAGCCGTTCAGCCATCTGGGGTACCATCTGATACCTCCTGTCATCAGGTCCTGTCTGCAGGTGCAAAGGGATGCAGTTCGACTGATAAGAAAAGCCTTTACTTATGCTCGTTAAAAAAAAAGGCCAGATAGCAAAGTAAAAGCAGCAACATTACACACATTACACATTCTTAGGCACACAATTACCAGCTTAATTGCCCTAGATGTTAACCCCTTCCCAGCCAGTGTCATTACAACAGTATTATCATATAGTACAGTATTATAGTGTACAGTATTATCACTGATCACTGTATTAGTGTCATTGGCGACATAAGTGTCAGTTGGTGACCCTCCCAGATGTCTGTTAGTGCCAGATTGCCCGCCGCCCTATCACAGTTCCACAATATGTCACTGATCACCGCCATTACAGTATAGCATCTATAGCTGCATAATTTCCAGTATGTATACCATAGTATGTAGACGCTAACCAAATAATATACACTTATTGGGATTTTATTTTTATTATTGGATATGTTTTATAATAGAAATGAGAAAATATTGGGTTTTTTTTTTCAAAATGTTTGATATTTTTAGTTCATAAAAAATAAAAACGCAGTGGTAATCAAATACAGCCAAAAGAAGGCTCTATGTGAAAAAAAATGATAACATTTTAATTTGTGTACAGTGTTGCAGGACTGCGCAATTGGCAGTTAATCGCTTGCCGACCAGCCGCCGCAGTTATACTGCAGCAGGGTGGCTTGGCTGCATGAATCGCCATAGCTGTACATCGGTCCACTTAATAGCTTTTAGCAGGCGTGCGCACCCGCGGCACGTTGACGGAGCCGATGAGCATGGCCGGTGGCTGCGATGGCCGCCAGCCACCAGCGATTGCTCCACAGTGAGCCGGAAAGTGTAAATGTAAATAAACAGATCCTCATTCTGACAGGGGAGTAGAGAGAGTGTCTGTTCCTAGTGATCAGGAACAGCGATCTCTCATTTATACAGTGATCAGTGCATATTTTTAGCTCTGATTACTGTAATAATGTCACTGGTCCCAAAAAAGTGTCAAAAGTGTCCGCTCTGTCCGTCGCAATGTCGCAGTCCCGCTAAAAATCGCTGATCACCACCATTACTAGTAATAAAAAAAAAAAAAATATATATATATATATATATATATATATATATATATATATATATCTCTATAATATATCTATCCCCTATATTGTAGCCGCTTTAACTTTTGCGCAAACCAATCAATATACGCTTATTTTTTTTTTTTTTAACAAAAATATGTAAAGAATACATTTTGGCCTAAACTGATGAAGACATTTTTTATTTTTTTGGGTTATTTATTATAGCAAAAAGTAAAAAATTTTATAATTTTTTTTCAAAATTGTCAGTCTTTTTTTGTTTATAGCGCAAAAAATAAAAACCGAAGAGGTGATCAAATACCACCAAAAGAAAGCTCTATTTGTGGGGAAAAAAAGGACTATCATTTTGTTTGGGTACAGCGTCGCTTGACTGCTCAACTGTCAGTTAAAATGACGCAGTGCTGTATCCCAAAAAACGTCCTGGTCATTAAGGGGGTAAATTCTTCCAGGGCTGAAGTGGTTAAAGTAGCACAGTGCTGCATAGCTAAAATAGTAAAAACTTACGGAGGTCAACTGGTTAAATCCTGACTAGCAAGGCTAAAAATAAACAGCAGGAGGACATTTTGTTTCCTTCCTCCTTGCTTAAAGTGGAATTAAATGTAATAAATAAAATGCTTACTGAGCTGCACAGTTTAGTTTGAATTCTCTGTACACTCCAGCTGTGCTGGACTGACAGGCTCCTGTTAACCTGCATGGGATTACATCATTCTGCCACTGGCCCATCAAGGCTGAAAACCTGGCACCCAGAAATAGCTGACAGTGGCCAGCAAGGGATTTGACCAGTGATGTAAGTAACTGAGTTAAAATAAACTGAGTTACGTAACTCAGTTACTTTAGAGGGTAACTAGTAATCTAACTACCGTATTTATCGGCGTATAACACGCACTTTTTCCCCTAAAAATCGGGGGAAAGTCGTGGGTGCGTGTTATACGCCGATACCCCAAAAAAAAAAATTCAAAAATGGCAAAAATGGCAAGCGCCGCCGAAAAATAGCGAGCGACGCCGAAAAAGACCGAGGCGCGGCCGAAAAAACCCGAAGCCGCGCCGGAATAGACCGAGCAGACTGTTCGGCTCTACTCGGAGTCCTGCCTCCCTGCGCTCGCTCCGGAAACAGCAGGGAGGCGGGACCGCGATCGGAGCTGAACAGTCGGCTCGGCCTTTTCCGGGGCCGCTTCGGTCTTTTTCGGCCGCGCCTCGGACTTTTTCGGCGGCGCGCGCGACAGAGTCTCGGCGGCGGGAAATTTAAACCCGGACCAGACTTCTAATGTCGCTGGGCATGGCTGCAATGACGCTGGCAAGGTACAACGTCCCTGGGCAAGGCTGCAATGATGCTGGGCAAGGCTGCAATGACCCTGGGCATGGCTGCAATGATGCTGGGCATGGCTGCAATGACGCTGGGCATGGCTGCAATGACGCTGGGCATGGCTGCAATGACGCTGGGCATGGCTGCACTGACGCTGGGCAAGGCTGCAATGACGCTGGGCAAGGCTGCAATGACGCTGGGCAAGGCTGCAATGACGCTGGGCAAGGCTGCAATGACGCTGGGCAAGCTGCAAATGACACTTAAATGTAAGTTTTTTTTTTCCCCTAAACTTCCCTCCTAAAACTTTTTTTCCTTAAAATGCCCTCCTAAACTTGGGGTGCGTGTTATACGCCGGTGCGTGTTATACGCCAATAAATACGGTAATTACTTTTCCCCTCATGGTAACTCAGTTACCATTACTTTGGCTTAGTTACCCCAATTACATCTACTGCCACTAGATGGCAGTAGTGTAATTCCGGTGTCCTGCCGAAAAAGTTCCCCCGCCTGATAAGGACCCCCCTCTACTGCGCAGGCGCAGGGCTTGCACAGTACGAAGGACCTAAGGAACCTAAACAGCTCTGAGTGAACTCTACACCGCTCAGGCGCAGTTAACATGTAATTGTACGAGGCGATGCCGCACGCTCCTGATGCTCGTGCTACTCTGCAGGGGGGGGTCTATCGTGTAAGTAAGGGGCGGATGTAAGCCATCCGCCCCTTACACGATATAATAATAATAGACCCGCCCCTTGCTTATACGCTATAACAGATCTGCCCCTTGGTTAGAGTAATAATAGAGCAGCCCCTTGGTTAGACGATATATAACAATAATAATAAATGCTCCCCTTGCTTACAGTAATACTAGACCCACCCCTTAGTTACACGTATAGAATATTTTTAAAAAAAGTCAGTTACTTTGCTGTGTAACTAATTACTTTTCCAATGTAGTAACTGAGTTACTAACGCAATTACTTTTTGGGAGAAGTAATTTTTAACTTAACTAATTACTTTTTTAAAGTAGGATGACCAACACTGGATTTGACTGCCACATCGCTGAACTGAGGAGTAGTTCTTTCAGTTTAGTTCCTCTTTAACCACTTGCTGCCCACCCACAGTATATTAACACTGGTAGCAGCTGCAGGCTAAGTGACAAATTGGTAGGTCGTTCAGCATATGTGCACTGGCGCGCCCCCTGTTCGGTGGACACAGTGATTACCGGGCTCAGTACCCGGCTGCTGTGAGCATGACCACATGACTACTTGTAAGCAAAACAGTCATGAATGGCTTCCAATTCCATTCAGGACAGCTTGCTTGCTGTTGAAATGCTGTGATTGGCTCAAAGCTATCACATGGTACCTGGGCCAATCACAGCACCCTGTACCATGTGATTAGCTGTAGCTAATCAGAGCATCACAATTGTAAGCAAGCTATCATGAATGAAAGCCATTCAAGATAGTTAAAAAGAAAGTAAACCCTAATGGGTCTACTTCCTCTTTGTTTCTCTGCAAAGGTAAAGCATAATGGACTACTATGCATCGCATAGTAGTCCATTATGTGTCACTTACCTAACACAGGAGCCAGCAAAGTCACCGCTGTCCCCTTGTGTACGGAGCCTCCATGTTCTTGGTGGGTCTCGCGGCTCCAGCGCTGTCATTCGACGGCGCCACGATGACGTCACTCCCGCACATGTGCACGGGAGCCGCCACTCATGGTATATCGCCATTAAGAGCGGCATACACCAAAAAAAACAAAAATTTTCTTAATTAATTAGTTTTGCAAAGAGGTCATTTTTCTCCTTTACTGATGTGCACTGATGAGTCTGCACTAATAGGCAGCACTGATGGGCACTGATGAGGTGGCACTGATTGGCACTGATAGGCTGCACTGATGAGGCGACACCGGTGGTCACTGATGAGGAGGCACTAATATGCAGCACTGATGGGTGGCACTGAATATATATTATTTTCATCCAAATATGTGTCAAAATACTACATCATAAGGAACTCTCCCCCTGCCTCTGTCTCTCTTTTTTTTTTTTTTTATCTTTATCTTTGGCGGTACCCCAGGTTGCACCAATAGGCTGTGGAGTGACATGCAGGGGACCCAAACAAATAGCTTCCAGCCAGCCAGATGGAAGACACCACTCCCAATGGCCACGGACAGTCAGGAGTATTCGACTCTGATTGAATGCACCTGAGACACTCCAGGTGAAATTCAGAAGTGTGTGTGTGCCCCAACATTCACCACCAATGTTGTATTTACACTGACAACCACCAATGTTCAATAATTGTGACAAAACAAACAACGATGCAGCAAAGGACAGCAACAATGTAAACAAGGAGGGTGGGACTTTAAATGAAGCCCATGATGACAAAATGAACAGTATGGTGGAAATTAAAATTGTTTAATGATGCATAAAAACATGTTTGACATACATGGAATTGCACAAACATAGAAATGTACCCATGACAAGGCACCAATTTCTAAACTGGCAAAAACTAGTAATAACATGTTTACAATCATACATATTAATAGTAAAATTAGGGGGTCCACCAATATTCATGATAAGATATACATGTTAAAAAGATAACATCTGCACGATCAAAAGTTCTTGGAATCCCTATCAAGGTAAAAATAATGTCAACACATATTATAATGGATGTGTAGGTAGACGGACATTCCTCTCCCGGTGTGATGATGACGTGTCCGGTGTTGGGGGATGTTGATCGGTACACGGAGGGCGGAGATTAGATCCGATCCCCGCCCCCGGTGCCCTCCTCGCTCCTCCCCCTCACACATGGATTTCGATGGCGGAGTGTGGCCGCTGGCGGGCGGCTTCGGTCGGTACACCCGGCTGGTATCGGCGGCCTCTTGGCTCCCCAATGTTCTCCTCGCCCTCTCCTCCTCCTCCTCCATCCTGAGCGGAGGGGGTCCGGGGTGCCGGAGAGAGGAGTGCGAGAACCGGACCGACAACTTCACCGAGACCTGCTGGCTGGAGGAGAGCATCGTCACCCAGTGGGACCTCGTATGTGATGACGGATGGAAGGTGCCGCTGGCGCAGATCTGCTACCTGGTTGGCTGGCTGTTTGGTTACATTGTATTTGGCTGCGTCTGTGACAGGTTTGGAAGGCGCAATGCGTTTATTAGCGCCCTGGTGGTGGCGCTGCCCCTTGGATCGGCCTTATGTTTTTCCCCGGGATTCCTCAGCTTTCTCCCCCTCCAGGCCGGCTTCGGAGCGTCTCTGGCTGGAATCTTCCTGTCGCTGTACATAGCCAGGCTGGAGCTTTGCCTGCCGGGTCGCCGACTTATGATAACGATGATTGCCGGCTTCTTCTGGCTGAGCGGAGAACTACTACTGCCTGGCCTGGCTGTTCTGTGTAGTGACTGGAAGATCCTGCAGGGGGCGATAACTGGCCTTTTAGTCTTATTAATGAGCTATTGGTGCTGCAGGTCGCTCTTCCCAGAATCCCCCCGCTGGCTCCTGGCCACACAGCAGGTCAATCAGTTGAAAGCGGAGCTGTACCGGTTCTCCAGAGGGAATGGAGTGGACACGCGGGAGGGCATGTCCGGTCGGGAAAGTCTGTTTTCAGAAATAGACTCGCTATGGGAGGGGTTTCCCCGGCCGCGGTATTACAGCCTTTGCAGCATCTTTAAGACCCGTCTTATTTGGAAGAATGCTCTGATTCTGGGATTCGCCACGTTCATTGGCTGTGGTATCAGGCCGTGCTTTGCTGAGAACCTCATGGTTCTGGGGGGCTCCATGTCGTACTTCCTGCAGGTTGGCAGTGCGGCTCTGGCCTGTATATTCCTCTGTATCACTGTAAACCACTGGGGGCGCCGCGCGGTTCTTCTGCTCTGCACCATACTGACTGGGCTTTGCTCTCTGCTGCTCCTGGCACTCACACAATATCTCTTCTCCGGAGCCTCTATAGCCATCTCTGTCCTGGGCTCCCTCTGTGCCCACGCTGTGGTGATGCTGAGCGTCTTCTATGCCAGCGAGGTGCTGCCAACCATCATCCGGGGTTCCGGCCTGGGTCTGATCCTGGGAATCAGCATGTTGGGCCGAGCCGCCCTCCCCATCATCATCCTCCAGCATAAATCCGGTTTCTTCCTGTTCCATGTCGTCCTCTCCTCTTTCTGTATCCTGTCCGTCCTCAGCCTCCTTCTACTGCCCGAGACCAAAAGGAAGAGCCTCCCCGACACCCTGAGACAAGGAGACAGCCTGCGCCGCCCGCCTCTGCTCCTCCAGACCACCCAGGACGCCGTACCTCTCCTGTCCCCGGACAAACCCCGCCTGGACTACAATCCCGAGAGCTACGCCCGCCTCGCCAGCTCCACCAAGAAAATCATTCGCACTGGATCCAGATGTGGAGAGGATAACCAAGCGATGACCGGCGAATGATCGGGCCACAACTACGGGTACGATACGGGCACTGTGCAATAAAGAGCACCACCTCTTCTGCTGCTGCGATGGAAGCGGAGACAACATTGTGGCAAAATTTGTATTTTTTTTTATGCAGAAATAGTTTGAGCGAAAAAGAAGCATCTTCCATGTAGCATCACAATGTGCTTGTAGCAGTCCCAGAATCCTCGGCTTCTGTCGCCAAGCTTGTAAAACATTGTTGGTCCATCTTCTGCTCTGCAAACAAGATGCAAATCCCAAATTCATTGGCTGAAAAAAAATGATTATTTTTTTCTGTATTAAAGTGGTTATAATAGGCATTCTTCGCATTAAGGGGAAAGGTGTTTAGGTAGTAGCCCCCCCCCCCCCCCTTTCCTTTGAACCCGAGCCCTCATTCGATCCAGCGCTGTGCCATTCTGCATCTTCTCTTTTCCGGGTCTCATTGTCTTTGCTGAGGCGGCAG
Source organism: Lithobates sylvaticus (assembly GCA_028564925.1). Taxonomy (NCBI): domain Eukaryota; kingdom Metazoa; phylum Chordata; class Amphibia; order Anura; family Ranidae; genus Lithobates; species Lithobates sylvaticus. Next base: position 116,907,949 of record CM053037.1, read on the forward strand.
AGGGAGCCATTGCTGTCAATCAAAGCCAGTGATGAGGGGGCGGGGCTAAGCTGCTGCACTGTCTGTGTCTATAGATGCAAGCAGCGGGGCCTCGGGAACGAGCCTGCACGAATGCCTCCATAGGAAGCCGCTTCTTATGGGGTCACTCACCAAAGAGAAGGAGCCAGAAGCTCCAGTGGAGGACCCCCCCCCCCCCCCAAAAAAAAAAAAATTGAAGTTTGGGGCCACTTTGTGCAAATCCATTACAAGTATAGTTTTTTTTTTATTTGTATTTGCAATTAATTTTAATCTTAGTCTTGACTTTTTTATTTTTTTTAATTTGTGTAGACTCCCAGCATTGACTCGTTGACTCATCTAGGCCAGCAATAAATTATTTATCAGAGGAATTTTGTAATTTTCTTTTGGATGTTGCAAGCTCTGTACTATTTAAAGAATCTGTGCAAAGCTTTGGCATAGATTTGCAATGTCGGAGACACACCTTGGATCCCAGTGGAGGCTTTTCACGTCATAATAATTCAGAAGACTGGAGGGGGAAATTAAACGCAGAAAGCGGCTTCATCTCCTATTTATTGCATTTTTCTTCTATAGTCCTCTTTGTGATTCTAAATTTCCAAATGGGTGAAGAACCCAAGAAGTGCCCCGAAATATGAACTAGAGGTCCTCAGTCAGTCCCGAGTGCAACAGACTTGTACCAAAAAAACATGTTATTTGGCAACCAAAAGCACAGCAAAGTAACCCAACTTGTACCGCTGATGTGCATCCCATCCCCCTCCTAATCTCATATCCTGCCCTAAAGTCGTTCTAAAGGTAGAACGTTTTTTTACCTTTTAATGCATTTTCTGCAATAAGACAAGTGCCCCCCCCCCCCTTATACTTACCTGAGCTAGAGCTGCACGATTCTGGCTAAAATGAGAATCACGATTTTTTTTTGCTTAGAATAGAGATCACGATTCTTGCAGTGTAACATCATCTTTCACATTATACAAAATAATTGGGATAACTTTACTGTTTATTTTAATTATTTAACCACTTTCAGCCCCGGACCAATTTGCAGCCAAAGGACCAGGCCCCTTTTTGCCATTCGGCACTGCGTTGCTTTAACTGACAATTGCGCGGTCGTGCGACGTGGCTGGCAAACAGAATTTGTGTCCTTTTTTTCCCCACAAATAGAGCTTTAAAAAAAAAAAAAAAAAAAAAAAAAATAATGGATGTGTAGATTGTACACAATATCTAATATCTTGATGCGTTTTGCGGCTTTAAACTCTTAAACTCTTCAGGAGCAGACATGTGACTTATCTGCAATAAAGGAATGATTAAGTGTGCTATGTCAAAGTAGGAGGAATATTGGTAAAAATCTCCCCAGGAAATCCATATAGGACAAGCAAGCTTACGAATGTGAGTGCACTGGACAGCAGGATGTCAGTAACGGGAGCCAAGAGGGTCCGCCCAGGGGCGGCACCCACCACAGGCAACGGTCCCAGCCGATCCGGGTTCCCCGGGCCCTCCTGGTGTAATTATAATTAGAATGTAATTAGTGAATGAACAAAAAATAACGTTGAGACAATGTGAGGAAGGAATAAAATAAAAAATTGGATGATAAAATTAATATAGTGTAGCGCTGGGCTCCTAATGAGCATGCGCTATATGTTTTGTAAATTTAAATGTTCCTAAAACCATAGTTGGGTTTTAGGGTTAATTGCTCTAAATTATGGTCTCAGAAGCAGTTTGGCTGGATTGCATAGTGTTCTGCTTGACCATAGGTGTTGGTGTCCCCTCTGGCAAGCATAGGAACGCAGTCCGGTTGGACGCATTGGGTGCCAATCTCTCTCGGAACCAACTAGTAAGTGTGTTGTCTCGCTGTGCATCCTGGGAGAAGGTACTTAAGGTACCGAGGTCACGTGCTTCTGGGTTCCGGTCCAGAAGATCTTTCTGTCTGTTTGGTCCTGGTCCTCTTGACCAGCCCTCAGGTGCCCTCATGGCCTGGGGTGCGGATCCATCCATTTCCGAGTCTCGGAGCTGGCTAGCCCGAGGCACAGTAACTGGAAGGAGGATTCCAAGGTGGTTCGGTGCCGTCTCGGTTTGGGAGAGGCCCAGCAACTGCGAACGCAACCAGGGGAGGACTTTTCAGAGGAGGGCCACGCACAAGACTGGCTGCTCGGCAAGCGCCTGGAAAGGACACCAGGTGAATCACACTCGTACGTTATTGTCGGACTGGCTGCAAGATACTGGTGCCGTATGAGGGTTCTCTAACTTCAAATATCCTTCAGTTACAAACAAGTCTGTGGCAGAGACTTTCCATTCACAAGTTCTACAACCAAGTCTGTGGCAGAGACTTTGCTTTATCTGAATCACCTATCGGCTGCTAGATGAGATTTATCCGATAGCTGTAATATCCAGTTGCGAATGGCTATTACCTGGATTTCATATTGAAGGACATTCAGTTTCAAGCAGTTCCAAGAGTACCTGAACTTCCTACCTACGCCCTCTATTCCTTTATTGAAAGACTGTGTTTTGTCTACCATTTTGCAAATAAAAATACCTAAAGTGGATCCAGTGTCAGATTCTGCAGTTCTTTGGGCCCTCCACCTCGGGAAACCCCTAGACACATACGAGGTCAAGAAGGTAACGGTAAGCCCAAAAATAACCAGCAGCTCCTTCGGAGGTTAGTGCTACATAGTGTAAACATAATTATAGTGTAAAAGTGAAGTTGGACTGGTTAGAGGAAAGTAATGAGTGATAGAGTGAGAATAAGGATGGTGGTCAACCGGGAGTGAAGGTGAAGGACCATAGTAAAAGATCAACACCAAAACACTTGGTATAAGGGAGGAGAAATGGAGTGACTAGTGAGGCAGTAAAGTGTACCTGTGTGGGATGGAAAGAGAGGACCAGTCCAACCATGATTGTGAGGCCAATCTAACAGAGAGCTTGAAGAATCCCGGACCACGCCAGGGCCACTGCCCATAAGTACACGCCACCACGGACACGCCCCCTACGTCACACCACACGAGTGCAGTAGGGAGGGACGCCGAACTGCCTGGCGGCCAGTGCCAACACAGCCACTCCCACCACTCGCGCAGATGGACAGCATTCTGCCAGAAAGGATCGCGTCATGAAGGTGCCACACATCTGGCGCACATGTGTGACGTTGATTACGCAGTGGCGGCGCATACGTCCCCTGGACACCAGCGAAGGGCGGGGGGAGGAGGAGGGCCCCAGTGCGCATCGCGGCTCCCGCACCAATAATCATGGAAGCCATGGAACCAAGACCTCCCAGTGGCCAGTGCATCCAATGGTGATAACCACAGTATAAAGTAGTACCATACAGTATCAATCATAATTCGGAGTATATAACATATAATGTTAAACAGTTATGCACATAATCAGGGGAAAGTTACTATTGAGCCAATATGGCTGGGTGCAGAAAAATGGTTACAACAATAAAAGGATAGATGTTTCATCCCTAATGCATATTATAAGAGGAGGGGGATTGGGAAGTTGGGACTTTAAATGAAGCCATGTCAGGGTAGGGCTATGTGCCTCCATCCCTGTCAATTGTGACAAAACAAATAATGATGCAGCAACAATGTAAACAAGGAGGGTGGGACTTAAAGTGGATGTAAACCCGAAATGTTGATGTCATAATGTAGATAATAAGATTTCCTTTCATTTGAGCCCAGTCTTGTCACACAGGTTTACTTGAGGCCTGAGCAATCCTCCTTTTATTGTTCAGTTCGAGAAATCTTGACAAAGTCTTGAAAACTTTGTCAAAAACGCCCCCTTGCTGTGAGTGACAGGTGATTTACATATCTCATGCACTAGCCTGAGACAGGCACATCCTGTGTAAAAAGTTCAAAATTCACATCCCCCTCCCCTCCCCTCCAGCTCTCACAGGATTGGCTGCCTTTACTGTGTTTTGACTGGATGTTTCTCATCATGGGATGCAGTGAACAGTCAGCAGACTATAGACAGACAAGGGATTTAGGGGACATGTATGTAGTCAGAGCTGGGCAGAGTAGAACATCCAGTGATCTGATGATAATCTGTCTCAGGCTAGTGCATGAGATATGTAAATCACCTGTCACTCACAGCAAGGGGGCGTTTTTGACAACGTTTTCAAGACTTTTCCAAGATTTCTCTAACTGAACAATAAAAGAGGATTGCTCAGGCCTTAAGTAAATCTGTGTGGCAAGACTGGGCTCAAATGAAAGGAAATCTTATTCTCTACAGTATGACATAAAAAAATGTTTTGGGTTTACATCCACTTTAATATCTATGATTGTAAACATGTTATTCCTAGTTTTTCCCAGTTTAGAAATTGGTGCCTTGTCATGGGTACATTTCTATGTATGTGCAATTCCATGTATGTCAAACATGTTTTTATGCATCATTAAACAATTTTAATTTCCACCATACTGTTCATTTTGTCATCATGGGCTTCATTTAAAGTCCCACCCTCCTTGTTTACATCGTTGCTGCCCTTCGCTGCATCGTTGTTTTTGTCACAATTGACAGGGATGGAGGCACATGGCTCTACCCTGCCATGGCTTCATATAAAGTCCAAATTTCCCAATCCCCCTCCTCTTCTAATGTTCAATAATTGTTAAAATCTGAGGCAATATTTTTTTTTTTTTTTTTACATGAAATGCCCCTTTAAAAGTTGAAATTCTCATTTATAAATCTTCCTAATCATACTAATAAATTGCTATTTTATCCCACAAAAAAGACTATATTCGATAAGCTATGCTACTTGTCAGTATGATAATTATTTCTAGCTATTTGTTCAGCTCTTGTTTGCTACCACTGTCCAGATTTCTATACCCAAGAATGTGTAATTACAGTGTAGCAAGACTCCAGTCTCTGATGAAATTATTCTGATGAAGTATGTTGGGCAACATCAGATGCAATTATGCTGAGAGCAGCTGGTCATGATGAACAGAACATTTGTACATGGTACTTTGTGCACTGTTTAATATATGTTTTTTTTTTTTTTTTTTAAAGGATAAATAAGAACTATCACTACATAATGGATGTCTCTTGCTTGATTTGCAAATATGGCGGTAAGGGAATTATTTGCTTGCTTCAGGATATACAGGTGCTGCTGCTTTTCAACACGTTCCATGTCACAGTAGTGAAGTCAGAGGCAACCCGTCTAAAAAAAGAAATAAATACTGGTGGTATAGTTTTTCCTAGTCCCTCTTTAGAGATTAGTACTATTTCCCAAAAGACAAATCCTTATTGGGCTCTCAAAAAAAAAAAGTCTTCTTCTTCATTGGCTTCCTAGTCACACAACATGGCAATGATGAACAATGATCCAATGCACGGGAGTAAATTGTTAAAGGTTTGACTAAGGCTGGGTTCACACTATTGCAAATTGGATGCAGGTTTCACTGCATCCAATTCGCATAGCAGTAGATTGTGACCGGCTCTCTATGGAGCTGAGTCACAGTGATGTAGTGGTTAGCACTCTCACCTAGCAGTAAGAAGGGTCACTGGTTCGAATCCCAACCACGACACTTCCTGCCTGGAGTTTGCACCGGTGCGAATTGCACAGGAGCCCTGTGCGTCCTCTGGTCTGTTTCAGGTCCAACTTCAGCCCTAAATTCGGGCTGAAATCAGAGCTGAAACGGGTAATGGAGACGCACCAGACTCATGCTGTGAGCCACTGCATTCTCCAGTGTGAACCCAGCCTCAGACAAATAAATATTCTTCAGATAACTAAAAAATCTTGCGAGCCACCTAAACCAATAAATATCTAAATATTTTCCAGCTGCTCACACTCGCTGTTCACAGTCTCATATAGTTGTGCTGCATATATCTTTTAAATCAAAGTGCCGCGCTGAATATTAGTGAACGTTCAGGTTATACCTTACCTTCAAGTTACAAAGATGCATACAAATAAAGTGCAACTGTACTAATAAACAGTGTTGGTCATCTTACTTTAAAAAAGTAATTAGTAAAGTTACAAATTACTTCTCCCAAAAAGTAATTGCGTTAGTAACTTGGTTACTACATTGGAAAAGTAATTAGTTACTCAGGAAAGTAACTGTGACAGGGGTAGCAGCGGTGGTACTCGAGGGGGTGGCAGCGGTGGTACTTGAGGGATGGCAGCAGTGGTACGAAGTGGTACTTGGGGGGGTGGCAGGTGGCAGTGGTGGTGGTGTACAGTACTTGGGGGATGGCAGCGGTTGTACTTGGGGGGGTGGCAGCGGTGGTGTACTTGGGGGGGGGGGGTGCTAGGCAGCAGTGGTACTTCTGTTACCTCTGTTGTAGAAGTGATGGTGGGTGGGTAGGGATGGGATCAGTAAGAAGCAGAGGTGGTGGAGGACTTGGGATGGATTGATTGCACTGCCATTCGAATTGTCAGACAGTCACTTACTTGAATGCCTCCAGGGATGCCTTTCCTCATGGGGAGAGAGAGAGAGACCCTCCCCTTCACTCGATTGGTGTTAGCTGGTCAGCTTACTTAATTTTTCAGTGTCCGCCCTGCCTCCCTACATTCTCTCTGGATAGGCGGGGCGGGATGGCTGGGGCTGTCCAGACAGTCTCTTTGAGTCTCAGCCTCTTCTCAGCTCAGCGGGTGAAAGCCCCCCTCCCCATGGTGGAAAGAACGGCCAGGTAGCGCGGCCACAGCGGGCCTCCCGTCGTTAGATGTAATTGAGGTAACGCCGCCCAAGTAATGGGAACTGCGTTACCGTGAGGGGAAGAGTAATCAGTTAGATTACTCTTTACCCTCTAAAGTAACTGCGTTAAGTAACTTTATTTTAACTGAGTTACTTACATCACTGCTAATAAACAATCAAAATATCTATCAATAAAAGATGTGAACAGAAAGGCTATGGGGGTACCTCATCCTAGATAGAATTTACAAAACAAAGACAAAAGTCAAAGTATAAATCCAGAACACAAGAAGAGAAATAATAATACTAATAATAATAATCCTATATACGAGTGAAAAAACTGTTGCTAGGAATTTTTAGTAAGTATAGTTATTATTATTATTATTATTATTATTATTATTATTATTTCTCTTCTTGTGTTCCGGATTTATACCTTGTGCTATCATACTTGACTTTACCAGTCTTGGGGCACTGTTTGTAACTAGAGATCCTTCTGATTCATATACAGGGCTTAGACGGATCCATATTCTTCATTCCTTAATTACCATCCATTCTCCCCCCCTTTTTATTTTGGGGCACACCGCTTCTGATCTTCAGGTTTAACGTTCTTGGTTTTACATTATGTAAGTTATCATCTTCTTTATCTATGAGGGTTACTACATCAACCTAGGAATATTATCTTTAATATATATATAATCTGTGTTTGATCGATACAAGGCATACATTTACCTTCAGTAACATCTATTTCCCCCATGTCTCCAATTTAAGGTTCTCTGGTTACGAGTCAATGAGTAATCGGTTCTGAAGAAGCTATTTTGTGAAACGAGTCAACCATCTTTTTTGACATATACTGTAACTATTATTGTTGAACCTTAAGAGAATATCCTAGTGATTTTACAATGTTTTCTATGTATTGACTTTTGTAAAATAAATTTATTAGAAAGTATTATGTTTATGAATTCCTCAATGGTACCGTGATAATCCGTCATGTTGGTTCTTTGTTTTGTAAAATCAAAATATCTATTTTGATTATATCAATAGTAATAAATTATAACACATAACATGCATGCATTAAAGTGCTATTGTGCTAATAATACAAACAATATGTAGCGCCGGGCTCCTGACGAGCATGCGCTATGTGTTTTGTAAATGTAATGTTCCCGAAACCACAGTTGGGTTTTAGGGTTAATTGTACCAAATTATGGTTTCAGTACCAGTTTTGCTGGATTGCACTGGGTTCTGCTTGGCCATAGGTGTCGCTGTCACTTCTGGCAAGCATGGGAACGTAGTTTGGCTGGGCGTATTGGGTACCAATCTCTCTCTGAACCAATCAGTGAGAGTGTCGTCTTGCTGTGAATTCTGGGAGAGGGTACTTAAGGGACTGAGATCACGTGCTTTGGGGTTCTGGTCCAGAAGCCATCTTCTGTCTGTTTGGTCCTGGTCCTCCTGACCAGCCCCCGTGGCCCTACTGGCCTGGGGTGCGGATCCATGCAATTCCGAGTCTCAGGGCTGGATAGCCCGAGGCGAAGCAACTGCAGGGACAGGCCTGAATGGATGTCAGGGCCGAATTATCCAAAAGAGGTCCGGTGCCGTCTCATCTAAGGAGAAGCCCAGCAACTGGAGAAGCATCCAGGGGAGGACTCTTCGGGAGGAAGCCATGCGCTAAGGCTGGCTTTCAAGAAGAAGCCTGGAGGCTCAGTTGAAGGACACTAAATGGATCTACAGTCATACGGTATCGCTGGAGCGGCTGCAAGATACTGGTACCGTATGATAGCTCTCTAAATGTATCCAGCCCCTCAGTTACAACCAAGTCTGTGGCAGAGACTTTAGTCTCAAGTGTTTTACAACCAAGTCTGTGGCAGAGACTTTATTTTCAAGTGTTCTACAACCAAGTCTGTGGCAGAAACTTTATCCTCAAGTGTTCTACAACCAAGTCTGTGGCAGAGTCTGTGGCAGAGACTTTATTCTACAACCAAGTCTGTGGCAGAGACTTTATTCTACAACCAAGTCTGTGGCAGAGACTTTGCTTTATCTAACACTTCTCCGGCTGCTAGGCCTAGTGTGAGGAGGTTGTGATAAACCGGTTGTGAGATTCTGGATTTCTACAGTGAGAGACTTTCTAGTAAAGCAGTTCCAAAGGTACCTGAACTTCCACCCTAACCCTCTATCCTACTTTTAAGAGACTGTTTTCAATTTTTTCCAATAAATAACCATAAAAGGGAAGATAAAGTGTCAGTGTCTACAATTTTCTGGGCCATCTACCACGGCAACCCCTAGACAGAGACGAGGTGAAGAAGGTAACGGTAAGCCCAAATTAAACCAGCAGCTCCTTCGGGGGTTAGTGCTACAAATATAACCTTCCATACAATGGTAATATCCCACATGCCTAACACGTACTCAATATTTAATGTCCATAGTAAACAATCCTTAGAATCCTTGTCACAGCAGGTTAACTTAATGCTGCTGCTTCTGCCTTAACCGTCCTGCAGTCAGAAGCAGCAGTGTCCCCTTTCACACTGGGGCGGGGAGCCGCGGTGACGGTAAAGCAGCGCTATATTTAGCGCTGCTTTACCGTCGTTTTAACCGTGGTATTCGGCCGCTCGCGGTGCGGTTTTACCCCCGTGAGCGGCCGAAAAAGGGTTAAACACCCCCGCAGAGCATCACCGTAGCGGCGCTTTGCGGCGGTATTGCCGCGGTTTTACAGTGGTTTCCCATTCAAATCAATGGGAAGGAGCGGTATAGGAGCGGTGAATACACCGCTTCTATACCGCTCCAAAGATGCTGCTAGCAGGACTTTTTTTGCCGTCCTGCTAGCGCACCGCTCCAGTGTGAAAGCCCGCCGGCTTTCACACTGGAGTTAAAGGGGCCGGATTTTTTCATGCGGTGAACAGACGCTATTTTTAGCGCTGTACCGCATGAAAAACGCCCCGGTGTGAAAGGGGCCTTAGGTTAACCTGCTGTGATCAAACAAATGGATGTACGGCTTCCATTGGGTTATAAACTATTTTGCTGGATATAGATCAGTGCACAAGCACCTCAAATGTGTGAGTACCCTGGATGGGAATTTTTTAATAAAATGTGTGTAGCGCTGGTGTTTTTGCCACCTAATTTGCCATATGAATAATGTGATATTCTTTGGACAGAGTTTGGCTCCCTCTAGTGTCCTTTGTTTGTATTTATGTTGTTAAGACTTTTGTTTGGCTTTTACAATAGCCAGCTCCAATGCATTGTGGGGTATGTAGTGAATGAGGAAGTGACTCATATGTAAATTACCAGTCAAGGAATTACCTACCCACAATGCCCACTTACCTACTCACAAGGCCAAGTTACAGAACTGCATGCTGGGTAGGGAAATAAAAGGCACAGAGCGGCCATGCTTCGCTCTCTTCCTCCTGGGACGCCATTCAGGACCTGCCTGCAGGGAGCTGCAAGTGTGTGACTGCGACCTGTTTGGTGTGGAGCGGTGTCGCGTCGCCTCTAAAGAGTTCCGGAACACAGTCATGCTGGATCAGCGTGTGTACGGAGAGGAGGACAGCAGATAAACCGAAGGTTCCTGCATTACAGTCACCAATCATCGTACAGGGCTGTGTGTTGTGACGGCGCCAGCTTGGAGCGGGACTGAACTATCTGAAGCGGAATAGGACAAGCGTCTGTGCCCTGTGTGGTGAGCAGTGATGGCACTAACGCCGTTAAAGTAAACGGCGTTACGTAACGCCGTAGCTCCAGAGCGGCGGCCATCTTGGTACACCAGATGGCCGCAGCACCGGCCTAGCTCCGTAGCGGCGGCCATCTTGGTGCACCAGTCGGCCGTTTACAATGTGATTGCTCCGTCAAATGACGGAGCGATCACTTTGTAAACAAACCGGCGTCAAGATGACGCTGGTCTCTCCTCTGTGTACAGATCTGTACAGTGGAGGGGAGAGATCGGATGGCAGCAGCCATCCCTCCAGTCCATACCCTGCCACTACTCTGCAACACCCTGCCAATACTGCGCAATACTCTGCAACACCCTGCCAATACTGCGCAATACTCTGCAACACCCTGCCAATACTGCGCAATACTCTGCCAATACTGTGCAATACTCTGCAACACCCAGCCAATACTGTGCAATACTCTGCAACACCCAGCCAATACTGTGCAATACTCTGCAACACCCAGCCAATACTGTGCAATACTCTGCAACACCCTGCCAATACTGTGCAATACTCTGCAACACCCTGCCAATACTGTGCAATACTCTGCAACACCCTGCCAATACTGCGCAATACTCTGCAACACCCTGCCAATACTGCGCAATACTCTGCAACACCCTGCCAATACTGCGCAATACTCTGCAACACCCTGCCAATACTGCGCAATACTCTGCAACACCCTGCCAATACTGCGCAATACTCTGCAACACCCTGCCAATACTGCGCAATACTCTGCAACACTCTGCCAATACTGCGCAATACTCTGCAACACCCTGCCAATACTGCGCAATACTCTGCAACACCCTGCCAATACTGCGCAATACTCTGCAACACCTTGCCATACCCTGCAACACCCCGCCATACCCTGCAACACCCCACCATACCCTGCAACACCCCGCCATACCCCGCAACACCCCGCCACACCCGGCCATACCCCGCCACACTCTGCAATACGCGGTAATACCCAACCATGCTCGGCGATACCCAACCATGCTCGGCGATACCCAGCCATACTCGGCGATACCCAGCCGTACCCAGCTATACTCAGACAATATTACAGTGGGGAGATGACGTGGATATTACAATAAAATTAGACATGCCATCTGCCAATAGAACTTAACCAAAAAGTGCATTCTATGCATCCAAAAATATAGAAAATATAACAAAATATTAAAAAAAAAAAAGTCATTTATTATTACTTTTCCAATGTAGTAACTGAGTTACTAACTCAATTACTTTTTTGGGAGAAGTAATTTGTAATGTAAAAAAAAAAAAAGCTTCATGCATGCTAGAACTTAACCAAAAAGTGCATTCTATGCATCCAAAAATATAGGGGGTCAACAATGCCAAGAGTTGGTGAAAGGGGGTCAACAATGCCAAGAGTTGGTGAAAGCAGGGGTCCGTCATCCGGAGATAATTCCAATAAACATCTGGATTATTCTCCTGGAGCTCCCTCAGCAATGGCATATGACATAATTGGTCACGATTAATAAAGCAACCAATTTTTGGTCCAAGATCTCCTCCTCCTCCTGTTCCTGGACTGGACTTGGTTCAAAGCAATAACTCCAAGGCTAATAATAAATAACACGTTATCTCCTCCGATTCCACAACATGTCTGGTTGACGAACGGCCGTTCAGAAACTAACTGAAAAGTGCTAAATGAAAAGCACGACTCATCACTCACCAAACTTCTACTAACACGAAATTAGCAGAAGCAGCCCAAAGGGTGGCCCTAAAGAGCTGAAAAACCACGAAGTACGTCACTACGTTCGTGTTTCTTGGCTGACAATTCCTTGCCGTTTGTATGCAAGACAAAATCCAGGCACACGCCTTTTGTTTTGTCTGCGGAAAATCCGATCGTGTGTACGAGGCTTTAGACAGGGCCAGTGGTTGTATTAACCCAACAACACAATAAGCTTGTCGATGTGCTTGCATGGGTGTTTTGGTCAGAGAATGTTAAAACTGACACTTCTCATTAAATGTAAGTACTATCCCTTGTTCTAATTTTTTTACATTTTGGCTTTAACAGCTACAGTCATATTTTTTTTGAAATTGTTCTACAAAATTCCCAAGGAGTTACAGACATTTTTCAGAAGTGTATAGATGCGCACACACACACATACAGTTTTCTTTTTTTTTTCATTTTTTTAAATAAGCAGACCTATATCTGTTAAATATGTACATAGTTTGATGAATATGAAATACACCGGGCAACAAAATGTGATGGCCGAAATTATTTTTATAAACTATGTTATGTACCCAGCAGAATGATGTACATTTTTATGCTGGCAGGTACAGTTGCTCCACAGACTCTAAATGCAACACTGCCATCTGCAGACTGTAAAGAAAAACACACATTTTCAGAATACATGAACAAAATCAAAAAATAAAAACATTTTGCATCTATGTGATTCCTATAGGAAATTAAAATACTTAAAAATTTTATACATGAACTACATTATTGGCATATTTGTTATACAATTTTGCTTAATTATATTTAAGTCATATGCTGCAATGCAGTCAGTACAAAGGTGGTGGAAGGCCACCACTATGGTACATATGTATTCAGCATTGAAATATAGAGCTCACCTGAAGGATTAGCTGATACATAGGTTTTTCATTATCTAACAACTCCCCAATGCCGCGTACACAGACTTTTCGGCGAACTAGGTCCGACGGTCTTTCCGATGGACTTTCGGTGGATTTCTGACAGACTTTCCGAATGAACGGACTTGGCCGCACACAATCACAACACAGTCCTACGGATTTGAACGTGATGATATACGACCAGACTAGAATAAGGATATTCATAGTCAGTAGCCAATAGCTGCCCTAGTGTCATTTTTTCTCTCGGACTAGCATACACACGAACGGATTTCTCGATAGGAACTGGGTCCTGCGTAAAAATTTGAAACATGTTCTATTTCTAATTCTATTCTAGTTCTATTTCTAAAGTCCGTCAGATTTTTGGACAGCAAAGGTCCAATGGAGCCCACACACGATCGAATTATCCGACAAATTCGTTCTGTCGGACCTTTGCTGTCAAAGTCCGGTCGTGTGTACGCGGCATTAGACTTTGTGTTTTCACCCTCTCCCATCTCATCTCCCCAGTCTTTACAAGCGAGCAGCACTGGAGTGTGATTGCCTTCATATGGAGCTCTTGAAATTGCAGCCCAGGCAGACTTGTAACATTTATTCCACACCCTTGGGCCGCTTTCACACATATATGTCCAATTTGACGGACTCTGCTTGCTCAGCAGGGATCGATCCATTGATGACAGGTCCGTCTCCGCTCACTGTGCAGGGATTGATCTGTCAGAGCCCCGCTCTCCTCTATGGGGGATCAGATGAAAATGGACCACCTGTCCGTTTTCATCCGATCTGTCAGACGGATGGAAAATAGGGTTTCGCATTTAGCAGAATGCAGAGGATCAGATGTTAGTGGACATGTCACCACTGACATCCATCGCTCCATAGGAGGTACATGGAATGACTGTTCAGGTCCGCCTGAAAAACTGATAGGCAGACCTAAACGGTCCGCATGTGTGAAAGAGCCCTTATGGAGCACACACTCAGTTTGCTCCTTGCACCATGATGACACTCCACATCTCTGGACTTTGCTTTTCACTTCATACCAAGGGTAACATTTGGCTTTCTATTTATCTGTTTTTTGTGCTATCTTTGATTCTATAACCCATTCTATGGTGAGTCACTCACCTGTTTCTACTTTACACTCACAATCTGGTCTCTGTTTCTCTTCCCTTTGGTAATGGCTTTTATATCTTCCCCAATTATTTATTGTGTAGTCACTTTGCTGATACAATTTATTTACAATCTTTCCACAGAAGCCTTATGGGCCCCTATTTGGCAATTATTACAACCACAGTTACGTATTGGGGTCAACATTGATGCTCACTTCTTGTTTTCTGTTAACCGCTGTGCTGCCGCAGTCACGGCCTCCTCAGTTTCCGGGGGGTTTGATGTTCCCATAGTGCCTCCAGCTAATAATACTACCCAGGTTGTTTAATACTGTAGCCTACTTATAGGTAAGAGTGTTGAGATTAAAGAGGAAGTAAACCCTAATGGGTTTACTTCCTCTTTGTTTCCCTGCAAAGGTAAAGCATAATGGACTACTATGCATCGCATAGTCCATTATGTGTCACTTACCTGACACAGGAGCCAGCAAAGTCGCTGCTGTCCTCTTGTGTACGGCGCCTCCATCTTCTTGGTGGGTCTTGCGGCTCCATCGCTGTCATTCGACGGCGACGCAATGACGTCACTCCCGCGCAATGCGCACAGGAGCCGCCACTCGCTGCAATTTTTCCGTTGGGAGCGGCCTTCTCAGTGAGCCTGCACGCCACTGTCTACGGCGTATGCGCCGGAGACAGCTGTGCCTGTATTTTGGCAAATATTTCCTAAACCGTGTAGGTTTAGGAGATATTTCTTTGACCTACAGGTAAGCCTTAATCTAGGCTTACCTGTAGGTCCAAGTGGTTTGTAAGGGTTTACAACCACTTTAAAGCCCCATACACACGGTCGGATTTTTGCATGGATTCTGTCCGATCGGACAATGTTGTTGAAAAATCAGACCGTGTGTATGCACCATCGGACAGTGTACGTCGGATTGTCCGACGGACAAAGTCCTATCTCCTGCTGGATAGATTTTGCGACAACACGGTCCGATCACACCAAATCCGATCGTGTGTACGGTTGTCCGACCGGACAAAGTGCTACGCATGCTCAGATCACATTACAAGACCAAAGCTATTGGCTACTAGCCTCTACGTAGTCCCGTCGTAGGCAACAAACGTCACCACGTTCAGAATGATCGGATTTTCCGACAACTTTGTCCGACCGTGTGTACGCAAAACCAACATCAGACAAAGTATGACGGACATGGTCTGACGGACCTGGTCCTCGGATAATCCGACCGTGTGTATGGGGCTTTAGTGGTGGTTCCCCCTCTTCCTGTTATTTTAGTTACTACTGTATATTATTTGGTATTTATATTTTATTATAGACCTACTTATATCGCATTTGCTCCTGATGAATGGAAGTTATCCACAAAACGTGCATAGAGCTATATATCGATGTATTGCCATGCGTCTACTATGAGACTACCTTGAAGAAATTTGAATAAATTTTACATTATACATGTATTTATTATGTTATTTATTACATGTTATTTACTGTCCCACATGCATCCATGTGCACCATTAAATAGTATCTACTAATTAGAAAAAATTGTGAAGGGGTAGGTCAGAGGGATTATAGCGGTGCCAATTAAATATATTTGTCAACAACGTATTCATTTGAAAAAAGTTTATTTAGTAAAGGTAATAACACATATTTTTATTTGCAATTAATGTTTAAAAAAAGGGGAGAAAGGATATGTAGAAGGAAAAAATACATCAAAAATACATACAGTTAAACATCAGTAATTGGTGTCTTAACAATTACATTGGATACAACAACAGGCCTGAAAATTATTAGCTACAGGCCTATGAATGGATGCAGGCCGTCATATTCCAACATGTTTCACCATTTCGATGGCTTCCTCAGGGAAAAAGATCAATGCCTGCTCACAATGGTATCTTTCTAAATATAAAAAACAAAAGTAAGATGTACATAATACACTATGAACAGCAAAATTATAATGCAACTTGTGATTGAGTGCAAGGAGTGACCGGCATTTACACCTCCCAACCGCTCCCCCACATACAGACATAGAGAGACGCGCCTACCTAAAATGACCCAATAGGGTGTTCAGCCACAAGAACGGCCAAGTCCTGAGCGGGGTCACCAAAGAGAGACACCACAACAATGGGCAGCAGGGGACGTACTAGACCTAGCAATTATGTAATATGTAATTATTCGTTTTGGAATTTTAAGTGCTTAACATTTTACATGTAGACACAGTAGAGTCCCTTATGGGGAAGGGAAGAAGAGAGCAATCCCCCATAATAATAGGTATAACTCTACCTTGGGCATTAGCCTCATACTTACAAATGGATCGATTAAAAGCAATTAAATTGGTGGAACAGATGGTGATAGGAGGTGCCTGGGAATATGGATTACAGATGACAAGTCCTTTTTGGGTTAGCGCTAAGGAAGAAAAAAAAGGAGCAAATAAGGCGACTGGGTTCTAAATTTAAAGGGGGGAACCCCATATGTGGGCTTAATGCATTTAGCAAGTAAAAAGGCAGAGAAGCAAAAGCATGTTGTACAGGAGTGCTTACCTATATTAATAAAGTGAGCAACTTGCTTAGAAAGCCACAATTGGGTAATTGGATGGAAGGCTAAATACAAAACGATCTAAGTAGCTTCCAGGGTAAGGAACCAATAGTGAAAATGCCACCTAAAAGAAGGACAAAGTATGGCAGACCATTAAGATAAGAACGGTTGCAATGCAAGAATAATGGGGGACATGAAAGAAACAATGGATAGACTTACTGCGGACAGTGATTCGGGGGACAGCAGGCACCTCCAACATCCGACACTGACAAGTGCGGGCGGCCGGCTTAAGTACGTCCCCCGAGTGAGCGCCGTCTGACGTCACCGCTCACTCAGCGGACGAATAAGGCCAGTGCACATGCGCAGCGCAGCAACTCATTCGGGCCTACATTGCCCATACTGCCGTGCGCTGGAAAGTCTGTGTCATGTGACAAAGTCACGCTGGCGCGGGCGAACAGCATGTAAAAGATGTTTAGTGCAGTGGCCTGAAGGTGGGCGGACGCCTAGAGAGAGTGGCGCCGCCCTTGGGTGTCCATGCTAGACCAATAGAGGCGCTCTAAAATCGGAGACCTCCGCCAGGATCTCAGCCTGTGGCTGAGATGGTGAAAACATAGGGAAGCGCATCACTGCCAATACTGAGGGGAGCAGCGGGGATGCCAGAATATCCACACTGAGGGATCAGACACCAAAATTGATCCCTGAGTAGGGTATACAGTGAAAGGAGAGGAAGGATGTCCAGGGGGGAGTGCAAGCAATGTTTCGCACTATCCCCCAGGCAACTCAGCCAGTCCAATCGGTGCCGGTAAATCAATCCTCAGACCCAACCACAAGTTAAACCAACAACATAGACAAGTTTGACCTAGGAGTAAATAAATAAAGAGTTTAGTACATTAAACTGCCAAAATATTATATATGTATGTTTTGCGTACAACATTCAATAACTAAATTGTTTTAATAACTGTAGTATTTTGCCTATACTAAACATATTTTTGAATTTACTGATTGGATACATTTAAACGATTAAGATATATATATATATATATATATATATATATATACTAATGTTTCTCATTGAGAGTAAATTTGGAGCGTGCTTAGAAAGACTTAGGCTGGCTCCTCCTAAAGAGGAGAAAGGAAATTAGAAAAAAGAAAGGGAAAAGAGAAATAAGACTGCAAAAAGATGGAAAGATGTGGGAATAATAGAGGATAATACTATATAAGGATGGGTAAAAATTAGACAGGGATGAAAAGGATGGGGAAGGGGGGGGGGGGGGGGGGGAAAGAAGAAGAAGAAGAATTGGGGAAGTGGGGAGAAAAGAAAGATTGGGTGGAATTAGGTTTGGAGTTTTATGTTTCAAAGGAAGGATTTAAAGCTGATATATTCATTTAACCCTGGCGCTCGGGTGGCATCTAAATTATGTATCCACCTTGTTTCTAATTGAGGCAGTAAATTGTCAATTTCCCCTCCTCGGGCATTGACAGGAACATGCTCCAAAACTGCAAAATGGATGGCGTGAGGGTCAAAATTATGACAAACACCTAAATGGCGGTTAATGGCTGTGGTAATCTTTCGTTTCAGGAGGGATTTGATATTCTGACAAAAAAGGGCCTTTTTGTTTTACCCACAAAGTAGCTTCCACAGCAGCAAGTTGCCAGATACACCACCCCCACTGTTTGGCAGGTAATTCTATGTTTTAGTTTGTGGATCTTACCATTTGGTAGTACTGTATCTTTGGAATTTAAAATGGTCGTACACATGTCACATTTGCCACAGGCAAACGTGCCTGTATTGGTGTCAATTAAAGAGTCTTTTGGGGAAAAATGGCTGGATGTTAAGCGATCACTTAGAGAGGGAGAGCGTCGATATGTGATGTCCGGGTGCAGTTTAATGTCGTTTTGGATAATAGGATCTGCAACCAAGAGAGGCCAGAATTTATTTAAGGTGGTTGGAAAATTGTGTAATCAGACATACTGGTTGGGTTTTATCTAAGGTTTTTTGACGAAAAATCAGTTTGTTTCTATTTAGTTTTTTCACCCTGTTAAAGGATTTTTTCAAAAGGGTATGGCTGTAGCCTCTTTTTTTCAACCTAGAATATAGCTCATTAGAAGCATTATAAAAATCCGAATTATTGCTGCAATTACGTCTAATCCGTAAGTATTGGCTATACGGTATGCTATTGAGTAAGGGTTTTGGGTGCGCACTTGAGGCGTGTAGTATAGTGTTTCCCGATGAGGGTTTGCAGTAGAGAGAAGAATGCAGCAGGCCTAGAGAATCAATATGAATCTCAAGGTCTAAAGCCCCATACACACGGTCGGATTTTTGCATGGATTCTGTCCGATCGGACAATGTTGTTGAAAAATCAGACCGTGTGTATGCACCATCGGACAGTGTACGTCGGATTGTCCGACAGACAAAGTCCTATCTCCTGCTGGATAGATTTTGCGACAACACGGTCCGATCACACCAAATCCGATCGTGTGTACGGTTGTCCGACCGGACAAAGTGCTACGCATGCTCAGATCACATTACAAGACCAAAGCTATTGGCTACTAGCCTCTACGTAGTCCCGTCGTAGGCAACAAACGTCACCACGTTCAGAATGATAGGATTTTCCAACAACTTTGTCCGACCGTGTGTACGCAAAACCAACATCAGACAAAGTATGACGGACATGGTCTGACGGACCTGGTCCTCGGATAATCCGCGCGTGTGTATGGGGCTTAAGAAGGTGATATGGGTTTGGCTGCACTCCATGGTGAATTTAAGATTATATTTATTATTAGACAAAGAATTAATGAAAGCAATGAGGTCTCGATAAGAACCCGTCCAGAATATCAATACATCATCAATGTATCTATGCCAGGCTATCACATTTTTGGTAAAGTCAAATTGTATTTATAGTATTTTGACTATACCAAAAAATACTATAAATACAATTTGACTATACCAAAAACACCTTCTTAGACCTTGAGATTCATATTGATTCTCTAGGTCTGCTGCATTCTTCTCTCTACCGCAAACCCTCATCGGGAAACACTATACTACACGCCTCAAGTGCGCACCCAAAACCCTTCCTCAATAGCATACCATATAGCCAATACTTACGGATTAGACGTAATTGCAGCAATAATTCGGATTTTTATAATGCTTCTAATGAGCTATATTCTAGGTTGAAAAAAAGAGGCTACAGCCATACCCTTTTGAAAAAATCCTTTAACAGGGTGAAAAAACTAAATAGAAATGAACAGATTTTTCGTCAAAAAACCTTAGATAAAACCCAACCAGTACATCTGATTTAGGGATGGGCCCGGTGTTCGATTCGAACCCACGTTCGAATCGAACATTGGGCGTTCAACCGCTCGTCGAGCCCAGAACTATTTGGGCCGTTCGCATCAAATTTGTGTAATGCGAATGGCCAACAATGCACTGCGCAGGTCGCAGTGCATTGCTGGCTGATGATTGGCCAAGCATGCACTGTGACCCCGCATGCTTGGCCAATCATAAAGCCAGCGGCGAGGAGAGCAATGATTGGCCACACGCAGGATGCCTGTGGCCAATTATAGCTCAGGGGGTTTAGTACACGCCCCACACTATATAAGGCCGCCGCTCTGGCGGCCTAGTGTAGTGTGTTCCGGCGTTAGTCAGTGACTGTTTCAGTCACATTATCTGCTGTGATTCATTCTGCACTGTGCTGACAGACAGTATCTGCTGTGTTATTCATTCTGCTGAGTGCTCATCATAGTATCTGCTGTGTTATTCATTCTGCTGAGTGCTGCTGCTGACATTGTCTGCTGTTTTATTCATTCTGCTGAAATTATCTGCTGTGATTCTGGGGATTAGTCTAGTGTGTGCGTGCTGTTAATACAGCATTGCAATATCACATTAAACCACCTTTACCCTTCTGGCCTGTTGTCACCTAAGGCAGCCAGCCATCGCAGGAGTAAAGCCCCATACACACGCTCGGATCATGTCCGTCGTACTTTGTCCGATGTTGGTTTTGCTACACACGGTCGGACAAAGTTGTCGGAAAATCCGATCTAGTGTGTGCGTGCTGTTAATACAGCATTGAACTGAGCATAGCACTCGGATTTGGTGTGATCGGACCGTGTTGTCGGCAAATCTATCCAGCAGGAGATAGGACTTTGTCCGTCGGACAATCCGACGTACACTGTCCGATGGTGCATACACACGGTCTGATTTTTCAACAACATTGTCCGATCGGACAGAATCCATGCAAAAATCCGACCGTGTGTATGGGGCTTTAGCGTGTGTGTGTGCTGTGTGAGTATAGCACAGCACACAATAAACCACCTCAGCCTCTATCTGCCCTAAGGCCCTGTTGTTGTCATCTAAGGCAGCCACCACCTCAGCCTCTATCTGCCCTAAGGCCCTGTTGTTGTCATCCAAGGCAGCCAGCCAGCCATCGCAGGAGTTAGCGTGTGTGTGCTGTGTGAGTATAGCACAGCACACAATAAACCACCTCAGCCTCTATCTGCCCTAAGGCCCTGTTGTTGTCATCTAAGGCAGCCAGCCAGGCATTTGCAGGAGTTAGCGTGTGTGTGTGTGTGTGTGTGCTGTGTGAGTATAGCTCAGCACACAATAAACCACCTCAGCCTCTATCTGCCCTAAGGCCCTATTGTCATCTAAGGCAGCCACCACCTCAGCCTCTATCTGCCCTAAGGCCCTGTTGTTGTCATCTAAGGCAGCCACCACCTCAGCCTCTATCTGCCCTAAGGCCCTGTTGTTGTCATCTAAGGCAGCCAGCCAGGCATTTGCAGGAGTTAGCGTGTGTGTGTGTGTGTGTGTGTGTGTGTGTGTGTGTGTGTGTGTGAGCATAGCACAGCACACAATAAACCACCTCAGCCTCTATCTGCCCTAAGGCCCTGTTGTTGTCATCTAAGGTAGCCACCACCTCAGCCTCTATCTGCCCTAAGGCCCTGTTGTTGTCATCTAAGGCAGCCATCTGCAGGAGTTAGTGTGTGTTCTGTGTAACTCCAGCACAATATACACTACCCACTACAATGCCTGGAAGACTGACAAGGAGAGGCAGACAGTCCAGAGGCAAGAAAAAAGGGCAAGCAGGCTCTGTGTCTAGAGACAACAGTGCTGGTCGTGGACGTGGTGCATCGTCATCAGCACGTGGCCATGGGACACGCTTGTCCTTCTTTTCGGCAGCTGGACATGTTGAGCTGCATTATGCCGAAGGCTTGGTAGAGTGGATGACCAAGCCCTCCTCATCCTCCTCATCCTCTCTCACCCAGGCTCAGGGTACTGGCAAAGCAGCTGCCAACACGTACTCAGTCATCATCAGGCACCCCTTCCCTAGACCCACCATGTCCTCCTGAGGAGTCCCCCGAACTGTTTGAGCACAGTGTTGGGTACATGCTCCAGGAGGATGCCCAGCGTTTTGAAGGCACGGATGATGATACCCAGCTAGAGGAAGGCAGTAGCGTGAGCGCAGAGAGAGGGGATGCTGAAGGACAGCAATCTGGCAGTCATGTTCCACCAGCTGCAGCTTACTGCCAGGTTTGCTCCAGTGGTAAAGAGGGAGGGGATAATGAGGTCACTGACTCCACGTGGGTGCCTGAACGGAGAGAGGAGGAGGAGGAGGAGGAGGCGGCACATCTCCAATGAGGCAGGATGCCCTCCGGGGGGCCAGCTTGAGGCCAGCACACCAACTGAATCACACCGCAGAGCTCCGCCTGTGCAGGGCGCTGCCTCTGCACGTTATTACAAAAGTTCTTTGATGTGGGCCTTTTTTGAGACGAGTGCATCAGATCGCACCACTGCTATTTGCAACATATGTCTCAAGCGTATCTCGCGTGGCCAAAACCTCAGCCGCTTGGGCACCACAAGCATGACCAGACATATGTTGACCTGCCATGCAGCTCGTTGGCAAGCGCACATTAAAGACCCACACCAAAGAACAAAGCGGACCTCTCCTTGCTCCTCATCAACTGGGATCTCCAACCCCACTATACCTTCAGTCCTCTCTGAAAGCTGCACTGAGAGGACTGAAGGTGTAGAATTAGGTATGTCACAGCCAAGTACTTGCGGGCACTCTGCTAGCAATACACCGACATCTGATTGTACCAGGCAAATTTCCCTGCCCCAGCTGCTGGACCGTCGAAAGAAGTTTACTCCCAGCCATCCACATGCCCAGCAGTTGAATTCTAGCTTGGCTAAATTGCTAGCACTTCAACTGCTGCCTTTTCAGTTGGTAGACTCGGCCCCCTTCCGTGAGTTTGTTCAATGTGCGGTTCCTCAGTGGCAGGTTCCCAAACGACACTTTTTCTCACGGAAGGCGATTCCGGCTCTCTACCGGCATGTGGAAGGCAATGTCCATGCCTCGCTGGACAGGGCGGTCAGCGGTAAGGTGCATATTACCGCTGACTCATGGTCCAGCAGGCATGGACAGGAACGTTACCTGTCTTTCACGGCCCATTGGGTCACTCTTTTGGCAGCTGGGAAGGATGCAGGACAAGGTGCAGTAGTGTTGGAGGTTGTTCCGCCACCATGCCTCCAAAATGCTACTAAAATGCTCAGTAGGCGTCCAAGGGGCTTCGCAAGTACGCAGGCAAAAAGATGCCATGCCTTGCTTGCGCTGGTGTGTTTGGGGGACAGGAGCCACACTGGGGCAGAGGTTCTGTCAGCTCTGCAGGGGCAGGCCGAGAGGTGGTTGACGCCACGCCAGCTTAAGCCAGGAATGGTGGTTTGTGACAATGGCACCAACCTCCTCTCTGCCCTGCGACAGGGACAGCTGACCCATGTGCCCTGTATGGCTCACGTCATTAACCTGGTGGTGCAGCGGTTCTTGGGCAGGTACCCAGGCTTACAGGATGTCCTGAGGCAGGCCAGGAAAGTCTGTGTGCATTTCCGCCGATCATATAATGCCAGTGCTCGGCTGGCTGAGCTGCAAAAGGAGTTGAACCTGCCCAAGAACCGTGGCATGCCGTGACATGCCCACCAGGTGGAACTCAACGTTGGCCATGCTGCAGCGACTGCACACGCAGCAGAGGGCCATCAATGAGTACCTGTGCCACTACGACACCAGGACAGGGTCAGGGGAGCTTGGATTTTTTTCCCCACGCCAGTGGAGCATGATCAGGGATGCATGCCCTGTCCTGTCACCATTTGAGGAGGCCACGAGGATGGTGAGCAGTGACAGTGCATGCATCAGTGACACTGTACCTCTTGTCCACCTGTTGGAGCATACGCTGCGTGGAATAATGGACAGGGCACTTGAGGCAGAACAGAGGCAGGAAGAGGAGGACCCTTTTATCAAGAAAGTGTTCCTTCTCTCCCACCCATCACACAGGAAGAGGATGAGGAGGAGGAAGATTGTGTCAGCATGGAGGTGGAGCCTGGCACTTTTACAGTCCCAAGAAACCAGTGGACTTGTACGTGGCTGGGAGGAGGTGGCTGCGGATCATGTCGTCCTCAGTGACCCAGAAGACTCTGGACCGAATGCCTCAGCTAACCTACGTTGTATGGCCTCCCTGATCCTGCAAAGCCTGCGGAAGGATCCTCGTATTCTTCGGATCAAGGAGAGGGACCATTACTGGCTGGCCACTCTCCTTGATCCACGGTACAAGGGTAAGGTTGCAGACCTTATCTTGCCATCGCAGAGGGAGCAGAGGATGAGACATCTCCGGGAGGCCTTGCAGAAAGGTCTGTGCAACGCGTTCCCAGAGACTGGGAGGTTACAAACTCCTGGTCCTGGACACGAGTTGCTGAGGCTTCGGTCAGTAGCAGAAGGAGCGGTGGGGAAGGTGAACGTCTGACCGATGCGTTCACACAATTTTTTAGTCCTCAGCCCCAAGGTATGATCGCTTCCAGCAACCATCGCCAGCGTCTGATATACATGGTGCAGGAATACCTAGGGGCAAGGTCAGACTTGGACACCTTTCCCACCGAAAATCCTCTGGCTTACTGGGTCTTGAGGATGGATCACTGGCCAGAGCTTGCACAGTATGCAATTGAGCTACTGGCCTGTCCTGCATCCAGCGTTCTTTCCGAACGCACATTCAGTGCTGCTGGAGACTTTGTCACCGATCACATGGTGCGCCTGTCCACCGACTCGGTTGATCGACTGACCTTCATAAAGATGAATCAGTCTTGGATCACCACCAGCTACCAGGCACCTGAAGTTGATATAACAGAATAATTTATTTTGAAATGTCACATCCCTTCAAGACTGCCTATGCTGATGCTGAGTGACTGTCCTGTTATGTTGACTGACTATCCTCTTCCTCCTCAATGATCCTGATGATAGCTTGGAAGAACATTTTTCTTTCTGGGTGCCACCACCAGTGGCTAAGGCCCAATTTTTCTGCCCCTGTTTAATAGGGGCATGTAATTACAATTTTTTATGCAATGCTTTGCAACAGGTCTGATTGCTGTGCTCAGAGTACAGTATCTGTGAGGGGTTGCAGTATTGTGGCACCAGCACTTGTGCCTAAGGCACAATTTTTCAGCCCCTGTTTAACAGAGGCGTGTAATTCCAATTTTTTATGCAATGCTTCGCAACAGGTCTGATTGCTCTGCTTCCAAGTACAGTATCTGTGAGGGCTTACAGTGTTGTGGCAACACCATCCACCACCACCACCAAAGGCCCAATTTTTCTGCCCCTGTTCAGCAGGTGCATGCAATTACAAATCATGATCTAATAATTCACAGCAGGGCCCATTCCTGTGCCCACCAAGAGTAACTGTGAGGGCTTACAGTGTTGTGGCAACACCGTCCTCCACCACCACCACCAAAAGGCCCAATTTTTCTGCCCCTGTTCAACAGGTGCATGCAATTACAAATCTTGATCTAAGAATTCACAGCAGGGCCCATTCCTGTGCCCACCAAGAGTAACTGTGAGGGCTTACTGTGTTGTGGAAACACTGTCCACCACCACAAAAGGCCCAATTTTTCTGCTCCTGTTCAACAGGTGCATGCAATTACAAATCTTGAACTAATAATTCAAAGCAGGGCCCATTCCTGTGCCCACCAAGAGTAACTGTGAGGGCTTACAGTGTTGTGGCAACACCAACATCTAATGGGGCAAATTTCTTCAGAGTATATACGGCAGGCCCCTACTTTCAAACATCCAACTTAGAAACGACTCCTACTTGCAAACGGAAGGAGAAAACAGGAAGTGAGAGGAAATCTACCCCTAGAAAATGAAAATCTATCCTGTTAGATTTAATTTGGGAAAAAGGTATCTCCTCTCTACTGATGCTTTATCACCAATCCTTGTTTCAATAAAAACCCCACTTTTCCAAAAACATTTGTCATTGGGACGGAAAGTGAGGTGAAATGTTCTGAACAGGTGCACAGACAGCAAAACAAATGTTACAGGGGTGATAACCCTTCCCTATGTTCTCCAAAAAGCTTAAAAATTGATTTTTTTGGATGGAGCTACACCTAAAAATGTACCTGTTCAAAATTACAAACATATTCTACTTAAAGTGGCCACCCTAAAAAACAAAACTTGATAAAAATGTTAATAAAAATTTAAAAATGAAAAAAAAATAAAAAAATTTTTTTACTTACCAGAAATGGCTGTTGCTAGGCTTGTATGGATATTAAGGGGAACCCTGCACCCAAAATAAAACCCTATACCTACAACCCTATATACTGAACAGCAGTATACAGGCGGTGCAAACAAAACAGGGACTTAAAAATCAGCAGCTAAAAAAAAAGTAGCTGCTGACTTTTAATAAGTACACTTACCCTCCCAGATCGTCCTAATCTGCCTTTTCCTGTTCCTCGGAGCTGTTCTTTCTTCTGCTCCTAGCGCCGCCTTCTAGTGAATGGGGCGCGGTGTGTTATGGGAACTGTGTCCCACAACACATCGCGTTCCCCATTCACAAAACGACTCGCGCATGCTCAGTAGGCCGCGCGACGACTCGCGCATGCGCAGTAGGAAACGTGCAGCAATCGCTGCCCGTTTCCCTCACTGAACATTGCGGCGCTGGGACCGGAGCGCCGAGGGACATCTCGGCCTCCACGACCGACAACGCGGGTGCCCTGGGAGGGTAAGTGTACTTTTTAAAAGTCAGCAGCTACTTTTTTTTTTAGCTGCTGATTTTTAAGTCCCTGTTTTGTTTGCACCGCCTGTATACTGCTGTTCAGAGTATATAGGGTTGTAGGTATAGGGTTTTATTTTGGGTGCAGGGTTCCCCTTAATATCCATACAAGACCCAAAGGGGCTGGTAATGGGCTGGGGTGGGGGGGGGGGGGGGGTGATGGGGTAGCCATGCCATTTTTCTCAAAGATTTTCATCCATATTGCCAGGACAAGACATGACATTAAAGCCGCAAGCTGCTTTAAATGGCTTCTTTTTTTTCTTTACAAATGTCATTTTTTGCAGGGACAGTTCTAAACACGGGAAACACATGCCACTTCACAGGCATACTTGAGACACCCCCCAGGTACCATATTTAACCACTTTCAGACCGGACCAATTTGCAGCCAAAGGACCAGGCCCCTTTTTGCGATTCGGCACTGCGTCGCTTTAACTGACAATTGCGCGGTCGTGCGACCTGGCTCCCAAACAAAATTGACGTCCTTTTTTTCCCACAAATAGAGCTTTCTTTTGGTAGTATTTGATCGCCCCTGCGGTTTTATTTTTTTGCGCTATAAACAAAAAAGAGCGACAATTTTGAAAAAAAACGCATTCTTTTTTATATTTTGCTATAATAAATATCCCCCAAAAATATATAAAAAAAAACATTTTTTTTCCTCAGTTTAGGCCTATACGTATTCTTCTACATATTTTTGGTAAAAAAAATCGCAATAAGCGATTATTGATTGGTTTGCGCAGAAGTTATAGCGTTTACAAGATAGGGGATAGTTTTATAGCATTTTTATTAATAATTTTTTTTTATTAGTAATGGCGGCGATCAGCGATTTTTATTGTGACTGCGACATTATGGCGGACACATCGGACATTTTTGACACATTTTTGGGACCATTGTCATTTATACAGCAATCAATGCTATTTAAATGCATTGATTCCTGTATAAATGACACTGGCAGTGAAGGTGTTAACCACTAGGTGGCAGTGTAGGGGTTAAGTATGCCTAGGGGTGTGTTTTCTTACTGTGGGGGGCGTGGCTGTCAGCTAGTGAATGCTGATCTCTGCTCCAATCAAAGGGAGCAGAGATCGGCGTCACTAGTTGCTAGGCAGAACGGGGAGATGCTGTTTATTTCCGCATCTCCCCATTCAGCCTTCCCGTGAGACCTCACGGGGGTCCCGACCGGCGCGGGAGCGCGCCGCTCCCGATGGCACGGCGGCATTTAAAAAGGGACTTATATATACTCCCTTATGCCTGTCCATGCCATTTTGCCGACGTACATCGGTGTGCGCCGGTCGGGAAGCGGTTAAAGGAATATTTCACTTTTTTTTTCACTTTATGCATCATTAAAATGACTGCTCCCGAAAAAAACCTCAGTTTTTAAAACTACTTTTTGCATTGATACATGTCCCCTGGGGCAGGACCCGGTCCCCAAACCTCTTTTATGACATTAACATGCATATTGGCCGTTATAATTAGCACTTTAGATTTTGACCGTTCGCGTCCATTGTAACTAATAGGGTTCGAATGTTCACGCAAACTTTTGGTCCGTTCGCAGGTTCTGGTGCGAACCGAACCCAGGGGTGTGCGGCTCATCTAGGGTTGCCACCTGTCCGGTTTTGACCCGGACAGTACGGGTTTAGGAGGCTGTGCCCGGGTTTCCCTCTGCCTCACACCCGGACACCATTTCCAGCTCACAGGGGGTACCATGGGGCCACCTTTTACAAGCCCTAGCACACAGGGGGTCCCGGACAGCAGCGGGATTGTAGCGGCGGGCAGGGGGAGCAATCAAAACATAAGGGAGAGAGAGGCGACAGGCAGCTGCTGGTGCGGACGTTTTTAATAAAATAAATGCTTAAAACAATCCACTCACTCCCCATGTCATAGTTGTATATGTCAGTCTGTGAAGTCGGCTGTCCCATCCTCCCCTCCAATCAACACTGCTGTTGTCACTCTGAGGAGGAAGCCAATAACACAGAGCTGCGGGGAGACTGCAGTGAGCTGTCAGCCTGGGATGCTGTGACCAATCAGAGCATTCAGGAGGCTTAACCACACCTCCATCATCAGAGGCTGACAGTTCACATGAGTTTCCCGCGGCTCTCTGTTTCCTCCAGTGATAACAGCAGCGTGGATTGGAGGGGAGGATGGGACAGCCGACTTCACAGACTGACATATACAGCTCTGACATGGACAGTGAGTGGATTGTTTTTAAGCATTTATTTTATTAAAAACTTCTGCACCAGCAGCTGCCTGTCGCCTCTCTCTCCCTTATGTTTTGACTCCTCTGTGTTCCCCCCCCCCTCTGTGTTTGCCCCCCCCCTCCTCCTGTATTTGCCACCCCCTCCTCTGAATTTGCCTCTCCCTCCTCTGTATTTGCACCCCTCCTCTGTATTTGCCTCCCCCTCCTCTGTATTTGCCACCCCCTCCTCTGAATTTGCCACCCCCTCCTCTGAATTTGCCTCTCCCTCCTCTGTATTTGCCACCCCCTCCTCTGTATTTGCCACCCCTCCTCTGAATTTGCCACCCCCTCCTCTGAATTTGCCACCCCCTCCTCTGAATTTGCCACCCCCTCCTCCTGTATTTGCCTCCCCCTCCTCCTGTATTTGCCTCCCCCTCCTCCTGTATTTGCAACCCCCTCCTCCTGTATTTGCAACCCCCTCCTCCTGTATTTGTCACCCCCTCCTCCTGTATTTGTCACCCCTCCTCCTGTATTTGTCACCCCCCTCCTCTGTATTTGTCACCCCCTCCTCTGTCCTCCTCTGTCTTTGCATCCTCTTCCTCTGTATTTGCACCCCCTCCTCTGTAATTGTTCCCCTTCTCTGTAATTCCCCCCCTTCTCTGTATTTGCCACCCCCTCCTCTGTATTTGCCACCCTCTCCTCTGTATTTGCCACCCTCTCCTCTGTATTTGCCACCCTCTCCTCTGTATTTGCCACCCCCTCCTCTGTATTTGCCACCCCCTCCTCTGTATTTGTCACCCCCTCCTCTGTATTTGCATCCTCTTCCTCTGTATTTGTCACCCCCTCCTCTGTATTTGCACTCCTCTTCCTCTGTAATTGTCCCCCCTCCTCTGTAATTGTCCCCCCTTCTCTGTAATTGTTCCCCCTTCTCTGTAATTGTCCCCCCTTCTCTGTATTTGCCTCCCCCTCCTCTGTATTTGCCTCCCCCTCCTCTGTATTTGCCTCCCCCTCCTCTGTATTTGCCACCCCTCCTCCTGTATTTGTAACCCCCTCCTCCTCCTGTATTTGTAACCCCCTCCTCCTCCTGTATTTGTCACCCCCTCCTCTGTATTTGTCACCCCCTCCTCTGTCCTCCTCTGTCTTTGCATCCTCTTCCTCTGTATTTGCACCCCCTCCTCTGTAATTGTCCCCCCTTCTCTGTAATTGTTCCCCTTCTCTGTAATTGTTCCCCTTCTCTGTAATTGTTCCCCTTCTCTGTAATTCACCCCTCCTCTGTATTTGTCACCCCCTCCTCTGTATTTGTCACCCCCTCCTCTGTATTTGCATCCTCTTCCTCTGTATTTGCACTCCCCTTCCTCTGTAATTGTCCCCCTTCTCTGTAATTGTCCCCCCTTCTCTGTAATTGTTCCCTTTCTCTGTAATTGTCCCCCCTTCTCTGTAATTGTCCCCCCCTTCTCTGTATTTGCACCCCCCTCCTCTGTATTTGCCCCCTCTAATTGCCCCCTAGCTCTGTAATTACCCCCTCCTCTGTATTTGCACCCCTCCTCTGTATTTGCCCCCTAGCTCTGTAATTACCCCCTCCTCTGTCAGCTGCCATGGGGGTATTGGAGGGAGGAGGATTTGTGCTGGTAGGGGAATAAGATTTGAAATAGGAGAGAATGGGGATAATGGCACCCCAATCACAAAGCAAAACTTCTTTTGGGTGACAGGCATCCCACAATTCTGTGATTTTCCCACGATTTGTCTGGTGACAATCGCGGGAAAACCGCACCGCGGTTGGGGTGCCGTGCCCTGCGCCTCTAAAGTGTTCGGGTTTGGCTTGAAGAAAAGGTGGCAACCCTAGGCTCATCCCTAATCCCTGACCAGCTTGAAAGTTTTATCTGGGCCTAAGTGACCATGATCATCATGAAGAGCGGTCAACACAACAGATAGATGATGTTTCTCAGGAAGGAACAGTTGACTCACACTTCCTGGTTCATCAGAGGGACCTCTTCAAAATATATGACCCCATCTTCCAACTTCATTTGCTCCCACACTCTATGGATTATTTTGGCCCCCTGGATGGGGCTATTCACCAGTATCTGAGGGTCTTGGACAGGTAACGGTTTCCTTTATCAACCTCCTGAACAGATCTTCCTGTTCATCCCGTCTCATATCCTCTTTTGTCAGCTGAGGCAATTCTTGGCTGCGTACTTGGGTCAAATCACAGTAATACTTTGGTACTCCCGCAGGGGGGGACTCCTACAACTTTGGCCCCTATGGCTCCCCCCCCCCCCCCTTCGAAGGGTACATGGATCCAACTCCTCTGGCCAGCCCTGATAGAGCGAGGCCTTCGGTAAAGAGCGTCAGCGTCTCCGTTTCCCACACATGGATGGTATTTCAAGCTGAACTGAAACTCGGACAGAGCTGCCAGCCACCGATGCCCAGTGGCATCCAACTTTGCAGTGGACAGTAGATAAGTCAATAAGTAAGTACAAAAGTACATAAATTATGCAAACAGCTGGGTAGCACCCCTGCCTTTAAAAACACAGAGACTGTGTCTTCCTAACAACAGAGTACAGGCTTTAAAAAGCTTTTCTTCTCTCAAGTGAATTTTTCAAAGGAAACCAGAAATGAAAGAGCATTGATTCTCGTTCATGAGTAAGATGTTTGAAGACAGCCATGCAGAGGTGGCCCCACCACTGAAAGAGAAAGAAGAGTGCTGGTACCTACCTATCTTTGGTGTTTACCACCCCAAGAAGCCATGGGAAATCACAGTAGCATAAAAGTGCATGTTTTTAGCAATAGCCCATTCTTTGCTGTCGCTATTTATGGAATTAAGCTATCTGCCCAAGAAGGTGAAAAAGACTAAGGGCAAGATGTTAGACAGTATATTGAGAGAGACTTTTATGTAGATGATGGCCTGAAGTCACCTGAGGCTGCAATCAGTCTACTTAAGAGGACCCAAACCACACTTGCCTGTTCAAACCTTAGGCTGCATAAGATAGCTTCAAACAGCAAGGCTGATATGGAGGCCTTCCCCTCTCAAGATCACGCCAGTGATTTGAAAGACCTAGACTTGGCAACAGACTCGCTACCCATGCAGCGCAGCCTAGGACTCAATTAGGATCTCAAGTCTGACACCCTCCCCTTCCAGGTCGACCAGGAGCCAAAGCCTTTTACACGGCGAGGTGTCTTGTCTACAATAAACAGTCTGTATGACCCACTCGGGTTTGAGACCAATGACCGTCCAGGTTAAGATGCTGCTCAGAGAGCTTACTGCAGACACATGTGATTGGGATTCTCCACTCACTCCTGAAAAAGGCACATATGTACTGATGGAGCCTGAATCTGATGCAGAAATCCACCCTCTGGGTTTTTGCACTACACAAAATAGTTGCTAATAAATTGTTGGTAATAGAGTTGAGCGGACACCTGGATGTTCGGGTTCGTCGGGTTTGGCCGAACTCCGGAAAAAAATCCGGGTTCGGGACCGAACTTGACCCGAACTTGACCCCGAACTCCGAACCCCATTGAAGTCAATGGGGACCTGAACTTTTGAAGACTAAAATGGCTGTAAAAAAGTCATGGAAAGGTCTAGAGGGCTGCAAATGGCAACAAAATGTGGATAGGGAAATAACTTAAAATAACATAAAACATTTTTAAAATAAAAATAATATGCTGGAGGCCCCCTTCTCAGCAGAAGAGGTACAGGAAGTCATTAGGAACCTCAGAAACTCAACGGCACGATGCCACACATATGGTGGGAATGCCCCAGAGTATAAAATGATTCAATTTAATGGATAAGATAGTGGGAAAATAAAATACTTGGAAATAAAAAAAATAAAAAAATTATAATCTTGACCTAGGAGGACGAGGTCCATATGGAGTAGGAGGTTGAGGTGGTGGTGGATGTGGCGGTGTAGGTGGAAGCGGCGGTGGAGGACGAGGTAGCCAACACTGGTTCAAAAATACAACAATGGCTGGGGAAGGCTGGTGGTGATGTGTCGAATTCTGTCCCCCGTCGCATAGTGTCCGCCCTGTACTGTGCTTGCTCAGTACGTAGGACAAGGGTATTTCGAAACTCTCCGAAGACGATGCGAGTCCAGGTTCAAGCCACATCAGCCGAGGATGAAGCCGAGCCAAGCGAGGCCGTGCCCCGAAGTGTGGCGAGCAAAGCGAGCCCGTGAGGGGCCCTGTTACTATGTGCTACCTTATGTCCACTTGGATGGTGGGGCTTGAACCTGCACTCACTGCGCAGGCGCCATTCATCTTCGGAAATTTTGTGAATCTCCCTGTCCTAAGCGCTGTGCTTGCGCAGTAAGTGGCCGGACACTATCTGATTGCAAGACAGTTTTTGTCAGAACGCCAGTATACATGTCTATTCTGCACAAGGTACAGACAAGTCCTGTGGGATCCATGCCTGGTTCATTTTAATGAACGTGAGCTTGTCCACATTGGCTCTGGACAGGCGGCTGCGCTTGTCTGTGATAACGCCCCCCTGCCGTGCTAAATACACGTTTAGATAATACACTGGCTGCAGGGCAGACCAGCACCTCCAAGGCGTAAAGGGCAAGCTCAGGCCATGTGCCCAATTTGGAGACCCAGAAGTTGAAGGGGGCAGACCCGTCATTCAGTACGTGTAGGCGTGTGCACACATACTTCTCCACCATGTTGGTGAAATGCTGCCTCCTGCTAAGACGTTCCATCTCAGCTGGTGGTGCTGGTTGTTGTGGCGTGCTGACAAAGCTTTTCCACATTTTGGCCATGCTAAACCCTGCCTTCCGAGGTGCTGGCGATGCCCTGGCTGCATTGGCGACCTCTTCCTCCTCCTCTGCCTTCGCCTTGTGCTTCCACCGTACCCCCGCTGTCAAGTAGGAATGCCACCAGCAGCGCGTCTACCAGCGTACGCTTGTACTCACGCATCTTACGATCACGCTCCAGTGAGGTAATTAAGGACGGCACGTTGTCCTTGGAACGGGGATCCAGCAGGGTGGCCATCCAGTAATCAGCACCAGTTAAAATGTGGGAAACTCGGCGGTCGTTGCGGAAACCCACCCTCGTAGCCACTTGTGAATGACTGCCCTGAAAGCCTTGGAAATGATCCCCCTTCCTCCTCCTCCTCCTGTGCCACATCCTCTTCCATCATCGCCTGAAGCGTTTTTTCAAGGAGGCATAGAACTGGAATAGTAACGCTGAGAATGGCGTCATCGGCACTGGCCATGTTGGTGGAGTACTCGAAACAGCGCAACAAGGCACACAGGTCTCCCATGGAGGCCCAGTTATTAGTGGTGAAGTGGTGCTGTTCCACAGAGCGACTCACGCGTGCGTGCTGCAGCTGAAACTCCACTATCACCTGCTGCTGCTCGCACAGTCTGGCCAGCATGTGCAAGGTGGAGTTCCACACATATGAGACGGTGAGCGGGAAGGCCGAAGTTACGCTGCAGCGCTGATAGGCGAGCAGCAGCAGGGTGAGAGCGCCGAAAGTGCGCACAGACGGCCCGCACTTTCTGCAGCAGCTCTGGTATATCGGGGTAATTTTTAAGGAACCTCTGGACCACCAAGTTCAGCACATGCGCCAGGCAAGGGATGTGCGTCAAACCGGCTAGGCCCAGAGCTGCTACGAGATTTTGCCCATTATCGCACACCACCAGGCCGGGCTTGAGGCTCACTGCCACCAACCACTCATCAGCCTGTTGTTCCATGTCCCTCCACAACTCCTGCGTGGTGTGGGTTTTTTCCCCCAAACAGGAAAGTTTTAAAACTGCCTGCTGTCGCTTACCCCTAGCTGTGCTGAAGTTGGTGGTGAAGGTGTTACGCTGACTGGATGAGGAGGCGGTAGAGGATGAGGAGGTGGAGTAGGAGGAGTTAGCAACAGGAGGCAAACTGAAGCGCCCTGCAATCCTTGGTGGTGGAAGGACATGCGCCAAACTGCTATCCGCCTCAGGCCCAGCCGCCACTACATTTACCCAGTGTGCTGTTAGGGAGATATAATGTCCCTGACCGTGCTTACTGGTCCACAAATCCGTATTTAGGTGGACCTTGCCACAGATGGCGTTGCGCAGTGCACACCTGATTTTGTCCCCCACTTGGTTGTGCAGGGAAGGGATAGGTAGGAAAAGTAGTGGCGGCTGGGCACGACGTACTGTGGGACAGCCAATAACATCAGCCTTTTAAAACTCTGCGTCTCCACCAGACGGAATGAAAGCATTTCAAAGGCGAGGCATTTTTAAATGCTGGCATTCAGGGCCAGGGATTACGGGTGGCTAGGTGGGTACTTCCTCTTCCGCTCCAGTGTTTGGGAGATAGAGAGCTGAACGCTTCCATGGGACATTGTGGAGATGGTTGGTGACCCAGGTTGTAGTGTTGCTGGCAGATCCTCTGTTTGCGGGTTGGCAGGTGCCACTGTCACTACAGAGGTGGATGAAGAGGCCGAGACTGCAGCAGAAGAGGAAGCAGGAGGAGCCAGAGCCCTTTCTTGGTTTTTGAGGTGTCTACTCCACTGCATCTCGTGCTTTGCACTTAGATGCCTGATCATGCAGGTTGAGAACGTTTATGCCTCGCTTCAGGCTCCGATTGCACAGCGTGCAAACCACTCGTGTCTTGTCATCAGCACATTGTCTGAAGAACTGCCACGCTAGGGAACTCCTTGGACCTGGCTTTGGTGTGCTCGGTCCCTTGCTCCATTGGGAAGTAGCAGACGTACTGTCTAGGGGACGGACGCTCCGCTTTTGCACCCTGCTCCCTCTTCTGCTGTGCTGGTGGCTCTGTGCGACCACCGCCTCTTCCTCCGAACAACACTGGTCACCTGCATAACATTGATTCCATGTGGGGTCAAGGACCTCATCGTCCTCCACATCATCTTCCACCCAGTCTTCACCCCTGCCCTCCTTGTCGGTCTGCACAATGGCGAAAGCAGCAGCAGTTGGCACCTGTGTTTCGTCATCATCCGAGACGTGCTACGATGGTCCTCCCATGTACTCATCATGAAATATAAGTGGTTGGGTATCCGTGCACACAATCTCTTCCACTTCTGGGGCAGGGCTAGGTGGATGGCCCTGGGAAACCCTGCTAACAGAGTCATCAAAAAGCAGAAGAGACTGCTGCATGATTTGGGGCTCAGACTGATTGGCTGATTTGCAAGGGGGTGAGGTGAAAGACTGATGGACATCGGCTGCAGGTGCCAACTCTGAACTTTCATCAGGAGACTGGGTGGGAGACAATGTGAAGGAACCGGAGGCACTGTCAGCAACCCAATCTACTATCGCCTGTACTTGTCCTGGCCTCAACATTCGTGCAGCTTCATTAGGCGCGCCAAAATACCGCTGCAGGCTCTGTTGCCTACTCGCACCTGAGGAAGGTGTTTCACTTGTGCGTGTAGCTGGCACAGATCGACCACGTCCTCTCCCTGCAACAGGAGCTCCACCAGCAGCACCACGACCGGGGCCACGTTCCTTTTTTGACGATCTCCTCATATTTTCAAAATGTATGATCTTGCCCTAAATGGGTGTTTTAGCAATAGCAGAATACACCCACAGTTTGTACAGCGTGTATCTCAAAAACTGCAAAACTGCAGAAAATGCTATGAAAAAAAAAAATTTCACTCAAATTTTTTTTTTTGGAATAGCACAATAGAAGGAAAATATATCGATTGAATATGTCACACACTCCTGCACACATGCAGAAAACACTGCAAAACTAAATTTTTTTACAATGTTTTTGCAATAGTAGAAAACACCCACCGTATGTACAGGGTGTATCTCAAACTGCAAAACTGCAGAAAATGCTATGGAAAAAAAAAAATTTCACTCCATTTTTTTTTTTGGGGATAGCACAATAGAAGAAATATAGATCAATCGAATATGTCTATCCTGCACACATGCAGAAAATACTGCAAAATTTAATTTTTTTTGCAATGTTTTTGCAATAGCAGAATACACCCACAGTATATAAAGCGTGTATCTCAAAAATTGCAAAACTGCAGAAAATGCTATGAAAAAAAAAAAAAATTTCACTCAAATTTTTTTTTTTGGAATAGCACAATAGAAGGAAAATAGATCGATAGAATATGTCACACACTCCTGCACACATGCAGAAAACACTGCACAATTTTATTTGTTTGCAATAGCAGAAAACACCCAGAGTATGTACAGGGTGTATCTCAAACTGCAAAACTGCAGAAAATGCTATGGAAAAAAAAAATGTCACTCCAATTTTTTTTTTGCGATAGCACAATAGAAGAAACATAGATCAATTGAATATGTCTATCCTGCACACATGCAGAAAACACTGCAACATTTAATTTTTTGCAATGTATTTGCAATAGCAGAAAACACCCACAGTATGTACAGGGTGTATCTCTCAGTAACATATGCAGTGCTGGGGCACTGAGCTTGCAGATAAAAGTTATATTTTGACTGTCACTGGCCTCATGGCACTGTAAAAAGACTGTGCACTGCAACCCAGCCAGGTCTTAGCATTGATTTATGAATCTGGATAATTCTCTCTCCCTCAAAAAAGACACTCTCTAGCTATGTAGATCGCTCACTATTACTAATTAGAAGATATTTCAGGAATGTGGACTGACTCTTATCATGAAATTCTCTCTCTCACAGCAACACCAGCCAGGAACCTGTCTAAAGCAGAGTAATGTGCTGTGCTGTGTGCCTGTAGCTTATATAGAGGCTGGGTCACATGCTGCACTGGCCAATCACAGCCATTCCATTAGTAGGCATGGCTGTGATGGCTTCTAAGGGCACACACTAGTGAAACTAACGTGGATTGGCAGCTTTTAAAAACTAATACATCGCCGAACAGCAGACCTGAACCCGAACATACAGTCAATTGTTCGGGCTTGGGTCCGGGACCCGGACACCCAAAAGTCCGGTACGGACCCGAACTTTACAGTTCGGGTTCGCTCAACCCTAGTTGGTAATTGTTGGGATCCAAGTGCTTTCATAGATTCTTTACTTGGAACCGTTGTTCTTGTGAAAGACTCTTAGTCAAGCAGAAACTAATGGCTCTTGGGCCTGATAACCCAAGAGTTTCCAAGCGAAGATGGCAAAGTCAGGAAAGTTGAGGTTAGGGCCATTAGGCAAGACGAGCCTAAACTTTTCCTCAGACCTGTGTCCAAACTAATTTTACTACTCTCCCCGGAGGGACCATCATAGTTGGTATCCACGGGATACCAGACACGGAGTGACATGCCTTTAGCAAGTGTTTATGTGCTTTTGTTTAATTGTTGAATATGCTAATAGTATGTAAAGTAAATTGTAATATCGCCATCTAGTGGCTCTTTTACATAGTTAGTATCTGTGAATAATTTACTGAAGATAGGCAGATTGTTGCTTAAAAGCCACGTTAGCTTCCCATAATTCCTGTAGACTATACCATGAGGTCTGAGAGACAGCCACCAGTAGCCATCTTCATCCATGTATCTTCTCCAGAGGACTCCACACCTATTCAGCTGCAATTCTAATGTCAGCCTAATGGAAACATCGCCAGTATGTTTATAACCCCTTTCCCTAGTTAGACTAGTGTGTTAGGACTGTATATTTTGTATATTGTGTATACTGATTGTATGTTATTTCTTTTATTTTAGTTTTACTCTAACTTCCCTGCAATAAAAGTTGAAAAGGGGACCTGCCTGCCTCAATGCGTTGTTAAGGGAGGAGAGTTAGCTGTCTGTCTAATTATCTCAGCCACGTATAGTGAGGACAGAACACTAGTAGTACCCTGACTTGATCTAAATTATGTGGCTTCAGTTTCTACAATGTAAGCGCAGAATCCTGGGACCAGAGCTCTCAGCCACCTTCTGATCTCTACTTTGGTGTGCTCACTTCCTGAGATCTCCAGAACAGTGCTCTTCTCTGTTGGAGCTTCCTGACTCCTGCCTAAAGCAACCACAGCCATTGAAGCAACTTCCCACGTGGATTGTGGCTCTTGTCTTGGTCGGCTAAGGCCAGCTGCAGATAGCATCCCAGACGAGCCCCCAAATGTAGCACTGCCTCCTAAGGCATACCTCCCAATGTTTGAACTTCAGAATGAGGGACACTTGAGGAAGGAAGTAACCTTGCATAGCGTGCCGTGGCAAATGTGGGTGTCGTCAAACTTCTCACAGTGGGAGGAGCTTAATGGGCATCATTAAACAAAACGCGGGCTTCCTTGTACCTATAAAATATGCTTTTATTATTGTTCCTGTCATGGTTATGCAAAAGAGTTTGTCTGTCAGCTTACCTCTCACCATGTGTTCATCTCTAAAGACCAGCCACTCTCACCTGACTGTTTTTCTAATCTCTCCTCTAAGCATGGCTCCACCCCACTTACTATCAGAGAACTCTATATTAGCCTTTGCACTGCAGGCTAGCCCTGCTGATCAACATTGTGTGTTTGGCTTCCAGTTTCCTGCTTGCCATGTGCTCTACGTTTGTCATTGTTACCGACCTTTGGCGTGTTCTTGATTATTCCTGTCTGCTTGTGACCCTGACCTTTTGGCGTGTCCCCCACTATCCCTGTTTGCCTGTGACCCTGAACCTTTGGCGTGTACTCTGTTGTCCTTGTCTGCTAGTCGCCCCGACCTTGGCTTATTCCTTTACTATCCTCCTGTTGCCTACTGTGGGCGTGAGCTAGGGGACCCTGGGGGTCGCGACCTGGAGCCAGTTGCAGCCCAGTCGATCCTCAGCACTAGAGGCTCTGGTGAACACCTGCTGGCTCTTAGACTCCGCGCCCTAGGGAATCTTATGCTCTAACCCCGTGGGATCTGTGTTGGTGTTCCAGCGGCCCTGCCTTCCTTTACCACCCTGACTCCCATCCGCAGCAGTCAGCTGTAGGGTCCACTAACTTGCGGTGCACTCCTGAACCCAACGGTGTACACCTGTCACCTGGCCTCAGGTGGCCTGACAGTTCCACAAGCAAGAGTCTCAAGGATACATACAAACCCCAGCACATTCATTTAAAAAGGATAAAAAGAATGCAGGGTTTTGGAGTGCATTAAGTAAAGAGTGCAGGATTCTGGGATGAGCTATTTACAGAGTGCAGGGTTCTGTGATGAGCTATGCACAGAGTGCAGGGTTCTGGGATAAGCTATGTACAGAGTGCAGGGTTCTAGGATGAGCTGTGTACAGAGTGCAGGGATCTGGGATGAGCTATGTACAGAGTGCAGGGTTCTGGGATGAGCTATGTACAGGGTGCAAGGTTCTGGGATGAGCTATGTACAGAGTGCAGGGTTCTGGGATGAGCTATGTACAGAGTGCATGGTTCTGGGATGAGCTATTCACAGGCTGCAGGGTCAGGGTTCTGGGGTGAGCTATGTACAGGGTGCAGGGTTCTGGGATGAGCTATGTGCAGAGTGCAGAGTGCAGGGTGCAGGGTTCTGGGATGAGCTATGTACAGTGTGCAGGGTTCTAGGATGAGCTGTGTACAGAGTGCAGGGTTCTGGGATTAGCTGTGTACAGAGTGCAGGGTTCTGGGATGAGCTGCATGCAGAGTGAGGGTTCTGGGGTGAGCTATGTACAGAGTGCAGGGTTCTGGGATGAGCTATGTACAGAGTGCCGGGTTCTGGAATGAGCTATGTACAGAGTGCAGGGTTCTGGGATAAGCTATGATGGGAGGTAGGTAGTGGAGAGCAGTATGGTGGGAGAGGGGAAGTGGAGGGCAGTATGATGGGAGGGGGGTGGTATGATAGGAGGGGTGGTAGTGGAGGGCAGTATGATGGGAGGGGTTGTAGTAGAGGGCAATATGATGGGAGGGGTGGTAGTGAAAGGCAGTATGATAGGAAGGGTAGTAGTGGAGGGCAGTATGATGGAAGGGGGGTAGTGGATGGCAGTATGATAGAAGTGGGGTAGTGGAGGGCAGTATGATGGGAGGGGGTAGTGGAGGGCAGTATATTGGGATGATAGGAGAGGTGGTAGCGGAGGGCAAAATGATGGGAGGGGTGGTAGGGGAGGGCAGTATGATGGTAGTGGAGGGCAGTATATTGGGATGATAGGAGAGGTGGTAGGGGAGGGCAGTATGATGGGAGGGGTGGTAGTGGAGGGCAGTATGATGGGAGGGGGGGGGTGGTAGCGGAGGGCAGTATGATAGGAGGGGTGGTAGCAGAGGGCAGTATGAAGGGAAAGGTGGTAGTGGAGGGCAGTATGATTGGAGGGGTGGTAGTGGAGGGCAGTATGAAGGGAAAGGTGGTAGTGGAGGGCAGTATGATTGGAGGGGTGGTAGTGGAGGGCAGTATGATTGGAGGGATGGTAGTGGAGGGCAATATGATTGGAGGGGTGGTAGCGGAGGGAAGTATGATTTGAGGGGTGGTAGCGGAGGGCAGTATGATGGGAGGGGTGGTAGCGGAGGGCAGTATGATAGGAGGGGTAGTAGCGGGGCAGGAACAGCCTTCAAGTGAGACCCGGATTTGGGGGGCGGAGTCGGGTGGAGCTGGCGGTCCTAGGTACAGATTAGATTGTCGGAACTGTTGAATAAAGATAAGAACTTACTCCTGATAACATTAACTACTCATGTTCCTCCACCAGCTGAGCAGATGGAGCACAGAGCCACAGTGCAGGGAGGGGTGGTAGTGAAAGGCAGTATGATAGGAAGGGTAGTAGTGGAGGGCAGTATGATGGAAGGGGGGTAGTGGATGGCAGTATGATAGAAGTGGGGTAGTGGAGGGCAGTATGATGGGAGGGGGTAGTGGAGGGCAGTATATTGGGATGATAGGAGAGGTGGTAGCGGAGGGCAAAATGATGGGAGGGGTGGTAGGGGAGGGCAGTATGATGGTAGTGGAGGGCAGGATATTGGGATGATAGGAGAGGTGGTAGCGGAGGGCAAAATGATGGGAGGGGTGGTAGGGAGGGCAGTATGATGGGAGGGGTGGTAGCGGAGGGCAGTATGATGGGGGGGTGGTAGCGGAGGGCAGTATGATGGGAGTGGTGGTAGCAGAGGGCAGTATGATGGGTGGAGTGGTAGTGGAGGGCAGTATGATGGGAGTGGTGGTAGCGGAGGGCAGTATGATGGGTGGAGTGGTAGTGGAGGGCAGTATGATGGGAGGGGTGGTAGGGGAGGGCAGTATGATGGGAGGGGTGGTAGCGGAGGGCAGTATGATAGGAGGGGTGGTAGCAGAGGGCAGTATGAAGGGAAAGGTGGTAGTGGAGGGCAGTATGATTGGAGGGGTGGTAGTGGAGGGCAGTATGAAGGGAAAGGTGGTAGTGGAGGGCAGTATGATTGGAGGGGTGGTAGTGGAGGGCAGTATGATTGGAGGGATGGTAGTGGAGGGCAATATGATTGGAGGGGTGGTAGCGGAGGGAAGTATGATTGGAGGGGTGGTAGCGGAGGGCAGTATGATGGGAGGGGTGGTAGGGGAGGGCAGTATGATAGGAGGGGTAGTAGCGGGGCAGGAACAGCCTTCAAGTGAGACCCGGATTTGGGGGGCGGAGTCGGGTGGAGCTGGTGGTCCTAGGTACAGATTAGATTGTCGGAACTGTTGAATAAAGATAAGAACTTACTCCTGATAACATTAACTACTCATGTTCCTTCACCAGCTGAGCAGATGGAGCACAGAGCCACAGTGCAGTCTGAATCATGTGTCCGGGTGCCAGACAGAAGGAGACCCAGACAAATGATTCAAAAGTTGTACTGTCCGGGTGAATCCCAGACATGTGGCAACCCCAACATACATAAAGAAGTATATGATTTTGCGCTAAAAGTGACACTCATAATTATATATATATATAAAAATATATAAAAGATAAATAATAATAGTGATAATAAATATGTATACAATGTTAGTGCTCAATCGCTAATAAACAAAGAATACATACATATTAAAAATTCAATCCAATGGTGATAAAATAAGTGTATAAATAAAGATAAAGCCAATACGTGTATATCACAAAGTGTAAAAGGATAAATCAAACAAATAGTGTCCTGCAAATAAATTGCTGGTGATAACCATATGGTAAAATTTGTGATAATGTTTAAGCAGCCAGATTAATGAAGAAAACACTAGCACAATGTCCATTGATCCCAAAATAAGTCTTTTGTGTCCCACCAAGACCAAAGTGAATGGCTAGGCCACACTGAACTTCTTGGGGTAAACGGGGAGGTGGGTGCAGGTGGATATGGTCCTAAACTGGTACTCCCTAGCCTCTCACCCTAGGGCAGTTGTCTCAGAGTAATGGATAGAATAAGGCTCTGTCCGGACTCCTCTCCTCCACTGTCTGCTAAGGATGTGGCTAAGTGGTTAAGCTCTGTCCCGACTCCTCTCCTTCACTGTCTCCACTAATATTGTGTCACTCCTCCCAGATATCCTCTCGTATTTCTAGAAGTCCTCCAGAACGCCGCTGTCCGGCGGAATAAACTTCTCCAAAAATGGGGATAAAGGACAAGAAAGGGGGGGGGCCAAATCGTGAAGTATGTTCGGGTAAAATAACTTTATTAAATAACACAGTGCATCCTTACATTTAAAACATGAAAATTCAGCATAAAAAAGGCGACTAGCGCCAGTCTCACATCGCTTCCGGTATCCTCCAATCAGATCAATCCCTACCGGTTACGTCACGCACTCGTGACTTCATCAGGGGAATTTTCATGTTTTAAATGTAAAGATGCACTGTGTTATTTAATAAAGTTATTTTACCCGAACATACTTCACGATTTGGCCTCCCCCCCCCCCCTTTCTTGTCCTTTATCCCCATTTTTGGAGAGATTTATTCCGCCGGACAGCGGCGTTCTGGAGGACTTCTAGAAATACGAGAGGATATCTGGGAGTAGTGACACAATATTAGTGGAGACAGTGAAGAAGAGGAGTCGGGACAGAGCTTGACCACTTAGCCACATCCTTAGGAGACAGTGGAGGAGAGGAGTCCGGACAGAGCCTTATTCTATCCATTACTCTGAGACAACTGCCCTAAGGTGAGAGGCTAGGGAGTACCAGTTTAGGACCATATCCACCTGCACCCACCTCCCCGTTTACCCCAAGAAGTTCAGTGTGGCCTAGCCATTCACTTTGGTCTTGGTGGGACACAAAAGACTTATTTTGGGATCAATGGACATTGTGCTAGTGTTTTCTTCATTAATCTGGCTGCTTGAACATTATCACCAATTTCACCATATGGTTATCACCAGCAATTTATTTGCAGGACACTATTTGTTTGTTTTATCCTTTTACACTTTGTGATATACACGTATTGGTTTTATCTTTATTTATACACTTATTTTATCACCATTGGATTGAATTTTTAATATGTATGTATTCTTTGTTTATTAGCGATTGAGCACTAACATTGTATATATATTCATTTATTATCACTA
This sequence comes from Lithobates sylvaticus, assembly GCA_028564925.1. Taxonomy (NCBI): domain Eukaryota; kingdom Metazoa; phylum Chordata; class Amphibia; order Anura; family Ranidae; genus Lithobates; species Lithobates sylvaticus. The sequence goes on from CM053037.1 coordinate 116,952,015, forward strand.
TTATTATTTATCTTTTATATATTTTTATAGATATATAATTATTTATATGAGTGTCACTTTTAGCGCAAAATCATATACTTCTTTATTTATCTTGTGGTTCAGTGTTCACCATCAGATTTTGCGGCTATACACAAGAATTGTATTCTGTTATTAGGCACTTTTAACACATTTTTTTAGTGATATTACACTTTTCAACACGTACCCCCCCCCCCTTTTTCTAGTTTGTTAGAGCGCGAAGGATACTTTTCTATTTTTTCTACCCCAACATACAGGTATGTCAGTTTGCACATGCTTAACAAAGCGTGTCCGAAGCCATGTTTTGAAGCAAGTGTAAACTAGCCCTAAAGCTACATTGGGTATAATTTTTGAAGTGAAGCCGAAGCAAAGCAAAAGCAAGGTGTAAACAGGACTGTAATCTAACCATTTTATTTAGTGACAGGGGCTTTGACCAGCATTCAGAGAGCTTTAACAAAGCGTGTCCAAAGCCTTGCTTTGAAGCAAGTGTAATATAGCTGTTAATGTGTATATAAGGACATTTATGGACAGTGTCTAGAGACAGAGTATTGCATCCACATCCCAGATGAACAGCCAATAAAATAAATTTACAGGGAACAGATAAGAACCTGTCCCTTAAAGATAGTTGGGACTTTTAAAGATGCATATGTCTGTCATGAGGCAAGCACAACCATAAAAAATATTTGAAAAATTTGTTTATTACAAAAAATATACAAATTAAAACAAGGTTAGTCATAGAACAAATGACCAAAATAAATACTCATATTGAGAAGATGGAAAAGATGCTTGGGTATACTGAGTAGCCGACGCGTTTCACAGTTAGAATTACTGCTTCTTCAGGGCTGTTTCCCAGGCATCCAAATAGTCTGACATTGATCCTATCACAGCGTTGAGGAGAGTGAACACCATTCCGTGACAAAAAGGCGATGTCAGAGTCACCTAGGCGGCCTCGTGGATGTTGAACCATGTGTGCAAGTAAGAAAGATCTTGGGTTTGTTCATTTTAGATAAACAAGTAGCCGGTACAGCAAGAGTGCTGCCAATTATCTTTATGGTATGTCCTTCCCAGCCGCCTTGGTGTGACTCCCCAGCCGCCTTGGTGTGACTCCCCAGCCGCCTTGGTGTGACTCCCCAGCCACTGTGGTGTGACTCTACAGCGGCTGGGGAGGACATAGCATAAAGATCAGCTGAGGATTCAATCTTTAATCGGGATGCCCAGGGAGGACATCAATTGATCCAGGCCTCGGACAGCTTTACTTTTTTCATTGACAGCACTCTTGCTGTACTGGCTACTTGTATATAAGCTCAGGGCTGCCGCTGTGAGTTCAGTATGATTTTTTTTACATATATAAGAATTATTCAAATTTTTTTTTTATTATTATTCTGAAATGTATTTTCGGAGGTAATTTATAACAGTATGAATTTTTTTTTACATATATAAGAATTATTTCATTTTTTTTTTTCTTTTGGTATGAAATGTATCTCCTGAGGTAATAAATAACTCTCATGTTTGTGAGTCAAGAATCGCGCTCTGCAGCTCACACTTCTCTACAAATCTCTGCCCTTAAATATCTCCCCTCTCAGTCCTCCATTCTCCCAGCAGGCATTGCTCCCATATACCATCATGCACCGGGCTGTCCCCTCTCGTCTCGTTGGATCCCGGAGAGCTGAGTGTGCAAAGATGGCGGCGGAGCGACTGGCTGGTACCGGGACGGAGGAGAATAAGGAGAATGAGCGGCCGCCGGCGGGGAAAGCGGGACGCCTGGGAGACACTCTGGGCTTGGAGAGTATCCTGACACCGGCGGAAGGAGAGGGCCGGCCGCGGGGACACACATAGTTCAGCCGGCCGGAGAGCTGACGTGTCAGTCGGGATGGGAGGTGAGGGGCCCCGGAGGATGGCCGGCCCTCTGCTGACACTCATTGGGGAGGAGGAATGAGGGGCCCCGGCACATGGCAGATTTCTGGGGTTACAGTGGAGGGAATAAGAGCTGAGGGGCCCCAACATCTGTCAGATTCCGAGAAGAGGACACGGGGACTGAGAGACCCCAAGGTCTCTGGATGTGAGTGAAGGGGGTCCAATATCTCTGGATATGTCAGTGAAGGGGGTCCAATATCTCTGGATATGTCAGTGAAGGGGGTCCAACATCTCAGGATATGTCAGTGAATGGGGTCCAACATATGGCACAGTTATGATAATGGAACTCAAAGGCCCCACATCTCACTAACCTAGGAGGTGAAGGTGTTGGACCAGAGGGCCCCACATTGACCAATCTCTAAGTAATGGGGAAGAGGAGGCAATGGGACCCTAGGACCCCCTACTTCTGACATATACCTGGGATTAATGGAGGAGGTGAATACATGGTACCTGAGAAGAGAAGGCCATGGTACTCAAGGGCCTCCACATCTGACATATTTCTTGGGTTGACTAAGGAGGTGAAAGCATGGGATATGAAGGCCCTCACACCCGATAGATCTCTAGGTAATGGGGAAGAGGGGGGCCTTGGGACCCAAGGACCCCTATATCTGACATATCCCTGGGATTAATGGAGGAGGTGACAGTATGGTACCTGAAAGCCCCCACACCCGACTGGTCAATGGGAAGAGAAGGCCATGGTACCTGAAAGCCCCCGCATCTGACCTATTCCTGGGGTTAACTGGGGAGGTGAAAACATGGAATATGAAGGCCCTCACACCCAACAGATCCATGGGTAATGGGGAAGAAGACGCAATAGGACCTGAGCGACCCACATCTGATAGATCCCTGGGGTTAATGAGGGAGGTGTGTGCATGGGACCTGAGGGTTTGAACATCTGACATATACCTAGGATAATGGAGTAGAAGTAGAGACCCTCTGATCCCATGCCCTCATCTGATATCCCTGGAGTTAATGGGGGGGGGGGGGCATATGAGATTTGATGGCCTCTATATTTCAGATTGTGGTCCTAGTGGGTTTGGCGGGCATGGGAACTGTGGGGTGCCAGCATCTCACAAATCCTGGCTTGTTGCTAGCAGGCGGTTATAGGGGGAAGATGGATATGGAAGCCAATGGGGGCCAATTCTCGCCTGCTGGAATGTAGGAAGCAGTGCAGTAGAGGAGATTATAGGTGCTGAGGGCCTTAGCATCTGGCAGACCTCTATTATTCTGCTAACATACAGGAGTCTTTAGGGAAAAGGAAAATGTGGGAGCTGAGATGCCCTAACATCGGGTAGCTCTCTGTGGACATGCAACAGGTTAAAGAGGAGAGCGAGATATAAAAACTGAGGCCCCCCCCAATATCTGACAGATTTCTGACCACCTTGTCTAGGTGTGTCTGGCTTCATTACTTTTGAGTTGCTGACCCAAGCATGCAGATTAGAAAGTTAAAGCTTTCCACATCAGTGACTGAGAAAGCAATTAATCCATTGAAACATGGCAACCAGGGAACCTACATTTTCAGATGGTGAGGTCTGTTATTTCACGGCAGGTTTCCTTTAAAGTGGACGTAAAGTCAAAAATACTTGCCTCTGTTCAACAGCCCAACTCCTGCAAAGTCCCTCGCCAGCACTGGCAACTTCTCCCTGGCTTCTGGGTGCTGGTCATCGGCCATCTTGATTGGGCAGCCAATGCCATCACTCCTATGAAAACCGAGCTGTATATTCTACAGAGGACTGCTCAAATCTTCTTTTAAACTTCCGCTTTAAATTGTATTTTTAGTTTTGCAGTCAAATTTGAAAAAAACTCAGTTTGTAATCCAATTTACAGGGCATACCTTTAAAATATTTCTTCTAGAATTTGGAGCAGGCCTCGAGTGGACTGACAGTTACTCAATTGGAGATGAGAGAACCTGATCTAGACACAGTTTGCCGTCATTAACATAGAATGCAGAAGCCCAAGATCTTTTTAGCGCAATGTTAGGACAGACAGTGTTCAAATCTGGTTTACAGCTGATAATATCTGCTACTAACACACAAACCAAAGCACAATAAGCTACCTGCAGTCAAATATAAGAGATGTCTAAATGGATGTACATATGAATAGCAAAAGGGTATAGTAGGTCTAAATAGATGTACAGTACATTTTAATAGCAAAAAGATATAATAGGTCTAAATAGATGTAAAATTTAAAGTGGCTGTAAAGGCAGAAGTTTTTTTTTTTTTTTATCTTAATGCATTCTATACATTGGGCTACAAAGCCTTCTGTGTGCAGCAGGCCCCCTAATGCATGCCTGAGCCCTCATCTCGATCCAGTGATGCTGTACGAGAAACTCAGCTGCCCCGGACTCTCCCTCCTAATTGGCTAAGACAGAAGAAAAGCACCATTGGCACCCGCTGCTGTCAGTCATTAAGCCAATGAGGGGAAAGAGGTGGGGCCTCCTCCCTCCTGTTGAGGGAGGAGGGTCAACAATGGCCATTTGCAGCCTCACTGTGCCCATTTGCAGCCCAAGGTTCCCTGAACTTCAAACGTGGGAGTTAAGGGTTCCTAGCTGCAGCCTATTTGGGGTCTCTGGACCCAAAGAGTCCCAAAATGACATTGCTGCAGATGGACACAGTTGACCGAATTTGGGGCCCCGTATCTCGGGTCCACTTGCTGCTAGGAACCCCAAATTTGGTGTGCAACTATCACTACAACCATATCCAAAGATGGGGTTCCTATTACCAAGTGGCCCCGAGATACGGGGCCCCAAAGTCGGTTTGGAAAATGTCAAGCACTTTTCTGCAGACGAGAATTAAATTTTCCGAACCGACTTTGGGGCCCTGTATCTTAGGGCCACTTTGAGCTAGGAACCCCATTGGATATGTTGTAGTGCGAGTTCGACTGGGTTTGCATACCAAATTTGTGGTTCCTAGCACCAAGTGGCCCCGAGATACGGGGCCTCAAGGTGGGGTCGGACAATGTCATTCTCTGCTGCAGAAAAGTGCTTGGCTCGAGTATAAGCCGAGGGGGGCTTATACTTGAGTATATACAGTAATTCTAAGTTGTGATTGGCTGCATTTGATTTCTCTTTTAGGCTTTTTTTCCCCTGTTTTCACCTGATCTGGCCAGTAACAAACTTCCTATTTTAGGTTGTCTCTGCTCTGGATGAAGGCGTAAAGAAAACGACAGCAACGTTGTCAGTCTATGGAGAGGGTAGAAGTAGACTTGGATGGACTTGCGTAATGGGTCAAAGCTGAACTCCAGCTTTTGTTACACTTTACAAGCTGACGCAAACAAACTATGTCCCCCACAACTGCTGGGTGTGCTGTATAAACTATGTAGCTAAAGGCTACATACAGCACTGTTTTGCGGGTTCGAGTTGAGACTTTGTCTCATACCTGGAACACAATAGTCTGTCTGAGCATGCTCAGCCATTCATAGAAAGCTATGTATTCTAACAATTAATACAAAGCTTCCTCTAAATGGAGTCAGAGAGGCGGCCGATGATGTCACAACCTCTGACTGCCAATCGGTGAAAGCTTTTTATTCATTGCTAGAATACATCGCTTTCTTTGAATGGTTGAGTGCCGCTAAGGCAGTCAGGCGCTATTGTGTTCTGGGTGTGAAACAGGAAGATCTCAGCTCGCACCTGGAACACCGTGCTATATGTAGCCTCAGCGACATACAGTTTTTACAGCACATCCCACAGCCTCGCATATTAGTGAGGGACATAGTTCGAACTATGTAAAGTGTAAAAAAAGTTGGAGTTCAGCTGTAAAGAAATAAACTCCTGAAAATGCATTCAATTACAGCAATGCAGAGGTTATATCCCTAGCTGGCTGCTGTCCTCATCTTTCTGGGTGCTGGGTTTTCAGCTTCTTGATTTGCCAGTGGGGGGGGGGGGGGGGATGTCATCCCACACATGCACATAGGAGTCGGTCATTCCAGCACAGCTGGAGTCTGCCGGGAATGCATGCTGAGCTGCGCTTGTGCTGCTTAGTGTACATTTAGTAGAGGATTGTGAGCAGGCAAGTTAGTATGTTTTATTGCAGAAGAGACCCAGCATGTCTCTCCTGCAAAAATAATAGCTGCTTGCTCGCAGTTTTTTTTTTTTTTTTTTTATTTTGGTTCCATTATAAGAAGTTTCTTTTCTTTTTTCTTTTTTATTCCTTTTGGAAGAAAAGTTTTACAATAATTATTAAAAGCTGATCATTGTAAGCAAGTGGTAAATGGTTTGTTTCAACACTCTACCGCCACTTTTATGTAGACAATTTGGTTAAAAGGAAGTTAAAAAAAAAAATAAGACTTACTGGCCAGATCACCAGGTGAAAATAAAGGATATATCTAAAAAGGAAGCTAATGCAGTCACCACATTTAAAGTACAAGTCCAGTCAAATACTAACTAAGCTTAAACCTACTCCCACCCCCATTCTAAGCGGTATACTAACCTGTAAAGGAAAGATGTCTATGCTTACCAATTCCCTGGTCCAGTCACATGATCTCCCCAGCTTGGATTTATTTAATGCGTTTACCAAAAAATTTAATATTGCAGAATATAAAGCCTCATGCTCCATTTTATGCTGAATAAACTAAATTATTAATCTATCTTAAATAAAAATCTAATCTAAAGATAGTTTTCTACTCACTTTAGAGGGCACCATGAATGCTGTGGCTAGATTGAGAAAAAGCAGGGGAATGTCCTAGCACTATATGTCTGTTTATTTTATCTCCAGTAGGGTTGCACCAACAGTCTTTTTACTGGCGAGTATGAGTGCCGATTATTTTCAGTCAAGTACTCACCAATAGAAAAATAAAAGCTAACACCGCGCTAATCACTAAATGTAACACATGGTGAGTACCATATAGATAGCCCTATAAGAAATTACATACATGTGCGTGTATCAGAAAATAAAATAATAAATAGCAGCAGCTAATAGATGTGAGATAAACACATAAACCAAGAATATACAGTGAAAAAAGCCGCGCTGAAGTGATGATATGAACCAAATCACAAAAAAAAGACTGAAATAATAATTGAAGGAAGATGATAATGAAACCATCTAAATAATAATTCGTGAGGGAATGATTCAAAATGTTTAAGAAAATCTGTATAAACGGATAATCATACAGTGGAATCCAATACAAAAATTGATCAAACAATATTAGTGAAATAAAAATTATTAGAATAATATTAGTGCAAACAAATTGCTCAAATAGTGAAGTCCAATTCAAATTGGAAATGATGGTGACATAAGAAAATCCTTTAGTGACATAAAACTTTCAGGAACGTGAATATGGAAAATCCACCCTCGTGATCTTAATCCACCACCGTTCTAATATTGCGCTTACCGGAGGGCAAGCTTTGGTAAGCCTGTAACTCAAAGGGCATCAAGGAGAAATCAAAGCCACTGGGTGTCGCCACTGGGACTCATGCTTGACTGATGGTGACAGCCGAAATCCTGGGTAGGGCAAATCCCCCTTGTAGGATATAAATGGGATCGAACTCCTCCAAAGATGTCAAGCCAGGGGATCAAACACTCTCATCATGTGAATAAAAAATGAGGGATGCTCCCATAGTGTGAAACCA